>CM023101.1:35062853-35314977 GCA_013103745.1 Gardenia jasminoides | reverse complement strand
TTTCGCTGCACATTGCTGCAAGTAAGAACTGCCAGATAGAACGAGAATTGTTACGCTGATCGTCATGTAACAGCCCGCCGCTTTCTTCACATTCAAATATCTCAAACTTAAACGCTGATCGCTACGCTGAGGTTGACCCGACGAAGAGACCCGCACAACTTCAAACATTTAAGAGGAACGTTGACTGTTACGCCAACTAATCGCGTAAAGAGTTCCGCCGTGCTTTCTTCACATCTTCAAACGCGGAAGAACATTTTTCCAGCTCTGTGAATCACAACAAAGATTACCGCCGTAAGTATCAAACGCTCTACTTTAAACTTTAAAACCATCTACTAGCCTTACCAAGGCCTATAAAACACAACATGCTCGCAACAGCCGATAATCATCCAAATATCCTCCCAAAATAAAATAGAAAAATCATCAGTTCCACCAAAAGTGCTCCAAATCTCGTATTACCCTTAATGATCAAAAATGCAGGCCAGGAGTATAAGTATGCCTAACCGAAGTTTGAATAAAACGAAGAAGAGGGCTAGAAATTCCAAGAATATTCTCTCCAAAGGTGAAACCCTAGCTTTCTTCCTTTCTTCCCTTTTTCTCCCCACCGCTTTTCTCTGCTTTTCTCTCCTCAAAGCCTCCCACTGCCTCCTTTTCTCCTCGCATGATCTTCCAACCCTTCAACTCTCTTTGTTAAACCCCATCTAGCTATTTATAGCCTCAAACCTAGAACTAAGGGTTTTGATGTTCTTGGATGAGGGAGCTAATCTTGAACGTTAATGAGTTGTTAGTTAGCGGAGTTGGGAATGTTTAAATAGGTTTTCATCGCTCAAGCATCGAAAATACAAATCGAAAAGGATGATCCAAACTTTCGAAAACTATTTTTTTTTTCGCAGTTACAGTTACGGATTAGCTTTACGCTGACTAATTACAGAACGGTCCATGCTTTTGCTTTTTCTCTCTCACTTTTTTTTTTTTTTTTTTTTTAAAGAAAACCTACAAAACAGGAAAATGTGTTAGAATATCAAAAATAAATAACTAAACATTAATGATAAAAACATAGGAAAACAACAATAGTCAAAATTATGCATAGTTAGCTTCTCTTTGTCCTGAAGTTTCAAGAAAACTAGAAAAAGACGTAGACACCAAATGCTTACCCTGGTTTTGTGGTTGTATCCGGAACTACAAAGAATGTTAAATTGCCAATTTTTCAAACTAAAATGCATAATGTGACCGAACTCGGTGGTAGGCTCGCATTTATCTCGAGAATGAACGTCCAAACGAAGTTCCAATGCAAATGAACTATATAATAAATGAATACTAAATCTTGTAAAATTCAAGAACGGAGATAGTGACCGCGAGGTTTAGACTCTCACCAATGAAATTTAAATTTGAAGAACGGAGATAGAAGGAAGCCCATGGAGCACGAGACCCAACGTAAAATTAAATATCAAAGTAAGAACGGAGATAGAAGGGTGTCCGCGGAGGCTTGAGACCACCAAATGTAAAATTAAATATCAAGAACGGAGATAGAAAAGCTCCTGCTGGAGGTCGGTGAGACCTCACCAAATGTAAAATTCAAACTTGAAGAACTGGGAGATAGGGAATAGCCCGCGAGGTTGAGACTCACCAAATGTGAATTTAAATTTGAAGAACGTGGGAGATAGGAAAAGGCCATGGCGTTGAGACTCACCAACAGTAAATTTAAATTTGAAGAGTCCAGAGATAGGAAATGGTGTCATGAGGTCGAGACTCACCAAAGTAAATTTAAATTTGAAGAATCTGAGATAGAAGCTGCCAGGTCCGAGACTCTACTCAAATGAAATTGTAAATTAAGAACAGAGATGTAAGGGTGTCTGCTGAGGTCGAGACTCACCAATGTAAATTTAAATTGAAGAACGGGATAGAAGGGTGTCAAGCGAGGGTCGGTGACTCACCAATGTGAAATTTAAATTGAAGAATGGGATAGCGTGCATGTACGAGACGTGCTGAATCAACAAATTTAAATTGGAAGTTGTGGGGATAGGAAGGGTGTCTGGCGTAGGTGACAGACCAACAGAAATTTAAATTGAAGAATGGGATATGGTGTCTGCGGAATGAGATGAAGAACCCAATGTAAATTTAAATTGAAGGGGATAGAAGGGTGCTCCCCATGAGGGTCATTCAAGGACAAAGCACCAAATCAAATTTAAATTGAAGGGTGGGATAGAAATGCGCCCGCGAGGGTCGACAGCAGCCAACAGAATTTAAATTCTTTCCAAATTTAGACTATTCAAGTGGATTGGACCCAAGCCCTAATGACTAGACGGAAAAACGCAAATATGCTATTCACGGATTGGACCCAAGCCCGAATCGTAGATATAATATTCAAAATGATTGGACCCGAGCCCAATGACTAAAAAAAACTATTCGGATTGGACCCAAGCCTGAATGACTAAAAAAAACTATTCAAGGGATTGGACCTCAAGCCCTAATGACTAAAACATACTATTCAAGACACCCGAAGCCCAATGACTAAAAAAAACTATTCACTGATTGACCCAGCCCAATGACTAAACTACCTATTCAATGGGATTGACCCAAGCCTGAATGACTATGAAAATATAAATGCTGGATTGCGACTTTGAAAAAAATAAACACAAGTTGTTCAAACATGATAAATGTAAAATGCAAGTAACGATGCACTCATGAAATGGTGCCATTCGATTTTTGATTTTCTTGACTTGAAAAGTAACATTGATAGGAACAATGACTTTTTTTTCTTTTTTTCTTTTTTTTTTTTCATTTTTCATCTTTTTTTTTTTTTCTTTTCTTTCTTTTTTTTTCAAGAATTGATGGAGTGCTTGAAGAGTGTAACCAAACCTTCCTCCCAGGTTGGAACAAATCCACATATGTTGCCATTGCCTTGATCTGCAAATCTTTTCCGCAAAAAAATTAATTTTGAATGTATCCAAAATTGAGAGCACTTCTCTCAACAAATTGCCCCAGTGTCAACCTGAATTGTTAACCCAAGCAGTAAGTCATGAAATATTAACCACTAGTCCATGAAATTCAATTTTTCTTTTTTTCTTTTCTTTTTCTTCAAATCATAAATGTAAAACTCTTGTGATCATAGTAATACACAAAACTAAAACGTATGAAATCATGCAATAAAACACATTCATCGATATCTCGTGTTTGAACATTGTTTGTTTTCAAGTGATAGGAAATATTCATCCAAACAAGTTATGGATTGAAATAAACCATATGATCTTGGAAATCCAAATCCTCATAAACTAGGGAAAACATTGTTATGCAATTATTCAATTTGCATCAAGTACTCATAATGTCAAGTAAAAGAAAGACAATTATACCTCATTTTAACAATTCAAGCTTGATTTCTCACTTTCACCAAATTTTGCAATCAAACGACTCATATAGTCACTCAAGCTTCTTGCTTCTTTCCATGCTTTCTCAAATTCTAACAAAAGGATTTACTCAAGCAATGCCTTCTTATTCAAATTGTAATAATGTCTTTGACGCCAAAATCAACACTTTTAGGTGAAGACCCCTGCTACTCAACATATGCCTTCTTGCTCAAATAGTAAAATGTCTTTGATCGGAAAATCAACACTTTTAGGTGAAGATTCCCTAAGTACTCAACATTTTTACTTTTTTCAAACTGCTTGTATACCTTAACAAAGCACCGTTTTACTAAAGTTAACATTTTAGATGCTAAACCTCCCGTTACTTAGTACTAGAATCATTGAGTAGAACTTGTCTCACTTTGCTCTTTTTTCTGCTTTTTTCTTTCTTTTCTTTTTTTTTTTTTCTTTCTTTTCTTTTTTTTTTTTTTTTCTTTCACATCAATTGAAAAGGATCATTTGCCAACAATATCAATCATTTTCTTGTCAAATCCAATAAAAGAAGAAATCTCATTTAATAGAGAAAAAATTGAGGTATAATTTTCCCCTATTTTACAAAACATACTTTCTAAAATGCCAATGTCTTAATCATAATAATATTTCCTCAAGTAAGATGGAAAAAGATATTTCATCACACTGGCTTTTATTTCAGAAGGATGAAAGTACTGTAACTAAAATTGGACATTTGCACTTTTGAATCAAATTTCTAAAAAACAAATCAATTTGTGGGGCAAATGCAATTTAATTTTTTTTTTTTTGTTTTTTGTTTTTTTGGTTTTTTGTTTTTTTTTACACACATAAGCACATATAAAGCCAAATTTAAACAAACAAATACATCTTGATGGAGCATTCAATCAAAAGTATTTCTAACCTTAAACCTACGCCTAAAATCAAAACACAAGATCAAACATGAAAAGAAATAGAGCAAGAATAGAATAAATCATGAATCATGGATCCATCCTCAAACTCTATATCATCACTGTGGTGGCTCTCTCACAAGTTGTTCAAGTGAACATCAGGCATGCCATGCTTCGTAAGAAAAGAATTTGAGAAGAACTGGATTTAACACCTAAAGGTGCATGAAACCCCTGCTTCCAAATTTTTCCGAAAAGGTACTTGTCCTTCTTCGATTTTGCAATTAATCAATTTTCAAAATGATTTAATCATACAAACTGAACATTTATTCAAACATAAAGCTAGCTTCCTCGATTGGACCGATTGGTCACTCGTCCCCGCAAAAGAAAAGAAATGGTGAAGAAATAATGATGCCGCCACCGTTTCTACCATTGTATCTCAAGCAGCCGTGAAACATGAGTTCTTGACGCTGATGAGCGGTGTTAACTGAATTCCTTTTGTTTGGACCGGTGCGGATGCTGCTCGCGCTTGCTTCAACCCATATCACCCATACCTCATGGTAATCCAAGAGGATTGTCCTTTGACTAAAATGCCTTTTGATGAAAATATGTGCAAAAGTTTGTGCAAAGAAACAATTTTATTTTAAAATGACATCATGACCATAGAATGAATAGCTAAACATGACATTTTAAATCGCAAAAAAAGGCCAAAGCCAGAAAACTATTTAAACAAAAGCGTCGTGACTTGACCCTTTGGATATCATCTCCTTGAATTTATGTGACAGTGAGGGGAGTGCTTGATATAAGGTAAACCCTGATAAACGTAGTCACCGCTTCCCCTTGTCCCATGAATTTTTCCTTCATTTTACCTTTGTTGCTTCTCAAACTTAGTACCTTTTAGTACCCTTCGATTGTAATGAAGTTGGACCTGATAAGGTAAAATAGTGACTTAACTCCCAACTTTAAGTCAATTTAAACATGTTTGTTAAAATGGTGGTATTGAGACAATCCCCGACAAGATTTAGAGGGAATGTACTTGCATCATTTGCCTTGATTGAGAAAATTCTTTCCAGAAATTTTGCAAAAGGTGGGGTCTATAACACTAGGCTTTGCAAGGATTTGAGTGTGGTGTAGAAGGCGGGGTTTAAAACTTGAATGCAAAATTTTTTTTTTTTTTCAAAATACAAAAGTACTTGCCCCATTAAGGGGGTTTGTGATTCTCAAAGGGAGTTTGCTAAACAATTGACCGTTTCTTTTATGGGCTCAAATAGAGAACTGGGATTGAAGTTTTTTTAAATGAAAGGAAAAAGAATGTTGGCTTTTCAGACCACCTTTATGACCATTTCTAAAGAAAACTTTGCTCAATCATATGAAAAATCTTTTACATGTCAATTGATTGGTTGAGGAAAAGAATCTGTCCATCCATCTCCATGAGAAATAATGCTCTCCAGTAGCACCTTTGAATAATGAACGCCCTTGCCAATTCGAGGCGAACTCTTAGCTCTCTTCTTGTGTCGGAGTTAGGTTTCAAAACCTTGTCCTCCATTTTGAACCCATGAGGTCTAACTTTCTTGTTATAAGCTGAACCATCCTCTGGCTGGTAACATTGCCCATGACAAATGGTATTCAACCTTCTTTCATCGATCAAAGGCAGGTTGCTTGTGGCGTTGCTTGGTCCATTCGACTTCTTCCCACCTGAGCTTCCATTAGAATGCTAAAAGATGGGGTTTCAACTTGCACAGTAATACCGCCTCCATCCCATATATGAGAGAGTAAGGTGTTGCCCCAATAGAAATCCGATTGCAATTCTCCATGCAAGGGTAGTTTCTCATGCCAATCTCGGTGTGTTTTGATTATCTTACAAATGGCGACATCCAAGTTCATGAGATATCAAATTTTCGTCCACCAAATTCCAAAATGATGGCGTCCAAGGGTCAAAGGTTTTATTCATGATCATCCAAGAGCAAAATAAATAAATGTGCAAAAAATAAAATGAGTGGACCATAACTGAAGGACAAAAGAGAAATTTCATTTCATTTGGCAAAAGCAAGATAACGAGATAATACCATGGAAGCATAATCAAGAGCATAATTTAAACAAGCAAAAGGTGAAATAACAAGTGCATTGTTTTGAAGAAATGATTGACATCAAAGCATGATTCTTTTCAGGACAATCCCCTCAGATTTACAAAACCTCCTCCGGAGGCAGACAATCGGTAGCCCATTTTGTGTGGCTCTTGAGGAATCAAGGAAACTCCACATTCTCCTAGAATTGGTGTGAAGGGTGACCCCGACAAAAGCTTGAGATAACCTGCCTCTATATCCTCGGTCTTTCCTTAAATGATCCACCACCATCCCTCATTTTCCTCTTTAATGAACCGAGCATGGTCATCAATTTTCTCCTCCACACCGATTCATTCCAAGCACGCCTTTGTGTTCGGAGAGGGTTTCTATTGATCGCTCGGCCTTGTTCATTCTTTTCTTCTCGAACTATATCTCGCATCCACCATGTCTTGAATTCTATGCTTCAAGGCCCAACAGCAATCGTCGAATGACCCGGCTTCCAGAATGATAAGCTTGAGATGGCATGGGGATCATACCAACAGGGGTCCTGGGATACAGCTTTGGGAGGGACAAGTACAATTTTCCCGCCTTCAAGCCTCATACAATTTGGTCAATGGGGTGGCCCAAATGGTGAAAGTCTAAAGGTTTTCGATTTTGCATTTCATTATGCTCAAAAGAATTTTGGATAGGATTTTGTGGAGCAGTCTAGAGCATAGTTTTGACGGGTAGGAGATAGGTTGGGAAGTTGAAGATGGGGATTCAAATAAATAGGTCGGAGTGGGCATTTGGGCAGGTGTGATAAACAGACGTGGTGGGATAAGGTAAGTATGAGCTGAAGGTGGGGTGACTCGAGTTCTGGGCCTAAGGTGGGTTGATCCCATACAAGAGCAAGCAGCTTCTCCTTCATTCTTTCTGGAGCTTCCACCCACATTTTGCCCTTGCAATGTTTCCAATTGTCTTTGTTTGTGGTCACATTGACAATTTTTCCAGCTTTAACAAACTCATCATATTCTTCCGACTATTGACAATTGTAGCAAAAGAACTCCCCATTCAAAAAATCTCTTCAAAATAAGTGGGTCATGTGCCTTGATGAAAGTACGAACAATCTCTTCTTCCGTCATGGAGGCTCAACTTTAGCGACCAACTTTCTCCATCGCGGCATATGACTTGTGATCTTCGAGGGTCTCCTTTGACTCCTTCCAATGTTGTTCTGTCGGTGCCAACTCACAATTGAATTCATATTGCTTCACAAAGTTGACAAATCCAACCAAGTTTTGATCTCTTGAGATTTCGGTTCAATACCAATCCAAAGCATCTCCTTCTAGGCTCTCGGGGAACGACGCATAGGCAAGTTTCATCATCCACTGGTTTACCAAGCTTGTTGGCAAACATCTTAAGGTGCGTCTTAGATTCCGGCACCATCATACTTGCTGAACTTGGGGTCTTGAAACCATAGGTAGCTGGATGTCGGAAATAGGCACAGATCATCGTAATCCAATCCACCGTGTCGTTCGGACCTTGGTTCTTCTTTATAAACTCCTCGAACCTGTCCACCTCTTCATCGACCTTTGTTACCGGCATGACAGGCTCATCCATCTCCGCTTTCCTTGGGAGGCAATGTCCCATACAAAGGGTTCTGGTATGGTGAGGGGCTCTGGAGGGTGAGGAGGCATGTTTAGAGTGATCGAGAGTATGAGGGTTTGTCTTTGGTTGGGCTTAGTAGGATGTAATTAGGTGGGAATGTGGAAAATTGGTATGGTGATGAGAAAAGGCAACATCATATGGGTTAGAAGTAGGTGGGACAAAAGTGGTTTGAATATTGGTCGGAAGGGAGTTGACTATTCCACTGGTTGCTAACAACGGGTCCCTGTTCATTCGAGACCACCTCTATTATTATTTGCCACCAACCGATCAATTACACGCTTTGTGCGACCATCTCGCGTTCATCTCATTAAACCTTCCCAATACTTCACTTAACTGAGCTCCCTGGCAGCAAAATCATGAAATGACCAAAGCATTCCTATCCGAGCCTTCCTGCGAGAACTCATGCTTACGGCTGCTTTGAGCTTTTGCTTTTAGATCGGTGGATGGGCTAGCATTGAAGCTATTTTTAAAAGTACCTGAATGGGCAAAAGAACACTTTTAGAGCTTATTTCCAAGGGGATCTGCAGAGATTTATTTGAAAAAAAGAAGCGAAGTTAGTGATTGCTTATATAATTGGGATGCATGTCCTAGAGGGACCCTTTATGCCAAGGGTAGGCCTAGCATGAAATGCAATCCTTGGGGTGCACCATACAATACCGATGGGTCCGATCCTCCTGATATGCGATTAGTAAAAACAACCTAGAGGATTGACCAAAAGAATGTGCACTGTTTGGCGCATTATGAGGACGAAGTTCGAATGGATTCATTACTTTAATTGATATGTGAAGAGAGGTTAAAGGTTAATTTGGCATGAAAAGGAATATTCTCGAAGGAATTGTAGTGCCTTGGCTAGTCTTGAGTGAAACATGGATCTAAATGGATTGGACGAGATCGATAGTTTACCCAAAAGTCGACTAGGTTCATTGCTTACCTGTAACTTCACATCTCCATTTTATTTGTAACACACTAGCTCATAAGCCTTCTAAAATCAAGATTTGGCCTTGATAAAAAATCATTATCTCATCAATGAGAAATTATTTGTGCATTTTTTCAATTTAGTGTCCTTATGCATGGATTTTACCAACTTTGATAAAATGGCCAAAAAATGATTACTAGAGGTTTATATTCTAGCATGTGAAGGTCACCCATATCTTTGGGTGTCATCATAGAAAGGATCGGACCCTACCTACCTTGTGCACCACCCCTTTGGATGTTGAAAACATAAACATGCAAATCTCATTGGATTATATATCCGAGACACAAGGGTGGTTTATTCCTAACATGGATTTCTATGCGGCATTCCCTCTATGGTTTATGCATGATGCCAGTTTATTAAAGCAAGTAAAGGTGCAAAATGAAACATGGCCTATAGGAGCCCCATTTGAATGCCGGGGTAAGCCTAAAAGTGATATGCCATTACAACTTAAATGCAATAAATTAAACGTGCAATAGCCTATCTAGAAGGATGGTTTGTCTTAAGAGTGCCAAAACTCTTATCTTTCTAGAGTTTGTGAAATGCAAGAAAGGGAAGACAACAAAGGTTAGTTTAATCAACAAATATCACATAACACATTGGAGCAACAAATTGCACAAAAATAAAGAGGGTGGAATCCTCTCTCGTGTCTAGTGATCCTTAATAGGTAAGGTAGACTCTCCCTAAAAGGCAATTCTAACATGGATGCATGAGGTTCAGCTCACTAATGCATATAGACTCGATAAAGGTTACAGGCTCCCAACCTTGGACCAAAAGGCAAAAGGTCATCAATCCAAATGCCTCAAGTCGGTGGTTCGAGTGATCCCCAGACATTGCTACGTGCGCGTGGTACGACGCCACATGTCCAAGTGGATCGATCCTAATCCTAATAGGGAAGAGTGGCGTGACAAGCCACTAAAAGTAAAAAAGTAGGGTCAAAGTAAAATACATATGCACGTATGAAAGTGATTCCCTTGAGAGGAGGGATTCAAACATCAAACATTTTCGAGGCTCTAGGGTAGATGCACACCCACCCCAAAATGCAAGGCAGCGGTATAAATAAACAATCCATTCATCATGTGCACGATGTAGGGAGTGATTGCACGGAAAACCCTAAAGAAAAGAAAAAAAAGGAATGCAACCTAAAACATCCAAATGTGATATATAAGAAAGTTTAGAAAACGAAATAGTCAACTAAATCAAGTGCTCGACCCTCCAGGAAAATCCCGATTAAGTCATGCCAAGCTGTGTCGCTACCCATTTTTTTCAATGAAAATGTGGTTTGTTGGTAGAGGGAAAGATTTGATTTTTTTGAAAAGAAAGGAAAGTCATGGGACTATAAAATGCGACGGTTTGGACCCAAAACAAAAAGTCTAGGGTTTTAGAAAAGTTTGGAGTCGCCACTTGGTATGGAGTTTAGGTGTACCAAGTCACCCAAAAAGTTTTGATTTAATGAAATAAACAAAGAAAACCCTTTTTTTAGACGACTCCAGGTCTTTGAAAACTAGAGAAAAAGGTTCGGGGGTCACGGTTGAAAGAAGGGAAGGCAAAGATTCGATGTTACTGCTCCTAAGGCACCCTTCTAACCTAGCCAAAGCTAGTTGCAAGATTTAGTTGAAAATTTCCTAATTCTAACTTTAAAATTTATCACATTTGAATGTTGTCTATATGGATGCAAAACCTAGACCTAATGTTGGATGAGAGGGGCAAAATGTCTCCTTGAGGTTTGATTGGAATTGATCACATTAGTTGTGTCATCCAATTTTGATCCTCGAGGAGGTCACAAAAAATGCAAATGATGAGACTCGAATGAAAAAAAGATAGGGTTTTCAAAATGCAATTTTTATAAAGTATCAAGAGAAAAGAAATTGGATTTTTTGAAAAGATCAATTTTAAATGCAAAGAGGAACTTGAATTTCCAAAATATACAATTTTAAAAAAATGTTTTTTCGACTTTGAATTGCTAAAACATGAAGAAGAAAGTTGATTTTTAAAAGAATGGTTTTGATAGCATTTAAAATAATGCACATGTATGTCCTAAAGAGGAATAATGCAACATAATGTGCTGGGACTAAACTCGTGACTTTGAATCTTCCTTTCATAGAAGGAAATAAAAGCGTGCTAAGGCTAGGAAGCCATACTCTTTTCCCATTTCAAAGGGTAATGCCTTAAATGTACTAATAAAAAGAAAACTAAATGAGATGTTTCACATATGGGATGGGATAATATTGACATGCAAAATGGGAAAGAAAATCTAAAAGTGAAAAGTGTGTGAAATTTGTATCTAATGAATGGCGTTTAGGGGTCTAGCATTGGACTAGCCCTTGTCAAAAGGTTTTCACTAACATTGGATTAGTGAGAAATCGAAGGGGAAGGCCACAACTAGCGTTGGACTAGTGTGGTGACGTCAATATATTTACACAATAATCATGTAGACATGATAATAAAGCTAGTAAACACATAAAACACATAAACACATAACACATAGGCATAATGCTAAATGCAAGGCCCTAGGAAAGCAAATAAACACATAATCATGCAAGCATGCAAAATAAGCATATAAAAACCTAATTATTACATTGGAAACCTAAATACATTCTAAGGGGAAAATTGAATAATAATCTAACTATTACATTTCTAGAATAAATACACTTTTGCCCAATTAAACCTATCTATTACAACTTGGCATCCAAGGCCTCCAAATGATTTACTCAAAAATTAAATGACATAAATAAAGACTAGACATGAATAAAAGCAAAGGAAAACTTAATTTAAAACATGCAAAATCATGCAAAAAACACATAATAAGCACATATGGGGAAAGAAGTTACCATCCCTTGATGTGAGGCCTTAATTGAATCCTTAGATGATGGAATGGTTATCTAAGACTCAATGTCAACAAAAGGGATCAAGGTACCAATTTAAAGGAAAACCAATCAAAAATTCAAAGAAAGGGTATCTAACATTGCAAGCAAACAGATAATAATAGGAAAGTGAGTAAGATTCGGAACAAAAGAGCATGAAATATCAACGAATACAAAATGAGGTTACGCTGGGACCAAACGCTTGTGAGACAGCAGAACACAGTCAGCATAGCAAAATCAAAGATTGAGGAAGCTGACCGAAACGCGGACTCGCGTAACCGGCAGCGCTTTTCCCATCTTCAAAATATCAAGAAGATTGCTTCCAGCTTTTTGAGACAATATCACAAAACAAAATCCTCGAGAGGCAAGGATCTATTTAAAGCATCAAACATCGCGATTCGATCATGTCAAAACAAGCTAAAATCAAGAAGGCCAAATCTTAAGCATCGCATCATCAAATAAAAAAGGGGAAGGGAAGAACCGCTGATAGAAACGGATCAGCATGCTGGATCGCTCACGTAATGCCCAGCCGTTTCTTCACATCTTCAATATTCAACAAAGCGGATCGTTACGCGAGTTGTCCACGCAAGAGATCCGCGCTTTCTTCAACTTCAAACATTCAAGAGGAAGCTGGATACGCATGAACTAATCGGCGTAGTAGTCAGCGTTTCTTCACATCTTCAAAAGCGTGAAGAACATTTTTTCCAGAAATTTCTCAGAATCACAACGATTATCATCACAAGCATCAAACGCCTAATTTTAAACGTAAAACTAATCTACTAGCCTTACAAGACCTTATAAACACAACATGCTCATATATAAACCGGTGATAATCATCATCAAATATCCCAAAATAAAAGAAAACTACTCAAGACCTTGGTTCCACCAAAAGGCCCAAATCTCGATAATTTTACGATCAAAAGCAGAATAGAGTATAAGTATGCACTGATCGGAGCTTGAATAAAAAAAGGAGAAGAGGCCAGAAATTCCAAGAATAGGCTCTTCAAAGGTGAAACCCTAGCTTTTCTTTTCTTTCTTTCTTTTCCTTTTTCTCTCTAATTCCCGGCCGTTTTCTTGCTTTTTCTCTCTCAAAGCTCTCCCTAATTGCCTCCTTTCTCTCGGATCTTCCAACCTCTTCAACCTCTTTGTTAAACCCTAATCTAGGCTATTTATAGCCACCAAACCTAGAACTAAGGGTTTTGATGTTCTTGGGATGAGGTGAGCTAATCTTGAACGTTAGATGAGTTGTTAGGGGTTAGGGGTGAGTTGGGGAATGTTTAAATAGGTTTCTTATCGCTCAAGCATCTAAAAATACAATTGGAAAAGGATGATCCAAGCTTACGGAAAAATCCATCATTTTTTTTTTTGACGTCGAGTTATTGACTAGCGGACTAATCCAATCGGTCAGCTTTTGACTTTCTCTCTTTTTTTTTTTTTTTTTTAAAGAAAAACCTACGAAAATGAGGAAAATGTGTTAGAATATTCAAAAATAAATAACTAAACATTAACAGATAAAAACATAGGAAAATAAATGAAATAATCAAAATTTGGTGTCTACATGTGGAACATTTGCTGTTTCAATGCAGGAAAGTCCAAGATATCTGGAAACTGTTTCCACTCCATTGGGATGGGCTGCAGGAGGACACAACCAACTTCTGGGACTGGTGGACTAAGTTACAAGAAGTGGAAGAAAGGAGAGATGGAAAGGAACACATCACCCTCACAAGAAATTTCTTGTGGAACATTTGGAAAAAGAAATGAGGTAAATTTTAACTCCAAGACCCAACAAGCTTGGATGTTCAAAGATCTGTTGATGAATGGATGGAATATAATGAGGCTACCAAAGCTGGAAATGTGAGGAATGCTTGTCAGAAGGATAGCAGGAGTCTTGAATAGAGACATCCTTGTAACAAGATTATACTTGTATCTCACCTGACGCCGGCCCTGGATTAGTAGGACAAAAGGTTGGTTTGGGAATTGTGGCTTGGTCGGGGGAGAGGCAACTGAAGGCCACTTGGGCCATTCCAGTTGATCTCTGCTCTGAGGTAGCACTAGCAGAAGCCATGGCCATCAGGTCAGCTTTACACTTGGCTCTAGAGTTAAAATTAGCCGCTGTCCATATCTTTTCAGATTGTAAAGTAGTTTTAGATGCTATTAATAGTAAGGCAGAGGATGAATCTTGGCTTTCTATAATCATCTGTGATATTAGAAAGTTGAAAGATTCCTTTTGGAAATGCCTTTTCTCTTTTGTTAGTAGAAATTTTAATTCTGTGAGTCATTGTTTGGCAAAATTTGCCACAAAACCGATCAAAGATGTAAAGTGGGAAAACTCTTTCCCCCTGTGGCTCGTGCAGAAGTCACAGACTGATCCTAGGGTAGTGACCCATGCTTAGCAGGAATCCTTTGTATGCTTTTCTCGTATATATGAAAGCAACTATTTGGACAAAAAAAACGTGTAAATCTTGTACTCTTTCGAATTAGGGTTTGATCTTGACGAGATTAATGTTGAGACGACGCCGTTCACTGTTAAGCTAACTACTGCTCCTGGGTTGAACTTCTAGTAATGGTATAGTATTAATGACATTTTGCTCTCCAAAATATTTTTCTCGCAATAAAATGTTAGATTATTCGTAGCTATTATTGGAGTGCAAATATCATTTGTTAGTATTTAAATTTTCCCAACCTATTTATTTTCCTTAGAAAGATAATGGTGAACAAATATAGAATAAAATGCTTTATTACATTTCCTTTTTTTTTTCTTTTTCTTTCTAAGAGGTTATTACACATATATGAAATGAAATGAGAAACTAACTAGTTTCAAACATATTTGACGCCTTATGAATAGAAGCTTAAAGAATTTAAAAATCAGAATAAAACTCTATGCAACTTTATATAGTATCATTAATTTGTATTTCGGAGATAAATGCTTTTCTGTTTTCTTTCTTTTTAAAATTTATGCAGACTATTATCAAACTAACTTCCTCTGGATGTATGATTTAATTGTTGGAAGTTCTTTTCCATCTTTAAAATTTCATCAAACTACGCAACAATCAGATTCCAATCTTCCTAAAAAGTAATGAGCACAACAAATTGTATTACATTTATATGTTACATTATATTTACGTTGTTGCACTAATCTCTTTGTTAATATTGCGCCTATACCTTGATTAGTTATGTTTTGAAGAGCCAAAGTGAGACTCAAGATTGTCTTGCCAAAAACTAAAATTCACTTAGACACTATGACACGCTAATTAGTATCCGGTGACCTAAAGTAACAAAATGCAATATCCCCATATGGTTACCAAGAAAAATACTATTAATTTTGCATCTAAAGAAGATAAAGTCTTTCATCCTCTCTAAAAAAAATTCTCATAGTTGCATTAGACCATGCACATTGTGGTTTAAAAATTACTCAAATGCAAAATTTTTAATATTACTTATCAGGGTGAATACAATTGCTCAAATGAAAAATTCACTCTATTTTTTTTTTCTTTTCTACCCCCATCCATCCTCATATTTTTCCCACCCCAAAATGTGATACCCCTATACAAAAAGGGTCTTAAGAGTCCTCTCCTAGCCATCGGATCAACCCTGTGGTTGAAATGGAAAAATCACTCGTTAGGTTAGAAAAGGCTCTGCAAGTGCCAGTTCACTTAGCTGAGTCTTGGACGTTGGGTACTTGTTTAAAATTTTCTAAGGCTGATGGACACTTGTCAGAGACTGTTGAGACACTTATTCAAAAGTTTCTAAGGCTGATGAACACTTGTAAGAGACTTTTGAGAACAAGACATCCTAGGAGGCTAGGATCATTCATCAAATGAAGTGTACTCCACTTCTGATCATAACGCCCCCTGGAATGCATGTGTTTATCCACAGTTATGTAGGTTCTTTCAATAAGATTACATGGAGTTCAGTCCGATGATTATGTGGAGCTATGGGTCATTTCATCCTTCGAACAGTGTCACTTTCAGGGCCAAATTACTAAGCAGCTAAGGAAGCAAAATCAGAACATTTATGATAAAATGGAGCCAAATGATTAACTCGAACTCCAATATTTTTTTAATCTTAGGGAGTATATGTGCTTGGATGGATGAAGTACCTAGGCATTGGGGTTAGAATGAGTCTCACGTTTAACATTGGTAAACAATTCCAAAGTGACGCAGAAAATTTTCAGGGTTCAAAGCAAGTTCCTTTATAAATCCGCAAAGGAGCCAAACATGGATGGTGATTGTACAAATTCTGGCTTTTGCATGGATGACTGGGTCCTGGATTAATCCTGCTTGCCAGAATCTTTCTTTTCCTTCAGTTTTTCATGCATTTCATGACTCAATAACAGCCTATAGAGCATTGCAATCGCATTATAACTTTGAGAAATTCATACTGTTTCCTTTACAAAGGATCAAGTGGAGGAAATTTCTCAATAGAAATCAGCCTTTTATTGTATAAACCCCCAGTATGTGCAGCAATGCTGATTCACTTTTTTTTTTTTGGTGTTGCCCCCTTCTTTTGGCTTTTGTTAGGTTGGTGCAAGTCTTACTGAGAGGATTCTGCGTCATTAAGCTGGAATTAGTGAGACTAGAAATAAACCATAAGTAAAATATAGTAGCACGACAATTTTGTTTTGTGGAGTAAATGGTCTACTTTTGTCAAAGTCTTTTGAGTTTTAACAAAATCAAATGAAGAAATTCTTACTGCAATAATTATGATCTTTAAAAGATTGTTTTCTTGAGTAAATTCTAGTATATATGACCCTGTATAGAAGGGAAATTCCCTCTAGAAGTAACTTGTATAATCATTCGATTCCTCAAGAAAGTCCGGGCTTGCAAGTTATTTCACCTTCTAAAGAAACAAAATGAATCGCAAACCATTACCTTTCCGTGGAATAATCGTGCTAGTTTGGTTAACAATACTTAAAGGAAAATACTTCCGCAGAAAGAATAGATTTTTACTTTAAGTTCTTATTTAGATGAATTCGAATCAGTGAAATGGGTAATCTTTTAGAGGCTCTTTGTCTTTCCAGTTTGGATTGTGCATAATTGCATAAACTTCACGCTGCAGTCCATACATACACCTGGGGTCTTCTCATTCATCTTACTATTTGCCCTGCCTTTAACAAATAAAGCTATTCAGCTTTCCTTGTTTCAGTAAGACATAAAAGTTTCATCTCTGTTCAATCTAAAGTACCCTTAAGACCTTTCCCATGAAAGATGCTACCTTCAAGGGACAAAGGCTCCCAAAAGTCACACTATGACATTCTCAGGTCATATCAGGTGGCAGAATCCCCTTTGAACTTGTCGTCAAATCTTGCTAAAAATTTCCAAGGCCATCAATATCAAGCTTATTTCCAAAGGAGCTGCAAAATTGGTCAAAAGAAATATCCACCGACAAGCCACCAGCGGTTTTTAGTCTATGACTCTTATGTGTTTGTCTGGCAAAATACCCCCTAGGGCTTTGACCGGGGATGCCAAGATCTAATGCCATAATTTACTTAGATGATAGAAGTATCTTTTAAATTGCCAATGAAAAACCCGCAGAACCTAGATTAACATTATTCTTAGGATTACACAGCCCTCAAACCAATCAACCTACTAAGCACTATCCAAGTTACATATAACCCACCTTGGGGTCCTTGACCAACATGCATGGTAAAGACAGCATCACATCGATGACACATGAGCTAAGAAGATAAAGCATTGAATGGAGAATAAGATACTAATTACAGAGTTAAAATGGAAGAAGATAATAGTCCTTCAAGGAATACCAACAATAACTGGAATTTCGAATTTGACCAACTAGTTAGAACAAGTTGTGAAATTTTTGCAAAACAATTAGAAAGGACACAAAAACAGTAAAGGCAAAGAAATATCATCTAACCACACCAGCAAAAACAGCAGAATATTTGCTACAGTCAAGCACAGCACAAACTTTGACAGACTATACATACAAAATGCTAACTAAAACACAAGAGGGAATCATTGTTGGCCAACGTGGAAGCACAAGCAGGAAGGCCAACAACCAACAAACCATTGTTCTGCAGTTAATCCTACCAGTTTTCTTATGCATATCTTGGAAGTCCACTAGAGCACCGTGGGCTTCCAAACTCATATTTTTGAAGTTGTATGTGACAATGATGTTCATCTCCCCCAGTAAAACTACATCTGCATCAAACGGATGGTAGCACACAGGTATTGGAGATATTCTACTGGCCTGCAAGGTACCGTCAAGCAGGATATCAGACTGATTAACCCTGTGCTGCAAGTGCCACTCACCCGTGTTGTAGTCATTCAGTGCCCAAATGCTAAACCTACAAGTCCACCTTGTTCAAAAGTGCGAGAATATTCAGAATACTTCAGACATCCTTGATGGACATCACACAAGCTAGGAATCCCGTTAGACCTAGAGTCGTTGCATTGCTTATTTATATCAGCCGTCAATCCAATAACACGAAACTTACATGGATTATTGTAAGGATCATATGCTACGATTCTAAGTTCCCGATCAAACAAATGCAGATTTCCACTGAAAGCAACTGGCATCCTGTGCCATGTAACTTCAATTGCATGGTTACTGCACAGAGTAAAATCCATCCATTGACCAGTTTCAGAGGAATATATCTCGAACCTGAGGATGTTGCTCTTACGAAAGAAACAATCAAATCGCACCACTTTAAAACTAGTTAAAATTCCTGCTTCCACCTTTGTAACAAAACCAGTACTGACCCATCTGAAGTAATGTTTTGGCGGAGGCAGAGAAAACCATTTCTGGGTTACAGGATTAATAATGCAATACTCTGCAATGTGAAACCTGCTGCCCTGACTATCACGACGCCAACCATACAATACTTATCCGTTGCTGACAGCTATGATCTTATAATTGCTCCCACGTCACTCCAGAGAACTAGGTAAAGGGAATACATAACAATCTAGGCGGTTAAAATCATTAAAATCATCAGAATGCATATCACCTAGAAGCTTGTTATCAGGATAGTCGGACATATCAGAGCCCTTAACTTTCACATATCAAGAAAGAATGGCCCACGGGAGTGGCTCTGACAATATGAGGCTCAGCAATATAGAAGCGAGGAAAAGAAGGGTCAGAGATAACAGCAAGCCATTGTTTTGAGACACATTTAAACCTAAAAACACATTTCACAGGAAGCCTACAGAGCATTTCCATCAAGAACCATTCCGGAAAATTACCATCCCTAAAAGCCCTGTCCCCAATTTCCCCATCGCCAAATTTCCCACCTTTTCTAGTTTTCAGTCTCATTTCCATCTCCAAGATTCTTCGACAATTGTGTATGGGGTGAAAATTTTTCTGAAACATTTCAACAAACATAAGACATGCATTCACCAAAATGACAGTACAAATCAAACCTAACAGACTACCATCCCTAAAAGCCCTGTCCCCAATTTCCCCATCGCCAAATTTCCCACCTTTTCTAGTTTTCAGTCTCATTTCCATCTCCAAGATTCTTCGACAATTGGGTATGGGGTGAAAATTTTTCTGAAACATTTCAACAAACATAAGACATGCATTCACCAAAATGACAGTACAAATCAAACCTAACAGACTACATGAAAAGTCAGAGCCTTATCCTACTTTACTACGGTGTGCCCTTCACTCTTTGGCGACTGAAGGCTTCTCCGTCGCCGTTCACGCGCACGAACGATAGGAAAAGTTTCTTCTTTGCGACAGGAAACTACAGGATGTCCCCCAATTGTAGTGCTCGAAACCCTGGAAATCTTCAATTTGAGGTTCGATCATTTCGAGGTTGGAGCTCAGACGACGCCGTTAGGTCGCTAACTATTGGTAATGGGTAGTACAACTACTCAGGGATGGGTTTGGTTTTGACTGTACCCAGCTATTTGTGGGCGGATTTGAGTAGACCTGATTTTCAAAAACTCAATGGCTCAAATTGTGCCGTACCACATTACACAAATGTGACATAATTTGGGCCATTGGGTCTTAAATTCTGCCACACCAGATTCCATGATGTGGAATAATTTGGACGGCCCAAATCCTTATACCATTCCTAAACCTGGTTTTAAAGACCTAATGGCCCAGATTGTGCCATACTACACCACATGGTGACGTGGCACAATTTGGCCATTGGGTCTTTCGAGATGGAGTCTACTCAAGTATGAGTCTTCAATTTGTACTATCATCTATTCAAAAAGTACTTACGCCGTTTAGGGCCCCCTAGTTCAGTTTTGAATTGGGGAACAAAATGTCCAAAAGGATACGAAAGGAAAGAGAGGGAAAATGTCTACGGTGCTATTTGACAAATTGGTTTCAACTCTTATTATAGGTTTTAAATTCAATTATATCCATAAATAATAATTGCTTGAGACTAACGAGAAAAATCAATGAGAATAATAGGTATCTACTATGTATTTTTTGACTACCACCTCTTATTAAGGAATCACCTTAATTATCCATCTTATTCTCCTTAAATTATGTTAATTACCCATTTATTCTCATTAAATATAAAAGTAAGAAAACAAAATGCCACCGTTTCTATTGGTTTCAACAAATAGAAAAAAAAATGAAAAGAAAAATGAAATAATGAAAAAGAAAAAATAATAAATTGTAAAATCTATTCCACATTAACAAATACTATGCATTCTCACTAAAACACATTATCATTCACCACCCTATGATATTAATAGTCATAGTAACTGTGGAATTCGAACCAAAAGGCTCCTAAGTTATTTTTTTGTTTCAACATAGTTCTCATGGGCAACATAGAAAAAAATGAATATTTTTTAATTTCACTAAATACCCTTGCTTTTTCTTTTCTCTTTCATGTTTGCTGTTAAAATAATTTTTCTCCAAAATGATATCCACGCCATCCTATTACATAAGCTCTATTTTCTTAGTTATATTTGAAACTTGTTTATAATAATTAATTTATTCAATATTTTCTATTATTTAGGATGATTTTTTTATGTAGAAAATTCGTTTCCCAGAGAAAAAGAGAAAAATTTAAAAAAAAAATGTTTGAGTCATTTTGACATGATATTATCTTGTGGAATTTCATGAGAATGAAAAGATCAACAAAAAAAATGAATGACCTAAAAAAAAGAGGGTAAGATGCTAAAATATGTTTACAAATTATATTTTGTTAAGTTATGCACAAATCTGTAACTAAAACGCAATAATGTCCGTTCTATTATTTTCCTTCTCTAATCCAAACAATATGTTAATCATTTCTTATCTTTCCCTTAAGTAATGAATCCTAATAAGATGCATGGAAGTATATTTACTTCTTACTAACTTTTCCACTGGATTCTATATATCTTCTGCTTTCCCTTCCTTCAATCCACGAAATGTAGATTTGATAATTCAATCCATTATCTTTCCTTCTTACTATCTTTTCCACTAGATTCTATCTTCTCCTTTCCCTTCCTTCAATCCACAATGCAGACTTGACAATTTGATCCAATAACTTTACTTTTACAAAAAAAAAAGGGTACAAAACAAAAAAGTCACCTGTAATTAAGCGAATATACAAGAAAGCCTCCCGTGATTTCAAAACATACAATCCGACATCTCGTGGTTTGAACTAAACTGAAAAGGAGATAGAAATAATTAAAACTAATATGGATAGATGAAATGACAAAAATACCCTAATATACATAAAGGTAAAATCCGAAAAAGTCCTCTGTGATTAAGACAACTTACATGAAAGTCCCCTGCGGTTTCAAAAAATATAAAATCCATCCCTTTCACACATAAAACAGTTGTTCTGGTTTAGTTAATATCTATATATGGGAGAACACATTGATCACAAAAAAAACCCACAATCATCCATTCCACGTGTTACAACATTCTCTTTGGTGACTTGTTTGACCTCGACAATTTTTACTTTAGTTTTATGTGAACACTCACAAATCTTGTACTGATATCATGGAGTCTAGTTTTGCTACCCACTTGAGAGCTTAACAAAGATATAAGCAACTATTTTATAAAATTTTCCTTCACTTTATTCAAAAAAAAAGTATTGAAATTCTTACTTTAAATTCTTAAAAAAGACCCTCTAAGATTATATTAGAATAGTAAAAACCCAAATTTAATATTTTCACCATATCGCAAAAGTAGTACACATAATACCGGTGGTTAATTTCTCTCAAGAAATTTTACTTTCCTAAAAGTTTCGGATCAAATTTAGAGGGCTTTTCTGTAAGTTAGGTTAACGATAGGGGCTCTTATGAGTAGAATAGGTGTATCAATTAAAAATTAATTATAAAAAAACTGTTTTCAGATACTATTACCTACAAAAGAAGTGCTTGTGCCTCAAATATGTTAGCTTTGATGATTTTAGTCACCTTTTCAATTTAGTTCAAATCACAAGGTACGAAATTGTATGTTTTGAAATCACAGGGCATTTTTTTGGTATATTCACTTAACAACGGGTGGTTTTTTTTTTTAATCCAAAAAAGAAAGAAAGAAGAGAATAGTAGTACCTTCGACGTAAGATATTGCAAGTTTTTGTTCCTTTTTATTTGGTAACGATGGTGGCAACAATACTTATTACTAGAATAAGTTCTCTACCGTGTTTCTATTTATTTTTATTTTTTTCTCTGCAATAACCCACTGATAACATTTTAGTCTCTTCTATGTACAAGTTTACTATTTGCGCAAGACAACAGACTTTAAGAATTAATATACATTCATTGCATACTTCTCCACAAAAGAAAAGAAAGAAATCTAATATACATAAATTGGTCACGTGGAGATAATAATTTTCTTTATTGCTATTTCATTTCATCTTCAAATACTTTCAAAACTTATGGTTGTTTCGCTGTCGAAGAAAAATAAGAATAATATTAATTAATCGAGCGAAATAATCAATGCAACTCCAATATGTAACTTGTCCTTGTTATTATGGGAAATTGGTGGGATTCATACGTTTTAATCTGTGGGAGGATTATATGAAGTTTGATCCACGAGCACCCTAACGATACACATTTATGCAAATGTTGTCACGTGTCATAAGAGTAGGCTTTTGGCTTGCAGAAATTTTTTGAGCTTCGAAGCACATTCTCTTTTTCTCAACACGAACCAGTTTTCTGCTTGGATCTTTCTTGTTCTTGGTTTTTCATCCAATTCTTATCTCTCAACAACACCTAAAGTACACGTTCCTTTTCAAAAGGATCAAGTGAAGGAAAATTTTCAGCAAAAATCAGCATTTTACCCAATGGAAGTTCTCAGTATGAGTAGGTATGCAAATTCAATAGAAAAAGAAGCTAGTTTTCTTTACGCTGATGCAAACCTTACCCAAAGTATCCTACATAGTGAGGCTGTTTCATTGAGAGTCCAGATAACCATATATGAAATGTAGAAGTATGACAAATTTGTTAAGGGGAATTAATGGATCCATTTTTTTCAAGTCTTCTGAGGTTTGACACGATTAGACGATGAAGAAATTTTTGTCAATTGAAGCTCGACCATTATGCCATCGAAAAGATTGCTCTCTCGTGCAAATGTACTATATATGCTTCTGCCATTAATTGGGATTTCTCTCTGAAAACAAGTACAGTTATGTAGTTCCTCCATAAAGCCCTGTATTTCTCCTGTCTAAAGGGACAATGCATGAAGTGAGAATCAATGTCTTTTGGAAAGATTTTACTTGAACTTCATATTTAGATGAACTCAGATCAGTAAACTGGGGCAATGTTTTAGAAATTTCTTCTTTTCCCTGTTTTGCTTATGCATAATTGGATAGACTTGAGAGTTGCAACTTAATATATATAGTAGAATAGTATAAATTGAAGTCTTGAACGTATTTATATAACAGGATTGTCAATTGTGGTATATCCCACATTTTTCCTGCCCACCTCTCACTGCATATATTCACTCTAGGACAAAGAAACGGTAAACCTTTAGTTCAAGACTTTAATCCTTCATCGTTTTCCTATATTTGGCGTATTGCAAGGATGTTTGGCAAAGGATACCGTCTCACATAATCAACAATGTCCAGAAGGTAAACCTATAGTTTCAGAAGGAGAAGTGTTTGCACTTGGCTTCTTTGGTCCTAGTGGAACAAAAGCCTGTATGTTGGAATATGGTGGAAAGACGTTCCTTTCCTCCTGGGAAAGTTGCGTGGGCTGCAAATACTGAGAATCCACTCATGGACTCATCTGGAATTTTCATCATTGGAACTGATGGAAATTTGGTCATAATTGATGGAAGAAACAACACAATGTGGTCAGTCAAGATTACCCCCAATGTCAATCAAACTATTGCTACACTTTTTGACATGGTAAATCCCGTTCTAACGAAGGATAAAGCGAAGAATTCGTATTAATATGGGATAGTTTCAATTTTTCATCAGATGAATTTTTGGTTGAAATACCACTAGGTCAGAGTTATGTGACTACACTAGTGTGGACCAACTCATTCATAAAGCACAATGGAGGTAGGAACTGATTGCATCCCTATTTAATGAGGAAGATCGTAAAAGTATAAAGAGCATCCCATTGAGTGTATATGGAGGAAAGGACGGAATGCGATGGATCCATTCCAAAACAGGGATCTATATTGTGAAATCTGGATATGACCACATGAAGTCAAATGGACATGGGGAAGGAAAAAGCAAAGGAATCACAGGAAGCTCAAGTAGAGGAGGAACGCATTTCCAAGTGTGGAGGAAGCTGTGGGGACTGAACATCAAGTTCAAGGTAAAGCATTTGATCTGGAAATGTTTGCTTCATATCCTTCCAACCAATGAGGCAATTTTCAGAAGAACAAACAAAGGGAATTCCATGTGTAAACGATGTCGTGAGGAAGTAGAAACTGTGGAGCATATGCTTTTTTACTGCAGAAAGGTACAAGAGACCTGGAAAGCTTTTCCAATTCAGTGGAATGGATTACGAGAGGAAAGATGGAACATACAGGAATGGTGGTCAAAACTCCAAGAAGCGGAAAGCAAGAAACAAGGGAACATATAGCCATGACAACTAATCTGATGTGGAATATCTAGAAGCATAGAAATGAGGTATTTCAATTCAAATTCCCAATCAAGCATCAAAGTAGCAACAAGGTCAGTAGATGAGTGGCTAAAATTTCAGGAAGCAAATAAAGCTGAAGAGAAAGCTAGAATGATTAGTGAGCAATACCAGAATGAAGAGGCTTCTGATGTTTTAATCCACCTAGATGAGACCAACATTTTTGCAGATGTTGCAATTGATAAAAGAAGCAACAAAGCAGGACTCGGAGTTGTAGTATGGACAGAGGAAAGAAACCTGAAAGCTACTTGGGCTATCCCGGTTGAACAAGTATGGATGCAATAGTGGCTAAAGCTATGGCAATCAGAGCTGCACTTCATTTGGCTCTGGAACTGAAGCTTGCGGTGATTAACATCTTGTCAGATAGTAAGGTAGTCATAGAAGCTAATGACAAGCAGACAAATGATGAATTTTGACTTTTTATAATCACTAGAGATATTAGAAAGTTTAAAGATTCCTTTTGGACCTGTCATTCTATTTTTGTCAGTAGGGAAGTAAACAGTGCTAGTCATTGCTTGGCAAGATTTGCCACGAAATTGATCAAAGATATTAAGTGGGAAAATTATTTCCCCCTGTGGCTTGCTGACAAGGCACGGTAAAATTATAGGGTAGTTACCCTTTGTAAAGTGTAAAGGTTCTCACTCGTTATGTTAACGTGAAAGCAAATGTTTTGACAAAAAATAAATAAATAAATAAAAAATTTTGGTCGAAATGAAGATTGGTCTAAATACTTCAACAGGAGAACAAAAATATCTTACTTCATGGAAGGTTGATAAGAATTCATCCCTCGGAAGTTATGTTTCCCAGGTGGATTCTCTAGAAATGCACGAGATTGTTGTCGGGAATGGTTCAGTTAACAATTGAAAACTGGACAGTGGGATTGAAGAAGTTTGCTGGAGTGCCAAGCATGACCAGAGTCTACCGCACTGGTTTCAATTTGTTTGTAGATAATCAAGGAAGATCACCCTATCTTGCTTACGCTTTGTCCAATATTTCAATTCTATATTTCACACATACACATTCTTCAGGTTCTATCGTTCAAGTAAAGTTGCTAAGGTCAAATGAACTATCAACTATATATCCATGTCATGTATTCAAAGAATGTGGATATTTTGGTTATTGCAATACTATTGCAAAGTCACCAACTTGTGAATGTTTGATATTAGTTATCAACCTAAGTTCATAGATAAATGGATTAAAGGAAACTAGACTTACAGGTGCATAAGAATTTAATAGCAGAAGTTCACTCTAAAACACATTCAAGCTCTGCAAAAGGGGAAGGAAATTGGTTCCTAAAGTTGAAAGCTATGACATTGCCCAGCAACTAATTGAACGCATTTGTTTCTGATAAAGTAGAACGCGATGTTTTATGTTTGAGGTATTTTTCCTGCCTTGTACATGCCTATGTTACTAGAATATGCTATATGACCTGGAAAAAGAACTGCTAAACTTTCAAAAGCTGTATGTATCTCTCTTGCACATTCTAAATTAGGTAGGTTTTCTAAATCTCTGTGTATTTCCTTCCCATTGTCTCTATATGTTCTCTGATTTCAAGACATAGAGGCTGCTGCAAATTAACAAGTCTTTTACAGTATGGAAACTTCTTCATATTCAGTATTTCAGTAGCAATGCTGTGTATATTTACCTAGAAAATGCATATCTCACACAGCAGTGCAAATTAAGCATGAATTTGATCTATTTTATTGTACTCCTTGTGTGCCAGAATCATTCTTTGCAATTGCATGCTAGGATCATATAGACAGTAACTAGTATATAGTATGTGCGTAGGTCAGTAACGATATGATTGTACGTAGTGCCTGCTAGAATTAATGCATATATGGTATGCAGATAATTAGCAATACCATCCAATAGATGCATTTGAAAATTCTAGAAATTGGCTAGTTAATCACAGCATTAAGCAGGCCAGGGAAAAAAATATAGTAGCATTAAGCAAGTTTGTGTGTATTAAGCTTGTATCAAGACTTAATCAAAGAATGACACTGGGGTAGGGCCCTAGACGTGACGTTATTGAAGGGATTGCTCAAGAGTTATTAATCTTCATCTTGATTTTCATCATAATCCTGATTAAAGTTCATACACAGGATTTGAACTCATGCAACATTTTTATTTAAGACCAAGAAATGATACCCAAGGATCTCAAATTTAGCATAGCCAGGATTTTTCTTGGTAATCAAATTCTAGTAATATTAGCAGGGGACTTGGCTGCATTTAAGTCAAACCCGTCACTAATCGCAATCGTTCATTCTCAGCTAGTAGTAAATCAACCTCAGTCAGCCCATACCAAACATGATGTTGTATACATACTAAAAGGGTTTTTAAAGTTTAATTTTTCTTTTTTGATAAGAGTGAAACTAATTTAAAAATATTTAAATATAAGGGATGCAATAAATGTGACCGCACATATGTATTCATGTAATAAGTTACGTATAATTTAGAAGTCTTAACGAGTAACTTGTGGACATTCTTTAGAAAAATCTAGCGTTTAGCCAAACAATTAATTGAGCATCAGAATTCACACGTTCATTTCTTGAACAATTGGAAAATTTCCAAATCAATCACATCCTATGCATTTACACAAGTTTGGTGGGACTTAGGTATAAATTCATGGGTTGACTTCCTGCTCTCCAATATAGCGGCTATAAGTGGGACTACTCGTGCTACGCGGAGCTGAGATATTCTTGGCGAAAATAGACCACCTGTAGTAATCTCAGGAATTTTGTCACGTAAGCTTGACAGCAAATAGACATAAAATGCAACTTCTTTTTCAGCTCATTTATTTTACAACTTAAAATTTCCTTTAATCTAGGAAGTAACGAAGCCACCATTTTGTCAAATGTTGACGAAATCACACTTTAGACTTTATTCTTTGCGCAAATTCCAAATCTAAGCTTGATGTTATGCGAATATACTAGGTAAGATTTGAGCTGAAGTCAAAGATGGCAGTTTTAGTTTTGTTTTTAATGTAAAAAACAAATCAAAAGAGAATTAAAAAATGGGATAATTTCAGAAACCTCCCCTGAGGTTTCATGAAATATCACTTAGCTCCCATCATGTTTTTAAAATCTCTCTTACCACCCTTAGAATTGACATTTTGTTAACAATGTCACCCCCTTTTAGCAAAAGTAATATTAAAAAACACATGTTGGAGGAGAGAGAAAATTTTAGTTCCCTTAATACCCTTAGACTATCCAAAAAAAATAACAAAGTAAAAACATAATATTAACAAGTCATGGAGTTTCTAATAATATCAATAACAGCAATCGATAAAGTGACATTGCCTAATTTGAAATTTCTAAATAAATAAAAAACACCACTTGAAAGTAGTTCACGTATGGGAGGAATGCATATAAATACTTGGCATCAACTACCCATTTGTATAGTTTGATTAGGAAGAATATCTCATAATCAAACAATAAAAATTATACCACTCTCTTATTTTTATGTAATTATTTTGATTATGAAAATTACATCATCTCCTATTACTTATTGATCATTTAAAGTATGATCTCATAATTTTTACCCGTTATGCAGTTTTATTTTGAAAATCACACATTCACTCCAAAGCTTTGGGAATCATCTTAGTGAAGTTATAATTTTTCCCTCATCTACTCCAAGTTCTCGTACTGTTCACAAAAAAAAAAAAGAAATAAAGGAGAGAAAAAAGGATGATTACAACATATAAATAAAAGTCATATTATTATGATTATTTATTATGACAAGCAATTGTACGCCATTGGAAGTCTTGTCAGATAATTTCATGCCTTTGTTGGTACAAAAGAAGAAGAGTGGTGCCAATTGTTTTCCAAATATTTTGCTATTACATTGAGGTTTGTCAAACTTTTTTTTTTGTGGTTTTTAGAAGATAAATAATTGTTAGAATAAATGAGGGTATTATTGGCAACTAATCCCTTCTAATAGCAATATATGTGTTCACAATTACTTCAGGAGTGGTAAGAGAGATTTTGAAAACATCACCATAGCTAAGTGATATTTCATGGAACCTCAGGGGAGGTTTCTGAAATTATCCCTTAAAAAATTGATTGAATTGTCAACTATTACAGTCAACATTAAATTTAAGGTTAATATTCGTGATGATAAGTATTACCTCCACTTTTTTGTACCAACATTTGTGTTCGTTATGCTATCCAAATTGATGGTATCAAATAAACGATGGATGAAAAACCCATAGACGAGAAGTTGACATCACTAACATGTAGCTATCTTAGAGGGAGATTTTTCCTATTCTCCTAAACGTTGTGTAAATAAATCAATGATTGTAAGATTAGGAAGGGATGGGTTAGATGGTACCAATAACTAAGAGATTTTAAATTCGAGACCTCCCACTTATGTGCGTGTGTGTGTAGACAAAACGTACATATAGTGAAATTTAAATACAAAATATATTTTTGGGACATCAACCTTGTTCTTAGCTTACCAATATGTAGACAATTTCTCTCCAGTCGCAGTCATTCTGTGTTTACATTGATATATTTGTCACGCTTAGCACCGTAAAACGTTTGGATTGCTTATATTTAATTAAAAATTTTTGCTTACATCATCGACACAAATTCCAATCACCTTTTTATCTCAGATACATCGCATCAAAAAAGTGCTACAGTAGTGTTACAGTATTCTTTTCAACAAATTATTCCAAAAAATCTACTATCCAAACGCACTAGGCTCATCAAAACTTAGATGACTAATCTTGTTAATAAAATGACAAGCACTAAAACCCAATAACTCTGGTCCATAAATTTTGCTTTCAAAAGTCACATTTCAGCCCAAGTAACAAAACGCTATTATTTCTTTTCTTCTTCTTCTTTTTTGACCCTTTCTGTTGTATTGGGAAATTTTGGCATTTGGACTACCATTTTTTAGATTTTTGGTAAAAAAAAAATACTATAACAATTTAATATATATAAGGTAAAAAAGTATTTAAAAAATGTGGTCATGAAAAGCGTAAAAAACTTTTTATAAAAAACTTCAATCCAAAGAAGGCTGCTAGCATTTTAAAAGATTTTAGGGACCATTAGAGAAATTTGGCCTCTATTTTTCTGATTAATTGGACCTGATAATTTTGCCAATATTTGATGCAGCTGTTTTAACTTCATTTGGATTGCCAATTTTTTCAAAAACAAGTTTTTCAAATATAATGGTACAATAAAAAACAACTCCAAAATCACCTAATTCAAATAATATTTTAAAAACAACTCACAAATACAATATATATATATATATATATATATTTATATTTATTTATTTATTTCTTCCACACACTACCTGCTACCACCACCCATCACCCTCCACCATTGCCATCTCACCCTCCCTCTTCCACCACTGCCACCACCCTTCCCCCTTCTTCTCTCTCCTCCCTCCCTCTCCTTCTCTTTTCTACCTCTCCTTCTCCTTCCTTCTCATCTCCTCCTCTCTTCCACCCCTAGAACCCTGCTCCTTGCCTGTTTTGGTCGCAGTCTCTTGGTCACGACTTTGAGTCACAACCCCGTGACTGTTCTATTTGAGGCTAGTGTAGGAAGGGGGAAGGGGCTTGGGAGGCAAGGGAGGGGAGGGGAGGGGGTGGCAGGGAATGGGGGAAGGAAGGAGAAAGGAGAGGGAGGAGGAGCAGGAGGAAGAGGGAGAGAGAGGACAGAGGGAGGAGGAGGGACGCAGGTGGTGGCAGTGGGTGGTGATGATGGGTGGGGTAACTTTTTAAAAAATACTCAAAAAAGTTATAAAATTTGAAGATATCCAAGATATATTCAAAAAATTTTCTAAAAATACCTTAAAAAACAGCTATAGTAAAAGTTTTTCATGTATATAAATATCATAAAATTTTTGAAAAACAACCTAAAAAACAGTTGGAGCCGTAGTAAAGAGGGAAGACGTTGGTAAAAGACTTTGCCTCATGCTTACGTTAATACTTTTTCGATAAAGAAAAGCATCGAGTAGATTGATTTGACCCACTGATTTTACATTTAAGATCTTGTTGTCTTCTGGGGCGCAGATGGTTAACATTATCTTATCATGCTGCTTCGTGGAAGCTGAGTATCTGCTCAGGAGGGTGAAGACCACAGTTGCATTTGAATTGCAATTTTTTGAAATTTTTACAAAAGAAAATATTATAATAATTTGATGTATATGAAATAAAACACTGATTAGAAAGTGTGATTACACAAACTTAGGAAGAAAAATTATAACTCAAACAAAGAGATTAGAGCGGTAGTGCCCACCTAAACATGTTGATTTAATTACTACATAAACCAGGTTTATAAAATAACAAATACAAGTTTTAGATTAGATTAGATTAGAGCAGCCTGTGGTAGATCACGGTTGGTGTTAAAAACTCTCTCTTTTAAAATGTTCAAGTGTTGAAATTTCAGCATGGGAGAAATTCTTGCGTATTTTCTTACTTGTAATTGCATTGTAGATGTTTTGCTCCATTTTGACCAAATTTACGGAGAATCTGTCAAATATAGACTTCTACATTAGTAGTTTCTAAATAATTTTCCCCCATAGGATTAGCTCAACCAACTGTCAAACTTCTCCATTTAGTTGTATTTCGGAGAGAAATGTTGATAACACTTCTTCTATTTTTTTTTTTTCTGAAGGTTTGACCAGTACATTTGAAATACACATATTCTCTACTAAATTCACAACCAGTCCACTATATGAAGTTGTTATGAAAATGAAAAGTAAAGATGTTTTTATCCTTTCATATGAATAAAAATTTCAAAATGAGCGGCACTAACACCTTCTTTCCTCATAAAGGACTTTTTTAACCAACTGTTCAGCGTGACTGAGTATTTGTTACCCCACCTAACTTACCTACAATTTACGATGTAAATGCACAAACTCAAATTTCTTACTTTCCCTGTATATGAACTGTTTCGTTGCTCGACTTCAAGGTTTTAGATAACATCTCAGTTCTTTAGGCAAACTCTTTTCCAAATATTTACCGAAATATTTACAAATATTTAGGCAAACTCTTTTAGATAAACTAATGGTTGTCTAGAATTTATGTGACACCTTGAATTGCGCTTAATTGGTGGCAAATTCTATTCCTACAAGAACTTTGACTTCTCTATCCATGTTGTAGATTGAGGCGCATGAAACAAAGAGATGACACTACTTCTTTTCTTTTTTCTTTTTTCTTTTGTTTAAGGAAAAATTTGGATGGGTTCACCTCTAAGTCACCACTACGGATCAGGACATGCCTTTGAGACCATATGATGTTTGCAAGGATTTTTACAGATCGCTCATTAATACAGTTCTCATATCGGTAATGAAATTCAAACATATGACATTGTTTAATGAAATAATAAATTCTTATCACTACTTTTAGTGTGAGAGACTAGAAACATAAAGATTTTCAGGAGACTATAAATTTCGAGATGGTCAAGTATTAGACATTTTAATGTATCAAAAAAAGGCATCAGACATATTATAAGTAAATACTTTCATAGAAGTCTAAACCATTATGTGGTTAGATATCAACACAAAATTTAAGTAAACCATATTATAAGTAAACCATTTGTATAATAGAAATTTACAAAATTTATTTGCAAAATTTACTTTGCTTACATCATAATCACACTTTCCAATCACCTTTTTATCTTCCCAACAACATTTTTATCTCACATACATCACATCACAAAAAGTGCTACAGTAAATATTCCAAATAAAATCTCAAGTAAATTCTCTATCCAAACATAGACTCTACGTTTTCTAGTATTTGCTGAAAACTTCTAGAGATGACTTAATCTGTCGTCCCAAGAGGGCAAGAAAAAGAAAATTCAAGTCGCAACTCAATGATGCCGACTGATCGTGTTGGTCACTTTATTGCTTGGAATTATCATTTTGTAGAAGTGCAATTTCTATGTACTTGGAAGTCAACATAGACAGACACATGAAACCATTGATTCCAGTCAAAAATGCAGTTCCTTTGCATTTTCATCTAAGGGGTAAATTTTCTTCTCAACATTCAAAGCCTTGAATGGACATAACCACAAGCAAAGGTGATAATTTAATTGCCATCCAAGTTTCCTGATTCATTCTTAATGGTTAAGTTGGCTTTTCATTTCTCCAGGAAACTTCCCCACAACAGATTTTCCACAGCATGAAGACATAAATGGCTACCTTTCAGTTTTAGCTGCACTGTTCACACCACACCCTTTTTCCTTTTGACGTGCCTTTTTCCTGCTGGTTTCATGCAACACTGCAAATCTAACAGTTTCTGATGTCCTCCCTAATGTTTCATACACTTTTGAGTTTTGAGTATTTGCCTACTATATTTGCACTTTTCCTAGAGAGCTTCCAAGTACCCACCGCAAGTCTCCCACCAAGCCAACAATAGTCATAGCTATCATGTGAAAATACTTGTTTGTTACCACAAGAAAATGACTCCCCAGTTTCCCATTTCCCAATCAAGTTGAACCCCAATTAGAAATGGTCCTAAAATCCAAAAACAAACCAGCCTTTTAATTAAAAAAATGACAAAAAAAAAAAAAAAAAAACTACAGATCCTCCTAACCTAAGAGAATAAGTCAATTGAGACATGATATATTTTTTTATTCAGATTAAAAAACAAATATTTTCTTGTAATGACCAAAACGCCCCGGAGAAGAAAACTGACAAGATCAGCAAGCTTCTTCTTAGAAACAGAGAGGCAATTTCACAAAGGACCCAAAGAGCTGAAAGCCGACCAGTCATTATTGTCTGTATATTGGTTGTCATCAATTGCTGACATCCCATCGACCATGAATCTTCTCTGCCCCTTTCATCCTGTATAAAGTCCACTTGTTCCCCTAAACCTCTCCAACCCCAAAAGAGTTTCTATTTTCCTTCGTATCCAGATAAAACAGAGGCTTCAAGAAAACCATGGCAGCAAGGACCAAGGCTGTTAATGAGTTTCAAGATATGTTGCCAATAATGGCTGATAAGCTAGGAGGTGAGGGTCTAATAAAAGAGTTGTGTAATGGGTTCAAGTTATTGATGGATAAAGATACAGGGTTGATCACATTCGAAAGTTTGAAGAAGAATTCTGCACTTCTGGGATTGCAGGATTTGAGGGATGATGAGCTTTTGAGCATGCTTAAAGAAGGTGATCTCAATGGAGATGGAGCTCTCGATCAGATGGAATTTTGCGTGCTTATGTTCAGATTAAGCCCTGACTTGATGCAAGAATCTGAGGCTTGGCTTGATCAGGCTCTTCAACAAGAGTTCAGGACCGGTGGTGCTGCTTGGTTTGACCATGGAAAATGATGATCTTGCCGGAAGATTAATGGCCAGATTGGAGGCAGAAGACATATTTTTGATGTTGAGATCTTACGTAACAGTTGTCTGGGAAAGCCTGCCAAGGTTCCTGTTGTTTTGTTTCATTTGGCTTATTGTTTATTTTGTAATTGAATATTGGAGAAAAGTATAGTCAGACTTGACAGAATAATTTCGGAATTTTTGTTGGTTTCTCAATTGCACAGATCATGAGTTACTTGTGTTATTCTTGCAGTATATTTTTTGTGCAAATCTGCTTTCATTATGATGCAATTTTTAGCATGGGATTATCAGTTCCATCAAGGATGAAATTGTAGGTAGCTTACCATAGGGAAAGAATGTAAAATATACAAGCATTGAAAGTAGAGGAAATCCCAAATGGTACAAAGAAATCTGCCAAAAAGTTAAGTCTTGATAGAGACTGCACAACCAATAATTCAACTTCATTCTGATACATGCCAACTTAGATATGAAATACACAGAAGATGCTCAATATAACTGTTTTTTCTGAGTGGGAAAGAGGTGAGATTCAGAAAACGGGGAGGAGCAGGAATTTTTTTTTTTCTTAATACCACTGTTCATACTATATGCATTGAAGACTATCTACCTGATTTATTGTTGCTTTATCTTGCTTGAATTAGGAGTTTTCAAACAGCCGCATCAAGAAAGACTGCAACATTTTTCTCTTGGTCAAATAGTGAAAATAATTTAAGGTATACATCAAGAGTATTCTACAACAGATCTTCAATCGCATTTTCTATTAAATCCAAGTTCCTCGAATCCTTCAATTATCTTGTTTGAATTACCATTTTCTATAAAAAAAAAAAAATTCGTTTTCTGTAAACACATTTACCAATCATCTTATTATTTCACATAAATCAAATCGTTACAGTAAATTTTAAAAAAAACCCCTAAAAATAGCAATCCAAACACCCTTGAATTCTCTACTTCAATTATCTGCTGAAAGCAATTTGCCAAATCTCTATCTAAAGCATTGAACTCAAGAATACCAATTCCTTAACACACTTGGGCTGTGGAAAGATTGGCAAATATTCAGTTCTCTTTTATGAATTGAAGTTTGTAGCGAAAAGACTTTTATGTTTTCTATCGTTACATCTTCTAAACATCTTTTTATTTCGTATACATCAAATAGCTAAAGCATATTTTTCTATTACAAAAATTTTAGAAAATGAAATTCCAAACGAGACTATACGTTTAATGAGCTGTTTGGTGGGCTGCGTGCGCTGAATTCACCACTGAACACTAGGCAGAGATCCGTATTTGATGGGCCCTGCTGGTTCAGCGCTGCTGATGGTATTAACCATGCAAATTCGACTAAACTACTATCTTTGGATTCCTTTCCCGGGTTCGAGGAATATGTTTGGCAACCTCGAAATCGGAATCAGGATGTCCTGTTTTCTGGATAAGTCTTCCTTGAGAGGCTTTTATTTTAATCGAAAGCTGTATAGCCTGCAAAGCCTGCGAGTCTGTCGCGCGCATTAATTCGAGTAGATTTTCAGAAGGAAAGCTGATTAAGGGGTCTTGATCCGGTGCATTCTTGGTGTATTATATATTCTACCCCGGGATAAATTTATTTTGGCTTTTTTTAATTTAATTTTTTAGCATAAAAAGAGCAGGATTTAAGAAGTGAGAGGAAAAAAGGGGTTGGACTCTCATTTGGATTGTTATTTTCTGAATTTTCTATATAAAAAAAATATACTGTAGCGATTTCAAATATGTGAGGTAAAAAAGTGTTTGAAAAATGTGAACACAAAAAAATGTAAAGTTTTTCTGTGAAGAAATTCAATCCAAACAAGATCAAGCTTCAATATTAACCACTAAATCAAGGTCTCATCGGCCCCCTTTTTTTTTTTTGGTTAGGTCTCAAAAACTTATTTTCTTTTTTAGTTGTTATTTTTCTTTTGAGTAAATATTAGAATGTGTTTTTTGCAGATCATACAAAAAAAGAGACAAAAATAAGAACACATGCATTCGATTTTTAATCATTCCTTAATTCAATCGATCAATAAATAGAAAACTCTCACTCGAAACCAAATATATCATCATTCCACGTAATAACTTTCATCTCAATTTGGATTTTACTTCTTGTATTTGTGATAGCAAAGAAAAATACAACGAATTTTGGGACTTTTAATGAACTAAGTAGCGCTGAGGTACTTCATTTGTTACAATATATAGTGCGTATTTAATGTTTATCTCCCCTATACCCTTGATTAGTTATTTATAAATTATTCACTAAACCACTTATCTACTACAACTAATAAAATAACCACTTATCCACTTTATCGGTTACCCTTGAATCACCCACCACAACTAATAACCATAGGCATCCACTTCTACACCTTAAACCTATTATAAATTAAGAAGTCTACACATCTTTATTTCATCGAATTCTTTATATATTTAGTGTTAAAATATAAAATCAATTTTTACAAAAAAATTCTTCAAATAGTTTTTATTTATATTAATTGCACACAAATTAAATGTACCGAATCAGTGTTAAAAATGATGAGTTATCAAGAAAAATAAATTTCTTTTTTAAGTTTCCAATTAAAGAATCTATTCTTCCCACTACCACGCTCTAGTATTTGTAATTTATTAAGTTTTTCTTTTGGGTTGTCTAGTGCAAGGCCTTGGGGATGAACTTTTAGAAGCATGGATCAACGACTGCAAGACTTCGGCCGATGAGTTGGACAAGGCTTCGAATGTCCATTTTTTATTCCACTATCATTGGGCTGCTCTGACCCATTTCGTCACCGTCTCTCGTTTGGAGTTTGAGAGTCCAGTTGTGTTTTTGAGTCCAGCCCTTTTTATTTTTTTAGTAGGGAAAGGATGATGTGTTAAAATCAAGGAGAGGAAAAATGCCTCAACCTTAGTCACTTTGATTGCTGTGTGGTGATTAGGAAACCCGCAACCGCTACTCAAAAATGTGCATTAGATAAATATCGCTCCGTGTAATGACTCGCAAACCACACAGAGAGATTCGAACCCCAAGTTGCAGGAAGGTATTGCATCAACTTTACCATCTCGGCCAATTTCAAGGAACATTCATTTTGATTGCTTACTTAACCAAGTTTTTTAAAATTTTTTTATTTTTTTATTAAATCTGGTGATCTGGCTTCAAAATTACCAAGGCAGTCGAGATACTCTTTTCAAAGATGTGCGTCTTAAATTATGGCCTTAATTTTAGTTGCTTCTAGTTTTCTTTGTTGTTGTAGCCACTTGCTGTTGTGGTTTCAACAATGGAAAAAAAAAACAAAAATTCTAACTATTCATTTGTTTGGTAAAATTCCAGCGCATAAGATTTGCTTAGGATTAATGTGACAAATTTGGTGTCCGATTTCAAGAATGTAACTGCACGAACTTTATTAAGATCAGACAAAAAAGGAAAATACATTATCAGAATAATGTGCATACATAAGCTATTAAACAAAAATTTACTTCCAGAAGGATGGTTGAATTTAGATGAAACAAAACTTTAGGAAAACATCAGAGCTTTGAGTTTTGAAGATCAAGATTTGGATCATTTTTGAGCGTCAAAAAAAAAAAAAAAGATTTGGATCATTTTTTGGGAAGTAGTGACTTCTACGTTTTTTATAGCATAGCCAAAGAAAAGCCGAAACAAATCTTGTTCTCTTTTTTCAAGGGATTCTAAGCAATGTCATAGATTATGGTAAACGTATTCGAGACATTAAACGCAGAAAAATGTAGTGAGTTGGTGATGCTATTCCCCTGTGTAACAAAGCATTCTCATTCCATGAGGACTTTTATAGATTTTCCTGGATATTGAAAAAAATTCTAGGTATTTGTGCTTCTATATTCCAAATAAATACATAAATAAATGCTTGTCTTGCACAATATTCGAAGTCTGTCAACTAAGATTTTTAATTTGAACCTTCCTTTATAGTAACTATTTCAACATAAAATGTTTTTTTGGAGCATTACAGTATAATTTTTATCTATTCTTTTGTGTATATTTGAGAATGTATTTTCTACCATTAGTACAGATTTTAATGAAATTATGATATTTGGCAACTTTTGTCCTATTCCAAATGAACAAATTGATACATGATGAACCTAAAGATAAACATAGGTCCCAGAAAACAAGACAAGTAACAAAGCCAACTTATATACTAGTTTGCACTCTGGACCACAAAATTCATTAATTTGTTAAGCATGCATAATTGACTACAGCATTCCTGTCCAGATCATTTTGCTGGTTGGAAAGGGGTACAACTGTACATGCATAATCTCCTCAACAGCAAACATTAGCACCCCAATGCATGCTTCAACATTCTTCTTTTTCATTGTCAACCAGATGTCTTCAATCCACTTGTTACCCTTAAACTAATAGTTACTATTCCCTATGTTGACCAGCAAACATTGAAAATTTCTATAAGTTTTGTAATTATCTAAGAAATATATAGATTATCAATGTAACCTATTCATAAGATGTCTATGCTAGCTAGGTGCACTTCAAAGTAGATAAAATTTGGTTTTCTTTGATACACTTTTTTTTTTTTACAAGATTAAAATGAACCCACAATAGCGAAATTAATATAAATAAACTCGAATTAACCAAAGCAAAACTCAATCTCGCTAAAAAATGATTCCACATAAAATAGGAAAAGAAATTCAGATTTAGTGAAAACTTGAATTCAGGACCTCCAAATTCAGAGGCCTTAAAACTTTGACCATTAGATCAATGCCTCGTTGGCTTGATACACATTCTTTAGCCATGCAAAAACCAAAATTTACAGATCTTATGATTCATAGAATTTTCCAATTCATTTTGCTCTCTCTCCCTCCTTTGGCATCTTTTTTAAACTATCATGATGTGGAGTCAATTAGCACTTAATGATTCTATGCAAAAAGCTTGTGCCAAAATCATCAATGCCAAAATGTTATAGTAATTCACCAATTAAGAATATATAGAGAAATCTAAAAGTGCGTAGATTAGCTCTTATCCTTTGACCGTTTCTGTTTAATGCTGATGCCCGTTCCACTTTTTCATCCTCTATTATCCACGTGTCTCCTTTTTGTGTACGTACGTGGGTGGACATGCGTCTAGATATCCACCTACTTCATTCGTCCCCAAATTTTCCCTATATTCCAACCAAAGACTTTTTCTTATCTCTCAAATTAAATTAAAAGGATCTGCTTTAGAAGTTTTCTTTTAATCTCTTATTATTACTTCCCCTCATGCTTAAAAATTACTGGAGATAAGAGTAATAATGCCCCCAAAGGATAATTGAGACGTACGAGCAATATTTCTAGTTATGGTTACTCATCATTTTTCCTCCAGCTGATGGAAATTATGGCTAAAAGTTTATCTATCCAACTTACTACCCGTGAGTCGTAATTTTAAACAAAATCATACTTTTGGCTTTTGACACTCATAAAAGTACGTCATTTATTAGACAACATTTTGTAATCAAAATGTTAAGTATCTTAGTTTTGATTAGATACATGATCTTCCAGAAAAGAGCTGATATATTCAAAATAAACTCAAAAAACAAAAGCAACCTCATTCTAATCCACCATGTTACTTGATTGAATAATAGTTTGCAAAAGGAACTTTTTTCCCCCAATAGTTGTGCCAGACACTCGTTAATATACCTAAATTATATTTAAAAATAACATATGAATGCACACGCTCTCTTTATTGTACACTCGCATTTGAATATTTTTTCTATAGTGCTATTATTTTTGCCAAAAAAATTAACACGTGATACCCCTCTTAATAAGGTTATTAGTTACCCAAATCTTTTTACGAAATAAGAAAAAAATGTTTTCAGTGGCGATTGCTTGAATCAAATTTAATACTAACAATTTCCAATATTCAAAGTGAAGAAAATCTTTGAAGATATTGCAAGAGGGTGTGTCGGCGGGGAGGAGATATTTGCCGTGAAACTAAAGCTACCTTCGACTCGAAGGAAGCGCCGGGAGGGTTTGCCGGTGCTCGAACCAGCACCCGCGGTACATGCACCCATGTACCCAGTGTTCTTTACCGCAAATTTATCGTCAAACGCTGCTCTAAAATAGCCATTTTTCTTCCCGTTTTCCACTAGTCATTTTGTCCGCATGTGGCCAAGTTTCTTCCTACTTGTTTCCTGGTTTTACTTCAAAACCAAAAAGCAGACATGTTCTTGAAGTGACTAAAATGTCAACGGTTTTTATATTGGAATTTGGAAGCAATAATGGGTCCCTTTAGATAGTATAATTTGGGAAAAAGATTTATAAATATTCCTATACTTGCATCATAAGCATAATTTTCAATCATCTTTTTTATGTTGTGTACATATATTACATGCATCACACAAAAAATATGGTATTATTGTAAATAATGTTTTGTAAATAATCTCATATCCAATCACACTCAATGTGTTATATTTTCTATTTTAACCTTGGAGATTTTTTTTTCTTTGATCCTAGAGTCTAGAGCATGGTAAATTGGTAATGGGCTTGACAATGGATGTTTAGCACAATCAACTAGATTTTTTTTAACAGAATCAGGAAACTAGTTTATTCGATCATTTGCATATATAGCATCCATTAACACAAAAGAAGGAAAATCAACTAGATTTTTTTTTCAGAATCAAAGCTTAAAATTATGTGATAACGAAAAAAGGAGTTCGCTTTGGAATTCTTGATTTCTTGATCTTTAATACACCCAATAGACTCAAAACATGAATATTTTTCCCCAATCAAATATTGAGCTAATAATTATGGTAATTTTCAACAATATTAATTACATGTTGTTCTCGTCAGACAAGCTTGAATGGTCATTGTTCTGACCTTTAACAACTAGAGTATCTATTTATGAACAAATATCTAAATAAGGATTTTTGTAAAGGATGGCTAGTTGGCATTTGCTAACTCACTTAAATTGCATCTAACTTATTATGTAAATACATGTAATGTGCATTTAGACACTTCCTAAATTAATTATATTTTCAAAAAAAAAAAACTAATACTGAATTACTAGTTGGAGAAACGAAAATTTAATCATAATCCTTGTAGAATGAGTATTGCAGTTTTGTTAATTGAGTACCCCTCCCAAGCCGTTTAAACAATTATCTTTCTAAGTTCTTATTAATGCGAAGATGATCTTAGGCTTTTATTATCGTACAATTTAACTGGTCAAGTCTTGTAGAATATCTATAATAGACACTGACATTTACACCATGGACCACATAATACACTTCAGCTGGTCAAATCTTTGTAACCATTATTATTTCCTCTCTATATATATATCACCTGGTTCTTGTATTTCATGCATCCTCTAAGGTACATACACATCCATATCCTCCAAAGCTTGACTTTCCTTTCTTTGTTGCATTAAAGCGATGCCAGAGGCACCTAAGATCTCATCAACTGATTATCAAGAGAGTTGTCTTGATGATAAGAATCAACGGATTCTCCAATTCATCGAAGATGTTACTAGCAATGCAAAAGAAGTTCAAAGAAGAGTTCTTAATGAAATTCTTTCGTGTAATGCTGGAGTTGAGTATTTTCAAAGGCATGGCTTCAATGGACAGATTGACCATGAAACATTCAAGAACACTTTCCCAATTGTCACATATGATGATCTTAAACCAGATGTTGATCGTATAGCCAATGGTGATACTTCACCCATACTTTGTTCTCAGCCCATTTCAGAGTTTCTAACAAGGTTAGTATCTTCAGCTACTTTATAAAAGTAAACTTTGCTTCATCAGCAATTGGATAAATACAAGTGAACGCTCTTAACATAATTAAACATCATATTATAATTGTCCTTATTCGATTTAATCTGATTTTGTAATATCTTGTCAATAACAAAAATTGATGATCACTGCTACTGTTTTCGTTCAAGTACATGTATAGATGTTCTACAGTAAGAAACAGGACCAACTTTCTCACCTTCTCTTTGATTTTTTTTTTTTTTTTTACTTTGTTTTGTTTGAAATGTAGCTCTGGCACGTCCGGGGGAGAAAGAAAATTGATGCCAACAATTGAGGAAGAGCTGGGAAGAAGGTCATTGCTATACAGTCTTCTGATGCCTGTGATGAACCAGTTTGTTCCTGATTTAGATAAGGGCAAAGGGATGTACTTCTTGTTTGTCAAATCAGAAGCTAAGACTCCAGGTGGTCTTCTGGCACGTCCAGTTTTGACTAGTTACTACAAAAGTTCACACTTTAGGGACAGACCTTATGATCCTTACACGAGTTACACTAGCCCAAATGAAGCAATTCTTTGCTCAGATTCTTATCAAAGCATGTACTCTCAAATGCTTTGTGGGCTTTGTCAAAAGGATGAAGTTCTTCGTGTTGGGGCTGTCTTCGCTTCTGGGTTCATAAGGGCTATTCGTTTTCTCCAAAATCACTGGCATCTTCTTTGCAATGATATTTGTACTGGAACTCTAAACCCTGAAATAATTGATCCCTCAGTGAGAGAGGCCGTTGTGAAAATTCTTAAACCAAATCCACAACTGGCAGAAGTTATAGAAGCTGAATGTAGAAAGAAGTCATGGAAAGGCATCATTCCAAGAATATGGCCTAACACAAAGTACATAGATGTTATTGTCACTGGTACCATGTCTCAGTATATTGATAAACTCAATTTCTATGGCAATAATCTCCCATTGGTTTGTACCATGTATGCTTCTTCTGAGTGTTACTTTGGAGTCAACCTTAAACCCCTTTGCATGCCAAGTGAGGTTGTTTACACTCTCATTCCTACTATGGCCTATTTTGAGTTCCTGCCTGTGACAGCAGGAAATGAGCCTGCTCCTCTCAACCCTAACAAGCACCACAAACTAGTTGATCTTGTGGATGTGCAGCTTGGACAGGACTATGAGCTTGTCATAACTACTTATGCAGGTGAGATTTATTAAATTAGCATATAATGTGAATCCTTTTGTTTGCTATTTTTAGCTGGTTTTGATTTTTTTTTAATATAAAAGTTACTATGTCAAGGTAGTGTTGATAACCGTTCTGTCTGCTTACAGAAAGCTAATTCTGACAGCATGTCTTGAAATCAATTGTATATTTTACAAAATACCCTCAAGAATTATTTGTACCGGGCATCTTTGAAAAATTTAAAGCAAAGCAGACAGAATTCTGATATTTTGAATCTTTCTCATTTAAATTTTCAGGGCTTTATCGATATCATGTAGGGGACATTCTTCGAGTTGCTGGATTCAGGAACAAGGCACCTCAATTTACCTTCATATGCAGAAAGAATGTTGCTCTTAGCATTGATTCAGATAAAACAGATGAGCTCGAGCTGCACAATGCTGTCACAAAAGCTGCTAATAGCCATCTTTTGCAGTTTGATGCATCTCTTATAGAGTACACAAGCTATGCAGACACAGCCACTATTCCGGGACATTATGTTTTATATTGGGAAATAGGCATGAACAGTGCAAATCAAATTCCCGAATCGGTTTTTGAAGATTGTTGCCTAACAGTTGAAGAATCTCTGAACAGTGTGTATCGACAGGGACGAGTATCGGACAATTCCATTGGTCCATTGGAAATAAAGGTAGTAAAGAATGGAACTTTTGATAAAGTTATGGACTTTGCTATCAGCAATGGTGCATCAATTAATCAGTACAAGGCACCAAGATGTGTGAAATATGCGCCCATTGTTGATATCTTGAACTCTGGAGTTGTTTCCAATTACTTCAGTCCGAAGTGTCCTAAGTGGTCTCCTGGTCACAAGCAATGGTGCACCAACTAAACAAGAAGAAAGGCTGCTGATAACATGTAGGCAATCTGCTTGAAAGGGAGAAGAATCAGCAATGGCTTTTGCACTTTTGGCTGTCTGTTAGTAAAAAGTTAGTATGAAATCCTATTGCTTTGTGAGGGGCAATTCCTGGTTGGTGTATTAAGACTTTTTGCACGTTTTTCTTGTTTCCACTTGCATGATAAGTTGATAACTACCCTATTAAGCCAAATCATTTTCTGGTGCTATTTAGACACGATTGCCATGCATGAGCTGACCCCTATTCATTCAACAACTTGCTTTTTTCTTGGCATCTGTTTCTCCAGAGCCAAAGTACTTGGGAAGGAAAAAGTACCATGTTAGAACATTAAATTTCTTTCCAGAGTGTCGGTGGTTACTGCTTAGATAGCAGTTCGTCGTGTGTGCATTCATGGATTATGATAAAGAAGATTTGTGTTATAAGGCTGAAATACCACGGTATACTCATGATCTCAGAACCTTTGAGCTGGACAGTTCCATTTCTGGCTGTCAGCATTAAAGCAATTTTGGATAAAACAAGAAGTTAGTCTTGATGTTTTAAACCATTGAGCTGGATTTCACCATTTCAGGCTGTCGGCATGAGCTAGTGCTGGATATAAGGTGGAGGTCCATAGTAAATTTATAATTGCGTGTAAGAGATAGATAATCAGAAACAGATTTCATACAGACCAATATAAAGGTGCACGATTAGTACTGGTTAGAGTGCCTTTGTGAGAATAGAAATTAGTGCTGATTAATTATAGCTTAGTCTAGAATCATGTGATACCAATTTGTCGTAAGTGTGTTAGAGTATTGCTGTTCGCCTCAATCTCTAAAAGGGCTTACGCACTCCACTTGTTACCACTAAGCAATGAAGTCAGGAGCGGAAGGAGGGACTTGAACCCTCAACCCCAGCCTTGGCAAGGCTATGCTCTACCATCAAGCTATCTCCACCAGCAACATTAGGGAGGAAGCACTACTGAGCAGTCCAACTGTCGCTTGATATGGACGGCTTCTGTTTTTTTTGCCGGGCCATAGTCTTGACCTCCGATCGCGTTACAAACATGAGTTGACAGGCTGCTGGGGGGAGAGGGGCGGCTTCCTTTTAAATAATCTACGGCCACTCAAACCAGTGACTCCAAAAGGTTGCGATTTAATTCCATCTAGAAATTGGCTTGCAGATACGAAAATTCCTCGATAAATATGTTATAGGCAAGCCAGAGACCACTGTTTCCTGCTATGAAAGCATTATAAATTCCAATTGTCCTTTTTTTGGACATAAATGCTAAAGTTTTAAGACACATTTTCAAAGACATTTTGGGGTAGAAATTCAGATTGTAACAAGTTGCTGGACTAGTACTTAACTTGTGGTCTTATCAACCGCTCAAAGATTTCATTATTATCATCCTCTACATGATCAAATAACACAAGAACTAAGACAAATCATTCCACTAATGGAGCTCCAATTTGACCCAGACACATGCAAAGATAGCCTACTGAAACAAAATCTTGGCATTAGACGAAGCACGGGAAAATCCCATTATCTGTGACTTTATTTTCTCCCGCTCAAGGGAATTTCTGGGCTTAGAGAGACTTGAGCTGAGAAACATTTCTTGCAAAACCTTTCCATGCTTGAGCAAAAACTTCACTAGGCTAATGTCATTCTCACATTCTGAAAATCCATGAATCTTTACCACCTTTAAGTGATGGAGGAAGGAGTTCATAGCTTGGCTTTGTGATTCCCAGAATCTTTCTTCCCCAGAGCTAGGTGATTCCCAGAGATCCCTACTCCATTTCTAGAAATATAGCAACAATAGTAAGGTCTTGAAACTATTTACAATATAGAAAATAAACTGTAGCAAACTGAAATTGGGTGAAAATGCCAGAATCAGTGCTTACTCTCCTTTCAGCATTTTGAACCTCGTCAATTTTCATGATGAGCGTATGAACTTTGGGCGAATTGCGGAACAAACCAGCCAATCCTGGAAGATTATGTTTATCGAAACCTGTCTGCAGCTCCATGGATATGAGTCTACTAAAAGGATATTGGAAAACTCCACCAAAATGATAGTTTTTTGACAAAATCTGCGGCCAAAAGTTACACGAATCTTTTTGAAAATATTCTGGGAAAAAAGGAGCACTATTAACTGAAGATTTTGGAATATGTAGCACAGTCCAATTTGCTTTTTCTTGATTTCCTCAAATGACCAAATTTTATGATCATGCATACTTGCCCCTGCCTCTTTTCTCTACAAAACAGATCACACTTGCACGGGATATCAACTAGACTGCTATCAAAATTTTAAACTTTAAGACATCTACACTATAAAAATTCAAAATGATTTACTCATAGAGCTTTTTGATGTTTTAGTTGTTTGGATATAATGGTCAACTATTTCAAGGCTAAATCATTCTTTGAAAGTATAGAAATGCATTGCAACTGTTTAAGTCCTCACAAATCTACTGAATCATGGACTTTGCATATACAGAACAAATTAATTAGGGGTCCACGCAATTGTCCCTTCAACAGTAACAGAAAACTGATGTACTCATACAAACAACATGCTTAGGGAAATCAAACAATTGCTGTCATTTGTCAAATGTTGCCTTGACAAAAACTGTATGAGACAATTGATGATTTGATAAGATAACCATATTTGGGATTCAAAAATAGAAATAGCAGGGTTGCAAACACAGTGGAGATGTAGCAATGTGCTTTACAACCTCGAAAATGCACGCCCTTCTCTTCTTGACAGTTTATCTCATCTCGTTAAAAAAAAATTATCATTTCTACAGTAAGAAAATTTTGGGAGGTATATAGCCATATTTATTTGCATCATCGGCCTGATCTTGACTAGTGAGATGCTTATGCCATGCAAGAGATAGTAAGTATGGTAAAGAGCAGGAATATCTCATGATAAAAGTATAAAGTGATTACCAAATACCTCAATGCATGGGCTGTCAAGTGTAAGAGACCGGGAATGAGAAAGTCCAGACAGAAAATTGGATACACTCCGAAGCTTTGCTGCACTTATGTCCTCATGAAGCACAAAATAACCCACAAATGCCTCATGCAAAGAAGTCAAGTTCTCCACAGAACAGTTAGCGGGGATAGAATTATGCGACCAAAAGATCATTTCAATTCTTGGACCATCAATCTTCAACCAACTACTAGTACTGTAAGCATTAAAGCAGCCTACAATCCGTAAATTCTCAAGTTTCGGGCTACAGATCTCCAATTCTTCTAACTGAAAACAATTCTCTAAGGTTAAATCTTCGAGGCCTCGACAACTAACACTAAGATGCATCAATCCAATAAACATTTCTAAACTCAATTTCTTAAGCATAGGGAAAGATGAACCTGAAAACAAATTAAGAAGAGAGGGCTGATCATATAAAATCACACGTGAAAGTGACAACGATAACAGTGATCCAAATCCACCCTTAAGAATGGTAACGGGAGGTAATCGAAAGCCGGGGTATTGTGATTTCAACCGAAAAATCCTCAGTGACTCACTGCGGACGACACTACGTGGGAAATTGAAGAAGTCATTTGTTGTAACCTCAATATCAAGTTCTTGAACATTAAACCTTATGGCTCTTCTGATTAGGCCATTCAGGCGAGAAAAGCTCAAGCAAGCACGAAATCGGAGAACCCTTAAGTCAGAGTACTTATTATGATCACGAAGAGCTAAAACCTGAGTGATGAATTCAGCACCTTTGGCCAGCAAAGAATGCAAATTTTTCCTAGCGTTAGAATCAGTAGCATTTTTAATTGGACCATCGGCAACTACACCAATGCTGGTGAAGTCGAGATCAGGGAAAGTGTACCATATTTGTCTCCATCGCCTGGAAAGAATGCTGGTTTGAGCAATTGATCTGATGGGTAGAAGGAAAAGAATATGATGAAGAACAGCATCAGGAAGATCACTGATCCGGTCTTCATGACTGAGAGAAGTTTTTTCAGATATGGCATTTAACAGAAGTTTCTTCCGCTTAGCAGATCTTGTTTCCATTGATTTTGCTTTGCAGAGTTATTATTCGGATAGTATCAGGTGAAAAAGTTTTGAAGGAGGAGTAGTTAGGGTTTGAAACTTTCAAGAAGTGGACTCTAACTGCATACGAGAAGAGCGCTATTGTTTTTTGAATCAGTTTGTTTGAGTTCAAATTAGAGAATATGCACACAAGAATGAAAAATATCCATTTGTTATTTGGCTGGTGAAATAAAGAAAGGAGGTCATATTTCACATTTTTCCAAAGTGTCTTGTTCTATTTGCTTCCTCAACTATTTGTTACTTCTCAAATCTTTCATTTCTAATTGAGAGAAATGGATAGCAATAGACGTAATTCGTTGTGAAATTCTAATTCTAAGCTTAGGAGGGTTTCTTAAAATTATGTCGGATGAGGTATCAGTTATGATTCTTCTAGGTTAGTGTCCTAAGAATGGCCTTAGATATAACTTTCACGAGGTTTGTTGAGGTAAGGGGGGAAAAGAGCAGTGAAATTTGTTATTTATTAATTATTTTTCTAAAAGAGAAAAAAATTAACAATCTCAACTAAGTAAAATAGGATAAATTTTTATAAGGGGTACAAAAAGTATGAACTAAGTTAAAATAGTGGACGCACTAATCTGGTATTAGTGAGAGAAAATAAGAAAGAATGAAACGAAAGAATAGAGCACGTGTGTGTATTATAGGCATGCTTGTTTTTCTTGAAGTTTCTAATATTTTATAGCTATAAACATTAAATTTTGACTAATGGGGTAATCATTCATTCTTTTGTAACAGTTCCTGCATCATATTGTTGAGCATATCAAACAAGATTCACTTTATAATTTAAAACTTTAAAGAATATTTTGCATTTTGAACTGTTCTAAGATGATTTTTTCCCTTTTTTTTTTGAGGGATTCTAACGATGATATTAAGTGCATGACAGCTACAGTAAGACCAAATTTCCTTAGGGTTTATTTGGTTCACTAATTGAATGAGATGAGATGACTTATTCTTGGATAATTAATCCTGAGATTAATCATGATGTGATTACTCATCATTGTTATCAGTGTTTGGTTTATTAATATAGTTGTAAGATTTGTCTTTCAAGATAAGGATAAAAGAATCTGATAAATTATTATCCCCTCTCACAATTATTCCGGGTAAATAATACCAAGACCCCCCATGAGATGAGGATTAATTTAGTGAAGATGGATGTATCCAATTATAAAAATGCAACCAAACATTGGATGATACAGGATAGGTAATCCAATCCTATCTCTCCTATAAACCAAATGAACTCTTAGCTTCCTAAGCCTCAATTTTTACCCCTACTATATACAGGTTCGTATTTTACAAGATGATATTTTTCATTGAAATTATCAAAATGGTAGTGTTTTGACATGTACTATGTACAGATAATAGATTCATATTTTACAAGTAAAATACTAATACTAATTTGTCATATTAAGATATATGAAGAGAAAATATTAAATTGTACAAAACAAATGTCATGTTAGTGTAAAATTCTATCACAATATCTTATTTTAAACACCCAAAATCTATTAAAAATACACAAATTTGTACAAAATTACCTTAACAATTACCGAATAAAGCACACTTAGCAAATACATCATCATCATCCCTCTCCTGACTCCTGCCCACTACACCCCTTACAAGTTACATCCTCCTCCTCTCATCCTGTAGCCCTATTTTCCTCATTGCAATCCTTCCTCTCGCTCGTCTTGCAAGCCCAACTCTTCTTCTTGCCCCTAATGAGTTAGTAACCCCCATCTCCCACCCAACCCGTATACCTATTCATCCCCTCGTTTACTAGTCATCTTCCATACTATGGCCACATCTTTGCGTCGCCACAATTTACCTCTCCAAATCTTCAATCCCACCTTTCAACTTCTTTCACTGTTCACAAATTGTTTCCTCATTTTTTAACCTTTTTTTTTACTAATCAAAAGATAGAATTATTGTTTCGTCATTTTTCAGCAATTTATTTATCTAAATTCATATGTGCAATTTTTAGAGTTATTGTTTCATCATTTTTCAGCTATTTATTTATATAAATTCACATATGCACTTTTGTTTATGTGTAGTGTTTAGTATACTTGTATTGTATAAAAAATTATCCGAATTCTTGGATTTTTATAATAAGTTAAACTTAAGTACAATTAAAGAGTCAAAAAAGATATATAACATGTTCTCAAATGCATTCAGGGTCCATTGAATTGTTTAGTATCATGCATAGCAAAATTAGGGTAATCCCATAGACGAAAACTAATACATACGTGTGAACTAGAATTCTGACCCGTGCTATACACGGGTTTATATTTAAAATAATAATAATAATTAATAAACTATTTGTAATAGTTATATGAAAAATAAGTTAAAAATAAAAAGATTATTATTTTAGTATCTAATTTATATTATATTTATGTATCTTATCTAAGACTTTAAAATAAACAAAAACATATAAGGAAATGATTATAGAAACATTGAAAGAAATACCAAAAGTACATCGAATATAGTATTATACCCTCACCATCTCTTCAAGTCACTTCTTCCGTTTCACAACTCCGTTATTCTTGCTATCTCCTTTTTCTCATCTCCTTAACTCAATATTTTCATAATCTTGCAACCCTTTCCCCTGCCCCTAAATCCTATACTCTCTTTACCCTATATTATTCTTACCTAATTGTCATTCATTTAATCTATTTTTATAGCACATTTACCTCATATTCTACTATACTGTCCGACTATTATAATTGTAAATAATAACCTATTTACTTTGATTGCTTCATCAACAAATATGAGTTTGGATATGTAATTTAATTGGATTCAAATGTGTTTATAATTCAACATCCAAATTAAAAAGTTAATATTTGAAGAAAAAAAAACTTTCATAACTTTCAATTTAGTTTTAAACTGTTAAAATATACTTATTTTTTTATCCTTCAAATTGAAAGATATCACTTGAAACAAAAGCGAAAGAAGAACCGATGAATAGTAATTTTTAGAATATATTTAATTTTACCTCTCATAATATGAAACTATATAAAACCAAGAATTAATCACAATAGTTGTAATAATTGGCATCTGGAAATGCAAATGAAAAACTGACAATATCTTGTAATTCGTTCAACAATTACAAAAAAAAAATAGAGATTTGGTCATTTTTCTAAAAATGACATAGTAGTGTTACATATTTACATTGAAGAAAATAACAAAAGTATACAAAATAATCAATAATGCCTAAGACTATTCTTAGTGGTTGGGTTTTACACGCTTATTTAAATCCCATTAGAGTAAAATTTAGATTAAATATATATAAATTGAGTAGATATAGTTTACGGATAAATACATTATATCTTTCTCTTAAACTATATTGTTATTTTTTTTTAAATTTTTTGTAGGACTGATGTTGTTGTTGTTGTTGTTGTTATTATTATTATTATTATTGTTATTATTATTATTATTATTATTATTATTATTATTTATAAAAAATAAAGATTTTAAATAATAATTTTCATTTTCAAGTACCAGTAGGACTTTGTTATTAATTTAGTGATTTCGTAGTTTAATGTTTAGGATTAATACAACTATTGATTTTTTAAATCCATGACCATTGAATATTATTTTTTTAAATATAATTTATACTTTCAGTTAGGATTATTGCGTTAAACAGTAAAATAATATTATTTGCTCTTTTTAACTTTTAATAGGAGATATGATATTTTATTTTAATTTACCTTCCTATGAATAAATTTTGTCCAAATTCCTACATTTATGGTGCCACTTTTTACCTTTCAAATTCAAAAGATATGAATGGATATTTGATAATTAAAAAAAAATACAAAACTCTATAAACAAAAGAATAAAAAGTTAGAAACTTTATAATTTAACCATTCTAAAAATCTGATTTGTAATACATATATGATAGATGATAGTTAGTTGCATGTGAGTAAGAGTGGAGATAATGCTGATAAGGTAGTTGCATGTGAATAGGAGTGAAGATAGTGCTGATAAGGAGTTACCAACGGTTTTTATCATGACTCATGAGATATTTAATGAATTAAATTAAATAGAAATTCTTAGAAAAAAGGATTGGGATTTTCCTGACTCCTGAAGACCCCTCCCAGAAAACCCTCCCTGCAATACATATATGATAGATCCTGAATTTAAGAATCTCTTTTTCCTACAATAGTGTGTCATAGATGGTGAAATTTTGTAGAAGAAATTTGAATTTGAAATGGCATATAATATCTAAAAGATTTTGAAATCAATTAATTAGATTTTGTGAATTACAATAAATTAGAAATTTACCCAAAAAGAAAAATGATTTGTGAGTTTGGAGGTCTAGGAAGGCTTCAGATAACAGACCTTTTTTTTTCCCCTCTCTTCTGGGTGCAATGCCCACTCAAGCGAGTTCTGCAAAAGCAAGCAGCGTCAACGCTTAGCCAGCCTATAACCCCTCAATATACTCTTTATGAGCGCTGCAAACGGCTCTCACCGCTTGCTTTGTTTTCTTGACTCATTAGTTCAAGGCTACAAACCCTTGTAAAATTGGTATAAAATAAATTTACCAATTTATTAATTTCTTCATTTTTGTAAGTGAGGAAAAACAAAGCTTACAAAAATGCAGCTTAGGGGATAATCTATAAATTTAACTGTACCTTTGGGGAGTTTTTGTAATAAACCCTTAAAAATCCGTTTGAAATTTAACTTACACGTTTATTGGTCAGGGAATTCTAAATTTCAGCTTTTTTTTTTGGTGGGGGATAGATTGTGAGTTATGAGAGGAGGGAGTGTAAGTGAAAGATTCTAAGTTTGAAACCGTCTACTTATATTAAAAAAAAAAAGAATTCTAAATTTCAGCTTGTTAGTAGGTGGGGTACAACAAACAATTTCAAATATTTTGACTAGACTTGATGAATTAAAATAAATGGAAAACTAGGAAAATGAAAAAGAATGGGAGATTTAAAATCTGTACAACGGTCTTAACTAAAAATCCCTTCTAAAATTTGTATAAATATAGATTTCGTGTGGAAATGTATTTAGAGTTTACCTACAAAAAAAAACTATAAATAAGGAAATTACTAAATGATAGACACAAATAAGGGAATCCATAAAATTAAGGAGGTAGGTTATCCTTTAGTCTATTTTTGTCCCTTACTATAGAAGTTTCTACGTATTTAATTGAGTCATCTTCTAACGATTAAAAAAGGTGAAAATATTACTGTAGCACTTCTATATTGTTTGGCTTGTAGAAGGTTAACTTATCATGAGTCTCAAATAAATAAATAAATAATTAAATATCATGACTCATGAGTTGTATTAAGTTTTAACTCTCTTTACTTATAGGGCTTTTCTTTCACAAAAACTTATCTCCAGTGCTGATTCAAAGCAAGGTTTTTAAAATCGGGATTCTACCTTGAATCGTTTTTTACTTTGCAGGATCGAATCGTAGGATCGGATCGTGGGATCGATAGATCCTACATAAATCGTAAAAAATAATCTTACTAGTAATTTTGATGTTTGCAATTCACATATACAGCAATAAATAATGCAACTCATGTATAATCAATATAATAGTATTATTAATTGAGATTAAAATCGTATTATCTAAAATATTTGGAATAATCTAAAAATTAAATAAAAATTTTGGAACTACATTTGGCATATTGTAAATGAATCTGATTAAATTAAAAATATTGTTCTTTCTCAATTTTGAGTCCAAATGCAATTACTGGACAAGGTAGCTGAAAAAATTGACTTTGTATATGTGTGTGTGTCATTTAAGTATTTATTAATGAGACAATTAAATACCAATTTTTAAAGATTCACCAATTTTTATAGGTAAGGAATTAGCATAACATAATTATGTGGTTTTAAAGTTTTTTGAATCTAATTTCTAATGCAACAAATAGCAGAATTTTCTATACAAAATTATGATCAAATTATTAAATTTTTATCATAATATCTTTAAATAGTAGGATCGTAACAAAATCGGATCGAAATCGAAAGTCATAATTCGGATCGTAGGATCGCAAGATCCCACGATCTGGATCGCGATCCTGACAACTAAGATTCAAAGACCAAAAATCACTATGATACCCTAGCCGGCAGTTTCTCAATGTAAAAAGATATTCGGAATTATGAATGCTTGATATTGCAACAGCCAACATTTTACTTCCAGAATAATATTGTTTCAAAATACTAAATTTATCCTTATCAATGTGAATACAATCTCTGATTATTGGGAAAAAAAATCCAATAAAATACTTTGGCCGTTTCTCTGATTATTCACATTTTTATAAAAATAATTTGGCAATATCATTTGCCTTTTCCCTTTTTTTTTTGGCCAAGTGATGAATGCGTTCCACAAAACTAAACTGGCGCTGCACTGTCTCATTTTTCGTTTTTTAAGACAAAAATGCCCCTAGCATCATTAAAATTCGGCCTCTCATCTAGCGACTCGCAATTCTCAAGTTCAAAAAGAGGGCCCTTTTCTCCAGCCACTTCATCTATGAGAAGCACCAGAAAGTGAAGAAATTTTTATGAAATGCATAATGCAATTAATTTAATAAAGTTCATATGACAAAAAAAAAAGGTGGAACAGAAAGAAATCCCAAATTAGTAGTTTAAGAATAGAAAGAACAGAATCAAATTTTGCTCGTGAAATATCACTTTCTATTTGCGATCAAACTGTGTGTATTTTACCCATAGGGCCAGGATGCGGCCTAAGAGCTGTGCTTGAATGGACAAAGGTGATAATTTATTTTGGTGGGAATAACAAATATTGGTGAATGGGATCTTCTTGTTGTAGCATTGGCACAAACTCAATTAAGGAATTGGGAACGAGGAGACTGGAGAGGGAAAGGAACAATTTAGGCTCTCATGGTAGTCTTTTAAGAAGTTTTTTTTTTTTAAACAATATAATCTACACTACTCCTATCCTATGGGAGGAAGAGGAACTCAATTGCACTTGTATGGGGATTGAGAGATGAACCGCCACTAACGGATGTTGGTGTAAGTGGAAGGAACTTGTATCCCTTAACCACGAGATCTCGAGTTCAAAATCCATGGAAATGAAAAAAAAACAACGTTGGAAGACCTCCCCTCCACAACGGGTCTGACAGTAATTCGAACAGGATTAGTTGCAAATCATAAAACGGATGCGGATACTTGTAGTTTATACTAAAAAAGTGAGGTGAACCGCAAGACAAACAAATACATTACTACACTTTCTAAACTTTTTGAATAAAGAAAGCACAATGCTTCTTTCTGATACACTAGTGGCATTCAACACAGGAGAGAGCTCTAAAAAATGCTCGCTCGTTGTTGGTCCAAAGCGCAATGGTTGGTGTATTAGGAACACTTTAGTTTCCATTTTTCTCATGGTGCTCTGATGAAGGAGACGACGGTCAGTATATCATATAAGGAAAGTCTGCGGGAGTGCCGTGTCTGTCATTGGATGACTGAGCAGCCAAGAAAACCGAAGGGTTAAATTGTCCTGGAGTACAATTGTGGAGTATATTTATCATTTACGTTGTTTTTTTGGGTGGTGTTGGTACTTATATTAGTGCTATACAATGCAAAATTTCCATACTGACATGTGTAATAAATGGAAATTTTATATCAATCATGAGTGGTAGATCCACGGCTAATACTTAAATTGTCCTGCGAGATAAGGATGGTTGTCGGTGCAATCGCTCTTGAACGGTGTAACAATTTTTCAATGTGTTATAATTCACAGTAAATCAAATGTACACATTTATAACAGAAAAGTTATAGTAAAGTACTGTTCATGTGGGCCCTAACTTTATTATTGTGTTAGAATTACGTGGCATTATTTTCACTGCATAATTTGAATTTTAACATTATTAACTCATTGTAAGCCACTAATTATTTAGAAACGGCTGCACTGATGACCGTCCTTGCCCCGGGTTGGGTTTTCAGGGGCGAACTCATCTGAACACTCTAGGCGCAAACTTTTTCTCTTTGCAAATCATGCACTAAACATTAAAAGTAGGTTATGGCCATAAAACCTAAATCTGAGCTTCTCATCGCTTTCTGCCAAAAACAGAAGAGGAATAGAATCTAATTCAATATCTCCGCTGAACTGGTTATGCAGTAGAGCTTCATCCTGGCAACACGCAAGGCACCGATTCCGACCAACGACTGTGGCACAAGAATCATTTTAAAGACCTCATGGACTGATAAGAACGCATTGCATAGATATGTCCAGTGTCTTCATCACTGAGTGCATAAATATTTGAGAAATTCATCTAGTGCTCATTTGAGATTGTCATGGTTTAGTTAAAAAATAGTTCGCACATTTTAAGTGTTTAAATATGTGTTTGGACGTAAACTTGTATAAACACTTATTGTGTTTGATAATATGTGATTTTGAATTTTTGAAATATATTTATCTCTTTATTGAGTTTATAAATTATGTCCAAATGATCAAATTTTGCGTTTTGGTCTTAAAAACATAAAAGCTATTTGTTAAAAGTGCTTTTGGTCACCACAAGATCTGCTCCTACATTTATGAAATGATATTTACTTAACATTTTAGAAAAATTTTCTCATCATCCAAAGGTATTTTTTTTTAGCAAAATCATTGCACTCCATAATGGCCTCTCAATCTAGTAGAATTTGAATAAAAATGGTTGCATGTTTGAGTACGTGGATATTGGGATTGATACGATGAAGTAATGTGCAAGCGTTTTAAGCAAAGTCACACCTACCCTTCTAAGGAAAGCGGATAGGCTGGAAGACGGGAATGAACAAGTCCAAAGGTGGCAAAACACAGCTGCAAAAATGGAGGTCCAAATCAAGGAAATCTAAGAAGCAACTTGGAAAAATGAATAGAACAAAAAAGCTCACAGTTGTTGTCGTTGTGACCTGGATGATTTTCACTGTATCAATGTGGATGTGGGGGTCTAGAAAGGGTTGTTATTTCAGAAGGTTGCAAATTGACGAGTCTTTTTTTTTTTCCTTTTTATGGTAAGAAAATTGATGAGTCTTTAATGTATCTGTATTTTATGAAATATTGACATAATGACTCACTAATTGTTTTGTAATTTTTGGGTAGGTCTATTATGGTTGTTTAGGTTGCAACTCTTTTAGATGTTAGTTTTTTAGACAAAAGGTTAAAATATTTGACCAAAGGTTTTCTTCTTTCTTTTTCTTATCCATTCACATTTGGAGAAAAGGTCTGATTTATACCTTACAGCCGCAGATGGATCAATTGCAAATACAAAAAAAAAAAAAAAAGATAACTGAAAATCGAATTGGTAAAATCAATACGACATTTATATTAAAGGTGGTACAATATTCCCTGTCCTACATACTATTCACGTGTTAGTTCATTTATGGATGTAAATTAGCAATATGTATAATTTATTTGCATAGATAGTAACCAAATTTTCATTTCTTCAAGATTAATATATCTTTTGTACAAAAATTGAAGAATTTGAGTGGGCTACTCCACAGTTTTAAATAAAAAGTGCTATTCTTAGTCATGTCACCCTTCATAAATTAAGAGTGAAACAACTTACATCAAGTGGGAGGCAGAATTTAATCTTTTTCTTTGCCCTCAAGCTTCAAGGACAAATCGAGTTCTTATCACTTCTCTGTTGTTGTCTTTCCTTTTTCTTTAGATTTGGTTTTCTTGCTTTCTTCTCTTATTTTTTCCATAGTAAAAATTTATCATTGTTAGATTAAGGCATATATCGGTATAATTGACTTCCATTTAATGGCAAATGTATATTAAAAATAGCAGAAAGTAAGAAAGAAACATCTAGGTTGTCATTAATTATGACTTCCATCAAAATCAAAAGGAGATTGTTTACCAAAGAAAATGTAAGAAACTCACCAATAGAAATTTTGTTTATTCTTTGTTATTTGTTAAAAAACTAAAACTAAAGAAGGTTCTAAAAAGTTTTTCAAGAATTTCGAGTTACAAGTATCTCAAGTTCCTCCAAGTTGTACAACTGGTGTGGCATAAAACCTCAACTTGCTTGGGCTGATTAAGCCAATCAGCATTGTAATTGTTATGGCCTTTTTTGTTATTTTAGGTATTGTTATAATACTGTGGGTGATTATTGTTATTTTAAATACCAGTATAACGTACTAAAGTGAAATGCTACTAGTTATTATTCTCCTTGCTGTAGAATTATCATCCTTTTTATAGTAAACCATTCTTAGTAGTAATCTGCCATCGATCTTCTATACATTTATCTCCAATATGCTTGAAAGAAATTTATCATCTATAACTATACTATTCACCAGTTCATGATTCTAGAAACTTTTCAATATTTTGATCTAGTTTTATAGAAAAAATCAATTGCCACTTATTTTTGGTTCTTTACTATTTGCACTAATTTTTCCTCACTTTTATTAATATATTTTTCATTCATTACAAAATGACTTTTACACAAGTATAAAGGGTACTTATGGAATAAAAGTTGCATCTCTCTCTTCAAAGTACTTTTTAATATTACTTTTTTTATTTGGACTGATTTTGTTACAAAACCTTAATCTCAGGGGAGGTTCGTGTAATTTTATAAACCTTAGAGAAGGTGAGCGATATTTTCAAAAACCTCAAGGGAGGTTTCTGAAATTATCCCTCTCATTTAATGTGATATCCATTAAGATGTATTAGATTTAGTACTTAATAATTGACTAACTTAATGGATTTAGATTTCAATTTGTGGATTTCAAACTTCAATTTTATCAAGCGTACCCTTAGACTCCGTGATAAACAAGCAGAAATGATCTTCTATGACTATATATCTAATTTAAAGGATTCAAACTAATAGTAATTTCCATCATATAAAAATTAATTATCACTATTCTATAGCATGAATCTACATTTTTACGCATTTTTCATTTCAAGAAAAGTGTAGCACAATATTTTTTCATTATGTATAATCATGCAAATATCATACTATTACATTTGTTATTCCAACTCCTCAAACTATAATTCTGTCACTAGATCTTCATTAGTACAACATGTTTGAAAATCGACTAGTATTAAGAGTGTCTGCATCCTTCGAGAAAAATTAGAAATTTGAAAAATAATTAATTTTTGTATATCTTTTTCCAAACCTCATAGTCCATTTGATATGGAACTATATTCAATTATATGGATTTTAGATAGCTCTTCATTATGAAAATAATGTTGAATAATTTATTCTAAAATTTTAAATATTTTTTAATAAAAGTGTAATTCTCGTGCATAGCACGTGCATTAATGCTAGTTATATCCTACTTGTAAGTTATAACACTTCGAGTTATCATCACATTTTTCAGCCAACTGTTTTTAGTCCCTACTTATCACTTAGTGAGTCATTCCTAAACTATTTATGGTTAAAAGAAAAGTCGATCTTCTACATATTTTCTTCTACACTTTGAGAAAATTTTATCACAAATATGTTACTTGTAAGACTTTCACCTGACTCTAAATCGTATTTAAGTGATACAATAAGTTCTTTTATATTTTTGTCATCATAAAAATAAAATTTGTTTCATAGATGACCCAGTCACTCAAATACACCTATATCTATCTACCAAAAAATTTCATACAAAAAAGAGTGATGACTATATAGTATATGGTCTTTTGTTTGTAACACAAAACCGAATTTATTTTTCGGGAAATTCGCTATTTTGGTCACTGAACATTTTTGCTAAAATTGATTTAATCCCTAATGAATTATTTTAACCAATTTAGTTCTCAAACAAGTTTTTTACTTCCAATTTAGGACATTTGACCAAATTTTACTCAATTCATGTGAATTTACAAGGGTACAATCATCACACTAGACTAGCCTTCTATAATTAATAGATGCAATAGATTAGAAAGATTGTTAAAAATGCTTAATGTCTAAAACTGCTTAACGTTCAATTTAATTTTCACCCCTTTATTTTAGATGTTAAACAATTTTAATGATCTTTCTGATCTATTTTGTCTATTAATCATAGAAGGTTAAACTAATCTGAAGATTATGCCCACGTGGGTCATCGCGGATTGAGTAAAATTCCGTCAAAAGTTATACATTGAAAGTAAAAAACTTGTTCGAGAACTAAATTGTTTAAAATAATTTATTAAGGAAAAAATTGATTTTAGTGAAAATATTCATAAACCAAAATGGCGAAATTCCCTTGTTTTTCTGTGCAGAAAAGTGATTCTACTTAAGAGGGCACTGAAGTCTTCTACGTGGTCCTCTTCTTCCCCATGACTAGTGAGTGACAAAACCAGAAACATAATAGTACTAGTCCTTTTCTCTCTCTCCTTTTTGCTACTAAGGGAAAGAAAAACTGAGTCTTTTAACAAAAACTTCAATCGTCGGTGCCCAGTTGAATGACTCGGAAACTTTCTGTCTGCTTGGAAATGGCTTTAGATCATCCATTAGAAGATGACATTGTGGAAGAAAGAGAAGAGATCATGGCTTCAGCCAGTGGTGTCCAGCAAAACAGGACAGCCCATTTCTTGAAGCCTGTTGTCCCCTGCAAAAACGCTTCAAACTTGAAGCTTCCTCATCTTTCACCTAAACCATGGTGGCCCCTGCATGTGGAATTTAATGGCTGGAGAGACCCACAAAGGAAGTGGGAAAAATGGGTTGCTCAAATGCAGTCCAAGCACCAATCTTTATGGAAAAAAGCTGGAATCTTTGAGGCTATTATGTGCTCAAAGTATAGGTTTCATAGAAACAAAGACTTGATTTTCGGGTTAGCAGAGAGATGGTGCTCTGAGACCACTAGTTTTGTGTTCCCCTGGGGTGAAGCTACTATAACTCTGGAAGATGTGATGGTTCTTGGTGGTTTTTCTGTTTTGGGTGGCCCTGTTTTATTGCCTTTGGAAGAAAAAGAATTGGTTGAGATCGAAAGGAGTTTGAAAAAAGTGCTTGCCAGCTTTGTGAGGATGAAAAGGCATAGCCATCTTCAATGGTTGAATTTCTTCATGGAGTCTGAAAATAGACACGAGCATGAAGCTTTTCTTTCCCTCTGGCTATCGAGGTTTGTTTTCCCTGGGGATGAATTTGATCAAGTCGGAGAACATGTTTTCCCAATAGCAGTACATCTTTCTAGAGGCGTGAAAATTGCACTTGCACCAGCTGTTCTTGCTTTGATATACAGGGATTTGAGCTTGTTGAAAGAATCAATGGCTGCTTCATGCAGTCTAGAGGATGAATCAGGTGAAGATAGCTTCTTGGCACTTAGCCTTTGGGCACCTCTGCAATTAGTTCAGCTTTGGGCCTGGGAGAGGTTCCTGATGTTTCGTCCAGAGCCAAATTTCCTCAGCTTTGGTGACCCAAGAGCAGCTCGATGGCATGATACGAAGAAGATTGCTATTGGAAACGTAAGGCCTATCATTGATTCTTCTGGTGACATTTTCTTGTGGAGACCTTATACTTTGGCAGTGGATCAGTGGAAATTTCCTGAATTTTATAGGGAAATAGAACAATGGGTAGATATTGGTAGATGCCCTGATGAGGCATTGGAGTCCTTTGCTCGGTGCTTGAGAGCTTGTGTGCTTGTGGGGATTGATTGTGAAGAGCCTTACCAGCCACACCGTGTTGCAATGCAGTTTGGATTAGATCAAGATATTCCAGGTTTGGTTCCTCGTGCCAACGAAATCCTTGAAGTCGCCTGGATTAATTACAGCAAACCTCTAAATCATGGTGCTAGCTTGTATGTTCCTGCTAGGCTATTTGAATCAGATTTGAGCAAACAATATCAGCACTGGTGGAGCAAATCAGTGTTGGTTCCTACAGACTCTTTTCAAGGTGTCTCACGAGGACAGAGGAGTTTAAGGATACAACATAGAAGAGATTTTCTGATTTCAAGACAGACTGGGATGGGAGGCACTGGATACCGTGGTAATACTATTGCTGTAAAAAAAATAGCTTCTGTCGAAGAACAAATTAAAATGAATAGCAATGAATCTGATGTTGCACCTGGACATTTCCCCAAAGGAAACCACCCTCCAATTGTAAGGACACAATCTCTTCCCCAGAAGCAAATCAAAACAGAAGGCAATGATGCTGATGTTCCTCCTGGATTTCCTCCCAAAAATAACCATGGCGCATTTGTGAGGCCAGAAAGTTCTACCAAGCAGTGCAAGCAAGAAGAAGTTTTTGACTTAAATCTACCCCCTGGCCTTCATCGAGAATCGAAAGGAAATCGAGCTCCAGGAGGGGTGCTGAAAAGGTGCAATATTCGTGCAAGCAGCTATTACACTGCTGTTGATGAATTGAAGATTTCTTCAGGTTCTCAAATTCAAGGAAAGTCCTCGTCAGCAGCTGCAGCAAATGGAAATTCAGGAAGTGTACAACCCTCTTGGCAACCAGCAGGAAGGAACATTAACACAGAAAATTCAGGCACCACAGCGTATGCACATGACATGAGCATCTATGGAAATGGAGGCCACAGCAATTGCACTTTCAAATTTAGCTCACAAATATTAGCAAACATGCAAGCTTACATGAATAGAATTGGAAGTGAAGCAGGTTACCAACCACATGGTAGCAGGATTGGAGATGTTTGTCAGTTGGGTGGAAAACCAATGTAGTAATCACCATGATTGCTAGTTTCAATTAAATAGTCTCTTATCTTTGATGTACATATTTCATCTTTTTGTCCTTGTTATTCTCGTTTTAATCAGATAGGCTTTGCAGTGGCATATATGAAATAGAACTAATGATTTTTACCTGACTTGTGCACTTATGGAGAATCAATATACATTGTCAACCAATTTTCAGACTTTACACAAGAGGCAAAGCTTTTAAAAATCAACTCAGGGAGTGTGAATGCAATTACTACAGATGTGAACATCCTCATTTTTTTTTTAGGTAGAAAAGGCATTATTTGTAAACTTGGATTTTGCACATTTACTCTTCTATCTGATCTGTATGAATAAAAAAAAATAAAAATGATCAGCTCAAGAACAGTTTTCAATTTAGCAAGTCATACAACTGCAAAAGCTCCCTAACAGTCAGCATTTCAAACTTCATTATGCCCCCCTAATATTCTTAATTAATTTGACCATTTCGCTGAGTGTCCAACTAAAATTCTACATGGATAATCTTCAATAAGCTCTGTCATCATCCATGAGTTGGGTATTTGAATTTCTCTTCAAAATGGTAACATTCATTTAATTTGTATAATAAGATTTCAGTTCACAAGAAAGTGTCAAGATTAGTTGTCCATAAACATTACATAAACCAGAGGGTCCACTGATTTAATTTGGTTGTTTGGAAAAAAGAAAAAAGAAAATACATTAAAAACCAATTGACGGCTAAGTTCTAACTTTTTGTATTGCTAAAATCTTTTAGACGTTTAAAGAAATTAGTAAAAATTAGAGTGTGCAACGTTCGTGCATCTCTCATTTTTTTGTCTACATTCAAATGCAATGGCTCAAAAACAGTATAGGTGGTATCCTATATAAAAAAATATGTTTATTTTTGTCCTACATACAAATGTAACATCTATCTGAGCACCCAACCAGACCATTCTGCAGTCTACATATCAAATTTGGTATACATACAAATTAAATTACATTTCAGAGGTCAGAGATTAGTTTATTTGTTGTGAGAAATGGATATATAATAGAATTCAATGGATGATCAAGTTCTGGCTAAGTCTTTTATGCAGTTAAAGAAATTAATAAAAATCAGAGTGTGCAACTTGTGTGATTAAATCTTCAGCACTCAAAAAGAAGAATGGAAGATATTGAGGTGCCAGATCAAAATCTCCTTATCTTTGGTCTACATTTTGACAAAAAAGCAACATCAAACCTTAGAGCAGCTCAATGACACCCCTCTATAGTTTGATTCTACGTACCAGTCCACGTAGTCACCCAACGGACAGGAAAACACAAACCTGTCTGCAGCTTGTAACAAATGAAAATCTGATCTGTCCCAACACTGAAATTCTCTGCAATGGCGAAGGTTTTAGTTGACAAGCTTATGGTAGAACGGAATGAATAGATGGTATGTATCTCCAACCAGGAGAGAATGTTTGAATAGCCCATTTCCTGACCCCCTTTAGTAGCCTCACTTGATGGGCCAGTTCTTGATCTTCCCCCAAGCACCAGTTTTGTAGGACCTGAATCCAACTTTGGTGACATTTTCAAGAAATCCAATCTTGAAGTGAACTTTGGTGGCTGGGAAACCAGCAAAAAGATTGGAGCAGATGGGTTGATCACATGAATTCATTGCAGCATTCAGTCTGGAGAAAAGCTGGGATATTTTGATGCTGTAATGAAGTCCACCTACCTGAGATCCCAAATGCATAGCTGATTTTTAGGTTTGGGGACAAATGGTGTCCTGAGACAAATACATCTAATATCTCCTTGGGAGAAGCTATAGTCGCATTGGAATTTGGAAGATATGATAATCTTGGGCGGTTCCTCTGCTCTTGCTAACCCTGTTTTTAGGCCTGATGAAGCCCATGAATATGCAGAGATAAAAGAAACTATTTTTAGCAAGATCTGAATTGGCCAAGACGTATTCTAAGAAGGCCTCAAACAGTCTTTGGTTGACTAAATTCATGGATGGTGGAAGTGAAAAATGCACAAAAATTGCACGAAACATTTCTTGCACTACGGCTGTCTAGGTTTGTGTTTTGCAGCACATCTACTGATGACACTGTACTGAAGAATGTTAAACCTAGTTCAGTCCATCTAGCTAGAGGTACTAAAATTGCTCTTTGCTAATGTTTATGAGGTACTAAAATTGCTCTTTGCTAATGTTTATGCTGGTTTGAGTGAGTTGAAATGGGGTCTTGATGATTGTAGAAGGAAGAAGAATGTTAATGAACAAGAGAAAATTTTGGAACTTTTAATTTCAGCCCTATTTCAGTTAGTTCAGATTTAGGATGGAAGAGGTTCCCAGTGTTGGATCCAAAACTGTGACTCTAGAACATCCTGGCACTTAGACTGGTGCTAATGTGCTACATATTCCAGAACTCTGATCCAGGAAGTTTCCATATTAACGTGCGTAACTCACAAATACACAAGGATAAAATAGTTTTGAAACCCAAAAATATTTCTCCAATTCTTTAGAGATTAGGTTATTTGGTATCCCGAATCCGGGTCCTGCAATGAATTCCTCAAGTAAATAAATGCAATGGATTCTTCAGGTATATACAGAACAGCAGAAACAGAATTGAGTAAAGATCCGCAAGAACAGGGTACAGATCCAAAAAAAAAAAAAAAAAAAAAAAATTCTCCCTTTGTGTCAAGGTTACTAAAATAACAAATTGTAAATGCTAATAGCAAGATGAAAAAGAAAAATCAGTTGCTTTTTAAATTGACATGCCATGCAGTTCTTTCTTGCAAAGGAATAGAAGAACTTCAAGTCTAACAATCTTCATCGCTTTCATACTGGAAAATTGAGTGCAAACAACTTTTATAGCCTAGTTTTGTTCATCCTCTTGATTGGTTCTCCCCGTTCTCTATCTTTGGTTGCATTAGAATCCGAAAGCAGCTTCTTCAGCATTGAAATTCTGACAGTACAGGGCCACATTTTGTTCAACCTCCTGATTGGTCTTTCTCAGCGTTTTCTAGCTCTGTTTTCTAGCCTTGTTTGCATTATGCTGAAAGCAGCTTCTACCTTCACAGGCTTTTGCCAAAGTAGCAATTGTTTCATCAGGCTTTCTCCTCTTTGAATTCACCATATCGGGTAAGGCCAAAAAAAAAAAAAAAAAAACCATAAAATGACAACTTTAACATCATGTTACTGCTATTTTGTATATAGAAAGTTGATTTACTAGTCCACAATTCTCTCGTCATTGTAGATGGTAAGCAAGTTAATAGCCAGCCATTTTTGCATGATCCGGACAAACGTGCTTAAACTTTTGTTCAATGCCTCTAAATGAATGTGCTCCCTCATTGTAATAAATGACAGACCATACACGAAAATGCCAATAAACCATTATTAGAGCTAAATCAATCATTCGTAACCAGCCTCTTAGGAAATTACATAACATCAGAGAAACTGTTTCAACAAGGAGTCTTTTGACAGCTCCCCTCATCCTCTCTACCTCTAATGAAAAGTTGTCATTATCAGGTTGAAGGTGCATAATGCTGTGAATATTTAGCTTTCCGCTCAGGATCTTTTGCATTAGCCTCCAACTTAGCATACTTCTCCCGCATTTTATGGATAGACTTTTTCATGTCCCACTCAGGACCAGGATACACAAACTTCGTTTTTGTTTCCACAGGCTCACCTTTCATATTAGACTCATAAATCGTCTTCCAGTTCTCATCATGGATGATTTGGTCCATCTCTAGTCCATTCTTTCTTTGAGATGCATAAACAGCGGCCAATTGATTGACTTCCTGAGGCACCCAGTGGGCTTTGAGTTCTTCGAGTTGATCTGATAAGTCAGCTATTCTCCTGCAGAGTTAAATTACAAAATAAACAGAAAATGTATGAATGTCCAAATGCAAAAACAGGAAGCTGAAATCCATATGCAACACAAACAGTACCAGTAAGTTTCTCTAAATTTGACCGGGATTGCTGGTCTGAGTTCCTCATACATACTCACAGCATTCCTATTGTCACATTCAACAATTAATTTTGTCTTTCCCGGCACGCGCTTCAGGAAGTAGGCTACTCCTTCTTGCATAGCTTGGAATGCAACCAGACAAACATTATCTTCATCATAAGGAAACTCCACAATGTGACCAAGAGCATCCATCAGCATTCCATTCTCATCCCTGATGATAAATGCTACTATAAAACAATCTCCCTTTCTTGTAATAATTACATTAACCTTATAGTACCTGTATTGCAACGGCATATCAAAGTTCAAAGCAGATTCTTATTATAGAATCCATAGAAAGCACCAGTAACAAAATCAACTCAAATTTTGCAATGGAGCAAACTTTTAACTGCCAATTACATTTGGATCTCATTTGGTTGGATTTTCATTACACACATCTCGCTTGAAGACTTAATGCAGTTAGGCAGTATACCATCATGTCATGGACTCTTTAAATCAAGACATGCTAAGCATGGCTCGATGAAATCTAGGTCAAAGAATTCAAAGGCACCATAGCATCTAAATAACATCAGATTTCAAGTGTTAAAGGTGCAGAAACACAAACTGAAAATTGAAGTTGCTAAATTATCACTTGAAAAGTGCTCTTGCCTGGAAAGTTCTCTACTTCAGATCTTCTTCACCTTCAAAAATATTTAGAATCAACTATGTGATACTAAATTCAACGGTACCTGATAGTAATATACAGACAGCCCAAAAAGGAAAAAAGCGATAGTATCAAAAATCTTCTTTTGGAGTAAAGAATCCTACTAGTATAACATGAGGTTTCCAGTAATTAATATGTGATAACAGATGTCCAGCTTACAGCAGCACTGCTTAATTGATACAGTACTCAGCATATATAGTAGAGGTGTTCAAATCTTCGAAGAATAAGAGGTTAGAGACCAAAATAATAGTACTCCTTTCAACAAGAAATTTAAACATCTTTGAGTATGTTGTAAGCATGCAAGATTGTCGGATAACCCCTAAGCAACCACGTCACAATACCTTGGCGAATGTGATGCAAAACAAGCATTCTTGCAAAATTTCAAGCTACTCTTTTTTTATCATGCGAAACAGTTATTTAAAGATAATAGGGTTATAACAAATATATTCACCACATGTACTACAACACCAGCCATTGGCCAGAAATGATCGTCAAAAAACTGATGGTCTCTGTGTTCTAGAATTCTGTATTCCCAGGATAGGGATGGATACCCACATTAGACATATTTATAGAAATTAGTACATAACCAAGAAGGAAATGAGAATAGACTTACTCTGCTGGGGGCTTATCCCAGAACCATTTCTCCTATAAACAATGACAAAGGAAAGCTATAAGGGAACATTTTACACATGCTGTGTATTTCATTAACATTACAACTACAAGGAATTACAGATAATCATGTGAGACACCAGTTTGCTTACAAGGGCATTGCATTCAGAAGCAAAAACAAGGGAAAATTTAAAAGGGTGCAAGATAAGCCTTATCATTTGTCCAACAGCAATAAGGCAAAATAACAGGAACCATGATGGGTGCAGTGCACCGATTCTATGCTGAACTGTCCTCATTGCACCATCTAATACAAATTCAATTAGAATAGATTGCAAGGTAGGATCCTAGGATGGCGAAGTGTATGACTAAGACTAACTCGTGCAATCAAGACTGCCTAGCATAAAATTGTCCCACAAATTATTGGAATGCTTATTTAGCAAAATTTCAAGCTTGGCTGCAGAATGGTTCTTCTTTACAACAACACCCAAGGCCAAAAAAAAAAAAGATAAAAAATATAAAATTTCTCCAGGACAGCCAATAGTACGAGTTACCTTCTTCACCACTTGAACGACTTTAGATTCAGGGATTTCAGCGGTTTCAGATCCAAGGCTTTTATTATGCTCGACATTTGTACCTAACAATTGATAGGCAATTATCAGTTTCTAAAATTCAGAGAAAATCTAATGCAGTAAATCTTCAGAATTCCTTACCTAGCATGCTCATTCCTGTTGGCATGTTTCCTAGAAGAAGGGAAAATTAATCAACATCTATATCCGAAGCCCACAACAAAAATAAATCATTCTTTCAATCAAAGAAACAAAAATTGTACTGCTACTTTCTTACCTTCAATTCTTGTTTCATTTGAACCCGGATGAGAGGGGAAGACCTGAGTAGACATCTCCCTTGGGTAGCAGTAACTAGAGAAGGAAAGAGGAGCTTTTGGTTTTGATCTTGCCGATAGAAAATGGGAAACTGAGGGAATAACATGCTTGATTCTGCCAAACATTTTGGAATTATGAAAAGAACACAGGAATAGTTTTATCTTGTTGAGCAAATGAGTATGAAGAGTAGATTTTGTGTTTTGGCTGGGGAGTAGAGCTGTTAAACGAACGAAAGCTCAAACAAAAAAATATTCGATATTTATCAAACGAGCTTTGTTGTTAGTGTTCGTGAACGGTAAAATAGTTTTTATTTAGAGTTTTGTTCAACGCCATTAGTATTTAGACATAAAATTGGCTCGTTCGTTTGTTTTGTTTAGGTTGAACTCAAATTTAATCAAACCAACCGAAAGATTTTCTACCGTAATTTTAACGAACTAAACAAATGAGCTCAAACAAAAGCTTTCGGCTCTCTGGGAGGTAGGTGTTTGAGGCTATTTCAAGGGAACAGGGTTTAAGGCCAATTTTTAGGCTATTTTAGGGGAACAGGGTCTAAGGCCAATTTTTGTCTCATCTTTTAAAGACCCATAATCTTGAACAATTAAAGAGCCCATAATCTTATTTAGAGTGTATTTAATGTTGCATTATTGGCCTCCACAATCTTATTTGATGTATTGATAAAATCTCTCGAGTAGGTTTAAATGCATATGTAAAACTCTAATTCAAATATATATATATATTTTATACATGTGTTAGGCCGTGGGTGTTTATTGTTATCCAATGAAAAGGGCATAATAACCAAAGGAAGGAAATTGCCCAATCGATCTTGCTTGAAAGAGCTACTAATTGATGAACTCATCAAATTAAATATGAACAAAACTTATTACTACTTTTTAACCTTTTGAATGTAAAATGGAGCGCACACAAAGATACGACATGGGATTTTGATATAAGCATAGCAAAATTAATGAATCATAGCGAATGAAGTTTATATAAACTTTGGTCAAACAATAATCAAGCCGAATAAAAAGGAAAATAGCAATCTGATAATGAATAATGTAATATTCGCCCAGACATGTTAATTTCTTATAGTGTGGTTTTATATTGTGCAATCAATTCTTTTATTGTTATTAATTTTTCACAAAAATAAAGTAAGTTTATTATATATAATTACTAGAGTCAGCCCAATGGTTTGAGGAGGGTTCTTAGAATTTTCACTGTTGTTAGGTTCAGGTTTCGAATCTAATGGTTTGATGAGGGTTCTTAGAATTTTCACTGTTGTTAGGTTCAGGGTTCGAATCCTGAGTCTAACAGTTAAAAATGAGAAGAATATATTGTTAGGTTCAGGGTTCGAATCCTGAGCCCGACAGTTGAAAATGAGAAGGGTATGAGAGGGGAGAGATGGTTTAAATATAGGCTTCCAGTAGCCATTTGCTTTGACTCATGAGAAGTCGTGACATTTTGTTTCAGCCTTGGCTGCAACCACATCTAAAGGCATACTTTTGCTCAACTAATCCCTTCTGCTTTGCTGTTAGTTTTCAGTTTTCACCTTGACTTTTCTGAATAGCAAAACATCTTCAAGTTAATTTGATAATGAAAACTCATTTCAATTGATAAACATTTTCGGTGAACAATCACATTTTGTTGGCCACATAAAAGTACAAAACTGAAGCAGCAGCCAAAAATTGGACCTTCTTGCTGATAAGTTTGTCTTGTTAGCAATTTTTGCGTCTCACTTACACTCTGGCACGCAAAGGTCTAAACATTGGACGGGAGTAGGAAAGATTTCCATTCCACATTTGAAAATATTATGATGGATGAACTTGGACAGGAGAATGTTAAATAGTTTAGTAAACATTTGTTCCAGCCAGTTGCTCTGTTTAAAGCGTCCCATCTTCCAATTTTGTACCAATTTTTCATTCCCCGTGTATTTTCGCTGGACAGGCATATTTCACGCAGTCTCAAGTTCTGTTCACTTGGATCTTAACAATTCTTGTTTACAAGTTTGTCTTGATTATCAAAAGGTGAAACTTCGGAAGAAGCTTAAGCCATTGATGCACTTGTTCAGAATTTGAATCACGACAATGTTGAAGAAAACCTTCGTATTTTTCTTCATATGCTGACCTGCCTTTCAATCGAAGGATGCCATGCTATTTAGGTGATTAGAAATGGAAAATTTTCATCGTTGTAGGAACTTATTTCACAATTTTGCTTCCATACTTTCTCAGAGGTACGCTCATACGCTCCATGTCATGTAAATGAATGGATTTCTGATCCTCTGAAAGAGCCGTACCAATATGCTTTATCCACGCCCAGAGCTCCCCAGCTGTATTTTGGGTTGTGAGGAGTTATAAAAATCAAGGCTTCTAAGATTCTAGTGCCCTGCGTTCTCGAAGTGCCACCGTTTACTGCATTCAGAGACTTGAAAATTTTATACCATCACAGGGGTTGAATTTGAGAACGAGTACTCATGATTCAGGCGATTCAGGCTTTACCCCCTGGTCCTAGAAGAGTTTACAGAGACATGCTATGCAGCATTTGCCCCAATGTCAATATAGAAGCTATGCAGAAGCTCCCAGCCTTTTCCCCTTTTCAGGTGCTATGGTGCAGGTATGAAAATGGGTGTTGATCAATTCGACTCCACAAAAATTACAGATTATGTGTCCTTGAGCCGACAGTGATGATCGCAAAATAGGAGGGATGAGTGTCATGCGTCTTCATTTTACAAGCTTAACTGAAACACAGAATTTATAGTTCAGCTAGACAGGTATTAGCCTCTTCCAGTTCTACCTGCAGTTTATGTTTCTCTACAGACCAAAAATGGTTTGGATCAATGAGCAAAAGGAGAAACATATGTCCCACCATCGTTTGCAGGAAATGCTAGAACTCTTTCTAGAACCTTCTTGTGTCTTTTTAAGAGCCCTACCACATACAGTTCGGTTTCTGTTCCCTTGTATTTCTTCATATGGATTATCCTTAGACATGGAATGCTCAAAATGATTGGTCTTTCCCTCATCTCTTCTCCCAGGTATTCCTGAAAAAATATCATAGCGTGCTGTGAGTGTAAAACATCACCATCCTAGTGAAAAATTTCTGCAGAGAATATAGGATGTGCATACTAACATCACCATCTCTCATATAAGAATAGTTGAGCACAAGGTACTCGAGCCTTGGACATATGTTAAGTGAAGCTTCTAAGCCAAGCAGATCGTGTATTGTATAACCAGTCAAAAGCTCCAAATGTTTGAGATTGTTGAATGAGAAATTTCCGGACAAAACATCCCCTGCAGGCAAAAGCTTTGACCACAGGCATATCAAGAATCAGAAGCAATACTAACATTCAATAGCAAATATCAAATAAAAGAAAGTAAAAGCTAACAAACTTTCTATTTCAATAGCAAATATCTATTTCAAGCACCCAAAACAAACTTTCCCCAAAAAATGTTTCTCTTTTATCTGTTTCTGACTCATATATGCTGACAATAACGTTATGTAGTGATCACTATGCCAATGGAAATGCATAATCTCACGGGATTTAAATTTTAATGAATATATCAAAATAACTAACAAGTGATATCTAGTATTCTCTCTTTTTCTGTAATCATTAAACTGTAGACATTAGCAACTTGCATTTTTTTGTTGTTGGGGAACTTGAACCTCATAGCATAACTAAAATGTAGCAGCAAATCTCCTAAAGCAGGGTCAAACTCCAATAATGAGGTCACTTGGCACGATACAGTAAAGAAGATTATCAAACCATATTGGCTTTTCTGATTCAGAAAAGGAGTCAGATCCCGTTCTCTCTCTCTGAAACATACAGAGACGCAAGCACCACTTAGAGGGGGAAAAAAAACTTCTACAGTCAACAAGACTAATACTATTCCATAACGACGTTCTTCAAAGCTATCACCAGGTTCATTGTCACTTCCAGTTTCAGGCTGCTGGTCTAGTTCTTCAAAATCATCATACATGGATTGTACCTCCATTTTTTTATACTAGCAGGAAAATCAAATAGCAGACTAAATGAAACAAAAGATCATCACAAGAACCATAAAGAGACGTACATAGTTGACAGGGATAAACAAGCTTTACAAACTCCCGAACAACCTCCATAGAGCTCCATTATGGCAATTTTCCTGTTGTCTTACTAGAATCTCCCTAGTGGTTGTTTACTATTTCCATTCCGCTACCAAAGGGCTCATATGGAGATCCAGGTTTAATTTTAAAGCCATTAAAATGGAATAAAAGGAAAAAAGATTATGCTTGGCCAGCACAAAGTGACATGAAAAGGAAGGTCCAGTCTAGATTAAACAGTATAATTAGCGAAATGAACAGTATACAGATGAAGCAAGATTCTTAACCAAGAAGTAGCATTCTAATAATTCCTCAATCTTCTACCCACTTCCGCTCCTCATCACCAGGTAGATTTTGTTTACAATCAACAAAATTCAATCTAAAGGGCTTCATAGAGAGGACAGCAGCACTTGAACCTCATTTCAGGAAGGATGTAGGACATGGATTGCAATAATAGATGAAAGATGTGCTTCAGAAAAATAGGTCTGAAGGTAGAGAAACAATAGTAAATCTGAATTTTTTGAGCAACATCTGCAGTAAAAGTTTCATCAATCTAGACACCCCACTGAAAAAAGTGAAAAAGCAGACATCCAGATTCCAAAGTCCTGAGGAGCTTAAAAGCTCAACCTCACAAAAAGTAAGGGACATAGAATAACATAAAGTTGGGCCTAATTACCAACTCACCTTCTTCTTTAATGAACTGATACGCTATCAATTATGATGTCTTTACACACAGTCTCATCCCTTAATCTTAAGGTAGTCATAGTACAAGAAAGAAGCATAGACGGCCATGCTCTGTTGATTAAACTATTATGTTATTAACTCTTGGAAGATATCTCAACCTCAGTAGGCTAGATCAAAGATGATCACCTCTTTCCAAAACTATTTAATTTCAAAGTATTAATACATCAGACCAGAACACAATCAAAAAGAGATGAGAATTTGGCATGCACATGTGAAGGGTTTTAAGATTATTTTCAGGATGTTGCTCAATGGAGAACATTTTTCCAAATGTTAAACGAACTTATAAAACTACCAACAAGAATTAATTCACACATCCGAGGTGAATTTAAAAAACCACGCAAGAATTTAAAAAACCATGTCTCTCTAAACACAGACGCACACAACACATGAATAAAGCTTTACACACTAATGAGAATGAAATACATGACGGAAAACATAGAGCTGAATGCCTACCTCTCCATGAAATTCTTCTTCAGCACTCACTGGATCCTCATTGTTTCCAATTTTGGGTTTCTTTTTCAGCACTCCATCATTATAATGCATGGGTTCCTCCACTTTCTCAAACTAGAGGGAGAATAACAGAGCAAACAAATTCAATAAATAAACACCAAGGGGCACCTACTAAAAGCAACTATGATACATCTTAATTATATTCTGCAGCCACCTAATGGTTGTTCAGTTCAAGAACAAAACGGCCTGCATAGACTAGTGCTCATCAAAAGGAGTCATTTAGACATACAATTAAAGCACGTATATTGCAAGAAACTTCAATATAAATATTACACAAATGATTATGTGAATCTCCTAATTTTTTTTACATCTAAACTCATTCATCATTCTGGTGAGCATCACTCGGTTACCCAAACATGCAAACAGTTCAATCTTGATAACCTTACATTCAAAGCCAGAATTAAAAGCAGAGAAGTCATGTTAACTATAAATTATCAATCAACCTGTATGATAACAATCTTGCCAAAATATGTTAAAACAGGAAACATTTCAATGCTCTATCTCAAACTAAATCCAGCATCCAGCACAGGTATAACAGGACATCACATAAAATGGCACAAGAATGTTTATTTAACCAAACAGAAACCACATTCTTTGAATAATTAGACACACAATTCAACAGAACCAGTTACTACATTAGTTTAGTATCGAAAGTTTGACAGACTTCTAAACTACAAGTCCAAATTTGCTTTTTCAATCAAAGACAATGCGTCTTTCAAACTACACTTCACGGTATGAAGCTTATCAACTCCCAAATAAGAGCACATGTCTCCAGAAACTTTTTCCAGCTTTTCTCTATGTAAAGAAACAAAATTTCAACTCCTTCAATTTTGGTACAACAACTTTCAAATTTGCAACTCCTAAACAAATCTCAAAAGATAGATATACAACACTGAAGATTACTCCGACAATCTTGCAAGAACTTGGCACTTTTCAAAAATGAAACAAATAGTAGTAGTAGTAGTAGTAGTAGTAGCAGTAGTAGTATATATACCTCACTCATCCACATATTCTGAATGGTTAGACGCTCAACACTTCCAAGTGAGCGCAGAAGATCACTCCGGCAGGCGAAATTCTTCAACTTCTCACTCCTACAAACTCCACATGAGCTTGAATTAATGATAACGTATCTTTCAGAACGTACTTGCCCATCTCGCATGAGTATAATCCTAATGACTGTAAATTTGGAGCCAAGATTTCCAAGGAATATTCCTTGGATCCGAAAAGATCTAGTTTCAACATCTGCAGCTTTGGGGATTCTATTTTCAGACTTTCGATAGCCCCACATTCAGAACCAGAAATGGTCAGCCTTTCAAGATTCACAAATTTTGAGATCAAGTTCGAGAAGAGTTCATTGGTGAGAACAAAGTCAAAAGGCTGGCCAATTAAATGCAGTGCTTTAAGGCATTAAATACGTCTTTCAGGAAAGCGAAAGACACAGCCGTACAACTTTAGAAACTCAACTTTACTTTTCTCAAGGCAAGAGAAACGAAAATAATACTGCCCTAGGTCATCACAATCGTCGTCGTCATCTCCATCATCATATTCATCTTCATCGATCATGCTAGGACAGGTAGCGTTGACGGCATCTAGGACATCAAGATCGAGATCGATCTCCTCAACACCCCGATTTATCACATTTCTAATCCAATCATTCATGTAATAGTTGGTGGCTCCAAGATGTGCATGTTCAAACACCATATGGAATGTCTGCAGAGGAGCGTCGGAGCTGCGATTTAGGAGGGTCCGATTGATCTTTCTACCAAACACTTCGGTGCTATCGGCCAGCGGTACGTGCGGAAAAGAGGAAAGGAAGTCATAAATGTTGAAATTAAGGATTGGAATGGAATGCCACAGGTATCGCCATCGGCGTGCGACGGCGGAAGTTCTGATGGCTGTGAGAGTCGGGAGGAACGTCAGAATGTGAACTAGGATTTCCTGCGGAAGTTCGTCGATGCTAGTAGTGCTTTTGCGTTCTGCCATTTCTCAGGTTAGGGTTTTGCTGTCTCAATCACTCTGCGAAGAAGAAGAAGAAGAAGTAGAGATGGAAGTAGGGATGGAAATGGCGATTGGATGTTGGGGATTGAGGCGGTTAGTGGAGCAACATTTCTAGAGTTTAGCCCGCGTTTGGGAATTTCAATTTCTTTGTAATTACCTAATTTGTAGATTTGCGAAAATTGTCAATTTAGTCTCTCACATTTTTAAACCTTTTCATTCCCTTGCATCTAAAATCAGCCACAATATGACTTCAAATATAAAAATTTTGCTGATTTGGTCCCAAAACTCATTTTTGCTTTTTGCTCAGTTTTCTGACAAGAGAAGCATTCCTACTTCATGTGCCCATAATTGTTAAGACAAAATGAAATACTCGACTTTCATTTCAATTATTGGTGTAACTAACTTGTTATTAAGAATATGGCACAAAGAAATAATTAAAAAAAAAAGGTTCCAATATAAAGGTCTTCGTTAGTGCGTAAATTGATTGTATATCATCACTTATAAATACTAGAATAATTGTTATTCACTATGCCAAAAGCAACCCCATGAGTAAAAGCTTTCACAACCGATTGATTAAAATAAAGATCCCAAATTGCATAAGTAACAAGTCTTACATGTAAAGAGTTTAGTAGTTGAAAATTAAGGGAAAAAGAAGATCACATGTGAGTTTTTTTTTTAATGGGAAACAAATTTTATTCCCATTTTGGTTTTAAATTTATGGGCATGTAAGGCAGACGTGTGTTTTTTGTCAAACAATTAAGCAAAAATGAGTTTCGGACCAAAAGCATAAAACTTTTATATTTAAGAGACTATTTTGGGTGATTTAAAATGTGAGATACTAAAAGCATTCTTTGAAAAAAAATGTGAGGGATTAATTTGACAAATTTCCCTTTAAGATTTCATAGATAATTAGAATTTGTTCGCTACATACTTTATAGTTTATACCAACATACACACACATATGCACATTTAATAATAGTACTTTAAATTGTTTTGTCAACTAGTGTATGATTATAACAAGAGCATTATTAATTGGTCTAGTAGTTATTGGCTAAGTTTGAATTCTTCAAAAATTAGAAAGTTATTGATTCAAATTCTCATTTTCCTCTCCCCACTTCTTGAATCTTGCTCTTTTCTTATTTTAAAATAGATTAAAAAAATGCATTACTATCAATGATTGCCCATTGGTAGGCACAACATAGGTTTTTTGTTAGAAATTAATAATCTTGAATTTTAGGGTTAAATGTATCAAGTCCCTAATATGTTTGGAGTGTTCTGCACTTTTTCCCTTAACATTATATTTATTGCAATTTGCTCTATTTATTATGCTGCATTATCCTTTACCATTGAAAAATGTTGAAACTTCTAATTTTGCCCTTTTTCATTTATTTCCATTATTCTTTTCACCACCCAAGCTTCTCTTCTCATCCATTCTTATTGTTGTAATTTTTATTTTCCTTTTTGACAGATCAATAACTAAGTTACCAAACTATTTCATTTCTGCTTAAAAAAAATCTCCAAATTAAGTACATTCGAAACTTTAAGTATTGTTCGAGATATTCGTCCTTAAACTATGAAAACTAGCAGGTGGATGAGAGATTTTAAGTATCTCTCATATGCATATTTGGAAGTTGAATCCAGCAAGAATTTCTTTGCATTGTGAAAATCACAAGTATTCTTTTTTGGTATTTATTTTATGAGTTTTTTTGTACACAAAATAATTTTATTTTAAAATTTACAGATAGATTGAAAAAGCATGTGATTTCTTCAAGTGGTTATATCCCCTTTCTAAGGATTTTTTCTGAAATAGAAAAAAAAGGGATCTTAATTTCTATGAACATTTCTATTAATTTGCCATACTTCATTTATGTCTTTTTATAAAATTGTTAGCGTTGACCATTAGTCAAGAAAAAAAGTGCAACAAAAATTACTTTGAAGAGGAAAAGTCAAATAATACAGAAGGTTAAGGGGGCTTAGTAACCTTTTCTCTTGGTAATTAGTAGGGTAAAATACACTTTACTCCCTTATGGTTTGGAGCTTTTTCACATTACTCCCCTATGGCTTCAAAACCTATATATAACCCCCTCATGATTTGTACTAAGTGTCAAAGTGATAGAATTTGCATTCCATAATGGAATCAACTAAAATGTCAAAAGTATCCCTATCTAAAGTTGGAAATTATTTATTAACCACATGAGGGCTATGTATATATTTTGAAAACCATAAGAGAATTATATGGAAAAACTCAAAACCATAAAGTATCATGCATTTTTTAAGCCATTTCAGTTTTTAAAATAAGGGTAATCTTGACATTTCAGTGGATTCCGTTATAGAGGATTATTTCCGTCACTTTGACACTTTAATCCAAATTATGAGGGGGTTATGTATAGTTTCTGAAACCACAAAGGTGTTATGTAAAAAAATCGCTAAACCTTAGGGGTGTAAAGTGTATTTTACCCTAATTAGTGTACAGAGCACAGATCAACCATTCGAAACTAAAAAGCGTTAAATTGAAAATTAGTCAGTGCTAGACATGCAAAGATAACATAATAAAAGAAGTTGCATACGTGAAATTTAAAACACTAAACAACTAATAAAAAGTAAAGTGGATGAAAATTAAATTTCTATAGCACTCAGATTGTTAACACTATCCAGCTAGAGCAAATATGCAGCTAAACAATCTAAATGGCGGGGTTTGGGGTAGTTATAATAGTGGCTTCCGCTCGTTTTATTGTGTGCACTAATTTGAAATTGGAAGCGGCCGGGTTGAGTGAGCGTTTCGGACTTTGTTTGGTGATGGGTTTGCTAGCAACATGTTATCTTTGCAAAGGAAAGGGGTAAAAATAATTATCAGTGTAACCATTCATACACAGTGTAATATCTTATTAACTTGTTGTAAGACATGGTAACTATTTATAAAATTTCATAATAAAGATATAATTATTATGTATAGAATCCACATGAATAGTGATGAAATATTATACCATTATTGTGAAATGATACAAGTAGTTAACAGTTTACTACTAATTCAACTGATATTACACTATCCAATATAAGCATCCTTGCCCCTTACCTTTGCGTGACATGGGGCAAGAATTTTAAAATTACTTGGGATGAATGCAATTTGGATGAAGAAATGGAAGAAGAAGAAGAATCGACTCAAATGGCACTTATGGCCTTTGGAGATAATGAGGTAAACTCTAATCACTCTCTTAGTGATGAAGATGATGATAATGATATCAAAATGTATAAAAATTTGAAAGAATCTTATGCCAAAAACAAGGATTTGAAAATAAAAATAAATGCTTTATTGGAAGAAAATTCTAGACTTTTTCAAGAAAATAAGAATTTGAAAAAAGACAATGATGATTTGAAAAAGTACAAAATTGATTTTGATTGCAAAAATGATTTGAAAAAGAAGTTGGAAAATAAAACAAAGTTATAGGAAAAAATGTTGGAGGAACAAAATCTTTTAAAGAAAAGAATTAATGATTTGAAAGCTTCTCTCCAAAAGGAGAAACAAAATATTTTACAAAGAAAAGAAAACCATATTTTACATGACCAAAATGATTTTATTATTTCTAGAAAAAGAGGAACTAAATTTATTAAACCTACTTTTGTGAATAATTCTAGTATTATGTGTCATTTTTGTTGCCAATTTGAACATATGTAAAATGATTGCTATATGAAGAAAAATATAAGAAAAGGCATGAAATCTATGTGGATTATTAGATCATATTGTACTAACTCTCACTCATAATGTTCTCTTAGTTTAAAAAAAAAAAAAACTTTGGGCTATAATTCATTAAGTACTTTGCTACTTTGGTGTTCTGTTCATATTGATGTTGGAATTGTTAAATGTTGGATATTGGTGTTTGTTAAATGTTAAATGTTGGAATTGTTAAATGTTGGATATTGATATTTGATCCTTTCATTTCGGTATTGTGATATTGATGTATTTATATTGTGATATTGATGATATTGGTATTGTGATATTGATGATATTGGCATTTTGGATATTGGTATTCAAACTACTATTGTTCCTTTGATTTTTTTTTTTTTGTGATGACAAAAAGGGGGAGAAATTGGTTGGTTTGAAGTTTAAATGTGGTTGAAGTATTAAATGGTTTGGATGACTAAATGAGGGGGAGTTAATATGTTTTTTGATCGATGACAAAAGGGGGAGATATGTTAGATGATTATGTTTTTCTAAATCTTTTTAGCTCTTATTGAGGGGGAGTTTCTCTGTTTCTCTCTTTTTTCTTGCAAAATCATCATTTGGTTTGTCATCATCAAAAAGGAGGAGATTGTTGGAATTGATCCTAAGTTTTGATGATAACAAAATAAAATGATTTGGACTAATGTTTTTATGTGAGAATTATGATAGAACAGATCTTTGATTCATTGGAAAAGAAAAGAATCAATTCAAAATGAATTAAAAAGATTTTAACTTATTGGACGCTTGAAAGCTAGTACCGGACGTTCGATAGATAGGGGAAGTATCGGACACTCTTATCGGACGCATACCATCATCATCGAACGTCCGATAGAATTAAAGATGAAATCCAAACTCTCTGACTAGCATCGGACGCAAGCTTCATCGGACGCAGAAATATGCATCGGCCCTCCGATAAAGATCGAAACAACCCGTCGGACGCTTGCATCAGACGCACAACATTGTGTCGGACGTTTGATAGTTCCAACGGCTATTTTTTAACAACAATATTTTTGACCGTTGGAGAGTTTCTTGAGGCCATTTCTCACACTCTATAAATACCCACAAGTTCAAGAAGATGATAGACTTTTGCCTACATGAAATACAAGCTTACAAGTGAAATATTTGGGTAGAAATATTCTTTATTTGTTGTATAGGTGTGGGAAAAGTGGGGTTTGTAAGGTTACTCAATAGGAGGAGTAAAACCTTGGTAAAGGTTGCCTCACTTGTAATAGTAGTTCTTAATTGATTGAGTGAGCTTTCAATTGTAACTTGTTAAGGGTTAACTAGAATAGTTGTAAAACTCCTTGGCTCAACTAAAGGCTTTTAGGGTGAGGAAGGAGTGAACCTTCACTTGTACAAGTTGGTTAGCTTCACCAACAATTGAAGAAGCTACTAGTGGATTTTATCTAAGTTCCGTGCAACTTGAAAATTTGGTTTGCAATTCTTTCTATATCTCTTTTCTTTATTACTCAATTGTGACATCTTTATTGTGATTAATTTGACATATCTTTGTGCACACTTGAGAAATTGTTTGTGTTTGGTTTATTGGGTGAATTCTTGCATATTTACTTGTCTTGTTAAACTACCAAATTCACCCCCCTTTGGTTGCATTCGGGACCAACATCCTTCAATCCAAACTAAGCCTAAGACACTTCTGTAGTAGCAGTAGAAATGAATTATAACTTGCTGCATGTTTAGTTCACAAACAATTAGTACAATCTGGAGCCTTATACAAGCAATTTGTCTATACTTGATCAAGTGGATCCTATTCCTATGTGAATTGGAAAAATTTAGGGTAAATTATAGAAAACCCTTGTGGTTAGGCTAATATACAGAAAAGCTCCTTATAGTTTTAAATCATACTTTTTGGTACCTCATGATTTGAATTAAGATGAAAATTAGATGAAAATCATTAAAAGTAACGGTTTTGAGTAAAATGACAGATTTATCCTAATGAATACATCATTAACTATTTTCCTAATTTATTCTTCACTATATACACAAAAAAAAGTGTCAAAATTTTATTTTAAATTCTTACAATACACATTCTAAGAAAATATTAAAATTTCAAATTTCAAATTTAAAACTATCAAATATTTCCCTAATTTTTCTTCACCATATAGGTAGAAAATGGGTTGAAAATTTTATTTTAAATCTTTACAATACACAATCTAAGAAAATATTTTAATTGTAAATTTTTATTTTAAATCCATACTATACATACTAAGAAAATATTGTAATTGCAAATTTCAAATTTAAAGGTATCAACTAGTTTCCTAATTTTTCTTCACTATATAAAGATATTACTATTTTCCTAATTTTTCTATTTTAAATTCTTACAAAGACCCTCTAAGAAAATATTGCAATTACAAGATTTATTGATTTATCTTGATATTTTTTTATTTTTATCTAATTTATTTCCTACAAATTTGGGGCTAATTTGGAGTTTTATTAAGGTTTAAGGGGCAAAATAGGCATATTAGGTCAAATTTTGTGTTAAAAAACTAAATACCAATTCAAATGTGTAAGTTTTAACTATTTCCATCAATTTTCACATTAGTTCAAAACATGAGATATCGAAATGTACGATTTAAAACTATAGGGGACTTTTCTGTATATTAGCCTAACCATAGGGAGATTTTCTGTTTTTTACCAAAAAGTAACAGAAACGCTTTCGCAGGCTTAGGGCAGCCCACGCAAATAAGGATGAAAATACAATCCAAGCAGTGATGAAGATTAGAGTTCCACGAGCTTCAAAGCGCATTCTATTGTCCTTGAAGTTCTACATATTTTACTATATGAATCCTGATTTATTGGCACCCAAGTAAAATCATAGAAATTTAAGACAATGTGCAGTTAGCTAATGTATAAAAGTGCTCCATAGAAGAGATCAAATTCAGCTCAATCACCTTTCCACTAAAATCAATCGCGCAGTGACGTATCAATCTATACTGCACAATCTCTGCAAATACATATAAGACCTAAAAATCAAATCTTAAACTGACACGAAAACTAGGTAAGCTTTTTATCCACTACCACCAAACTTTGCTCCACAACTTCTATGGCCAATCCAAGCACAGTCGGAATACATTCTTGTTCCATGGAAATCCTTCAGTGGATCTCTGCTCTCTGTAGAATGGAATTTCTTGGTGTTCAAGGAATAATAAACCAATCCATCATTGTAAGACATCGGAAAGTAAATTCTGTTGGCTAACTCTTGCCTTAGGGCACTTCTTGACACAGATATACAATGAATAGCTCCCCAAAGTTTCAATTTCTTCCCAGTCCTCTTGATTGTATAGCTTGAAAACTTCAAGCCACATCCTCTTTTGCTGGTGACCCACATATACTTACTGCCAGAATATGTCCACCACACTCAACTAAGAAGCATTGTCCGTTATCTTTGCATGGCATTGTGACCCATCTGAAAATTCTCCACTCGAACTCATCATTTCCATCTTCGGAAACTTCAACAACTTTAAGTCTCGCATCCACAAAGTCACGAGTTTAAATGGTCGAGCATTCTTCATAGGGCACAACCGCAGCCTTTCTCGTCCGGTAGAAGATGGTGGGAGTTATTTATATTTCACCCTAAGGTTTGATGAAGCCGTGTATTGCTACAGGATGGAGGATGAAAGCTTGACTACGTATTTACCTTGTCCGGAATTACCACCGAAGGGCCCTATGTTTCCGACTTGGATAGCGCATGCTCTAACTTCTAAGGTAAGTACTCCAACTTTAATTTAATTAAGCCTATTGACCAGGTTTTACTTTAGTTTTTATTTTTATTTTCTTAAGAAATTAACTTATAAAATGTTTAATTTGACTATGTAATTAAAAGTATCAACTTGTATAGTACGTGTATAGTTGTTTGTGTTCAATTTTGAAAAATTAATAATAGATTTTAAAATTAGTATAGTAAATATCTTATCGAGAGAGAGAGAAAGTTGAAAAACATATCTTGCATTACAATGGAATCAGTTTCTTACTAAAACAATAGATCTTACTAAATGAAAAATATTTGGATCTGTCGTGATTTCTTTTTTTCCTCTAAAATCGTATGTGGTATTCATATTATAAGAAGTCGGAAATTTGGGTAATTTTGTTTTAAATCATTAATTAATATAGTTTCCTTAATTTGATGTCCGAACCATTAGTATGTCCATAGTTATTTTTGGTACAATTAACCAATTGCAAAGATGTTTTCTTGATATTGTTTTATAGGTGCTAAATGGCTATATTTATTTTTGTTAAAGTTAATAAAAGACTAAGGAAATTGGGGAAGGTTTCCTTATTATTAGATTCAAACATTTAATTGTTCATTCTAATTTTGGTAAAACTAACTAATCTCAAACATGATTCCATTTTATTTTGGTAAAGTTAATAAAAATTGGAACTAGATTGCAAAATCATAGGTATTCTTTCCTATTTTTTGCTATGCTATGTTAGGAAGAATCTAATTTTAAGGGCTAAACTTAACTAATAAAAGCATATTTTTGGTTAAATCCAAACAAAAGATACTGCTAATATTTTCAACAATTAAAATAAGTCACAAAAAAAAAAGAATAGAGACTTGGAAGTTCAATGAGTGATTTAGAATGAAAAGTTGTTTTCAAATATATAATAGACTAGATTGGGCACTGAAAACCAATCATCTTAGTGTTATAAATTAATCCAAATTCTAAAAATGAATGTGAAGGTTCTTTTAAGTTTGAAGGAAATTTTTTTTTTATTTTACTCTAAACTTGGAACTAAAGCAGTCAACCAATTTCCGAGTCAACAGGTTTGGCCTACTTCTTTTTCTTTTTGTTTTTGTTTTATGAAAATAAAACCTCTTTTGAGGGGGAGAAAACAATTAACGGAACAAGTGTATGAGAAACTAATTAAACTATCTTCTCTATCCATTGAAACCACAGAAACATGCAATTAGCAGTCTTTGAACTTTACAGAAAACTCTTAAAACTATATTGCAAAAGCATGCACCTTCTGCAATCGCTTCTTGCTTATGTGGGAGTTGCATGCTGGAAAATTTTCAGTTTTGTTTTAAGCACAATCATGCAGCCTATTAGATTGGGATTGCTGCATTAGCTACTCCTCTCACTCATTTTGTGGCAGCTTTCTCAGTAGATGTGTTTTCTTCAGCTAGTCCATTTTTTGGATATAAGAAATTTGTTACGTAACTGGTTGTCTAGTGTTTGAATTCAATTGTCCATGTCAAATTTCTAAAATTGAAGAAGGGTGGTATTATTGTTCTAATAGGCTGATGTACATTTATTTCAACTCAGATGTCTTGCCAAAATAATAATAATAATAATAATGGGTCTGTCTAATGGGCCATCCATTAAACACTAATTAGAATATATTTCAGATATCATATTTTTTTTAAACTATAAGATTAATTAAGGAAAGTGAATAATTACAAAAGAATGGTAGGTAAGATTAATAGAGAAAGTATATATGTGAAAAGAAAGATAGTAATTATTACTATTGTATATAGATGGTAAGTAAAGTGAATTTTAAGTGTGTTAATGTGTATCCATCCTTTCAACAAATATTGGTTTTGGGAAGTCATATTATCGAAAAAATTTTCCTCGACACTTTCTACATGCACAGATGCTTATATATGTTTGAAAAAAAAAAAGAAGATAAATTACATCCTTCTAAAAAATATATAAACAAGTTAACAATGACATACAAATCATCGTGTGTAACTCTTTTTTTTTTTTTTTGTCTTTATATGATAATACGATAATATGATAATCTATGTAATGGTACACAAGTTATTACTCCCTAGTACTACAATTTTATTTTTTTTCCCTCTAAAGTAACTCAATTTTCTTCTATGATTAGAAATTTAAGCTCCGAATTTGCATTTATCTTGGGAGGAATTTAGTCAAATTTAGTAGTACCATTGTATAACAGTGGACAGTCTAAAGTCTAGCACCATGAAGACCCGGAATTGAAATGCTCTATTACATTTCTACTTGATCAGAATTTGATTCTCCGCCTCTTTCGCCCCGTCGTCACTCCTCCTTCACTCAGGTCGCCGGACGGAGGCTGAACCAAAACCTCACAAAAATTCCGACTGAGCCAAACCCGGAAAAAGAATCCAAGAAACGACTGAACCAAGCCCGGAAAAAAGATCTAAGAAGTTAATGGCTCCCACGATGGATAGCTTCTCGGAGTCTGTTCTGGTCCACATTCTCTCCTTCCTTCCGAGAAAGAATGGGCAACACTCTTCTCGGATGCTGATTTCAGTAGCTGCAACATATTTCCAGTGTTGTTGGGCTTATGGTGTCTCACTGAAATTTATGCTTAAACTTTTACTGCTTTATCAATAAATAGGCAAATATGGGGTTGTCTTTGATTAATGCAACATTTTTTTTTTATCTTACATTTTTTGTTGGCACAATAGCTTTTCCAACTATTTGAAATGGTTAAAGAGAACTAGTAATAATTTCATTTGCATTGCGCCATTGTCAACACCAGTTCCGTACACATATTCGCTTTGTTTCTTTGTGCAAGTAATAAAGAATTCCAACATTTTACTTTGGTTTATGTGTTAAGTATTCAAAGTTTGTACAAGTTTTGTAAAAGGTCAATTAAAATAACAATGTATACATATATTATTTTCTTGAAGAAAAATAAAAAACATGCTTCAAATCCCCCTTCTTCTTTCCCACTTCATAAATTCCAACCCTTTCTTGTTAGAAGAAAAAATTTTAGAAAGCAAGTCTAGATACAAAAAGAATCTAGGAAAGAGTAAGGAGTCGTTTGGATCGAATTCTACAATCACTATTACTATCAGTATCATAAAGTGGCCAATGGTATTGGGTTTTAATACAAACCCACAATGTGTTTGTTAATGTGGAATAGATTTTATAATTTATTATTTTTCTTTTTCATTATTTTTTTAATTTTCTTTTCTTTTTTTTTTTCCATTTGTTGAAACGGTGGCATTTTGTTTTCTTATTTTTACATTTAATTATAAGAAAAGGGTAACTAAAATGATTTAAGAAAAATAAGATAGGTAATTAAGATGATTCCCTAATAATAGATAATTAATCAAAACCCATATAAGAGACCTATAATTTCTATTAATTTATTTCTATTGACCCCATACAAATATTATATACGGGTATAATTGAATTTGAAACCCATAGTGGGCTTGAAATTCATTTACCAAACACTCCCTAATATGTTTCATGAAAAAGGAGAATAAAACATGATAACGCCATGATAGGGATCAGTTGCCACCCTCCAAGGAATCAACTGCCTCGTTCTACCAAGCTTGCAGGTCTTGCTGGAACTGTGGAAGCTATGGTCGAAATGATAACTGTAGGGTTGCTTGGAAGGGTATTAGAGAGAGCCAAAACCAATTTTGATTTAGCCTTGGACTGGGGATTCTTTCGTCAAAACCTTGTATGAATGGGATTGTTTTGGCTATTTAACTTTTGGGCTTAGCTAGTATAGCTTATCTAATGATGATTGCTAAATCTCTATTTGACACAAATGCTCTCTAATGATGATTGCTAAATCTTCATTTGTCAACTTTTATATTACTCCAACTTTAACCAATATTAGGAAAGGGCCTTAGGTCATGGGAGACTAGAGAAATTAATTTTCCACCCATAGATCAAAGACGTGCACTACTGCACACCCTTTAGATTTTACTATAGGTGTAGAGATTTAAATTCCAAACTTACACTTAATGTGTCAATTTACAGATGTTTTCTTAATTACTTAACATCATGAGCTTCATTTGCCTAAAAAAGGGAACATAAGGACTGGAACAGTAAATATTTTTGGAAAATAGAACAAACTTTAGTTTCATTAGCAATACCGTATTAATACCATTTATTATCACAAATTAGTAAAACTAATGCGTGTACTTTCTATATATTATCCTCAATTAGTGCTTCACCAATTAAACAGGAAAAATATGAATGTTGCATTAATTATTATAAAAAATAAAAGGTTGGTTGCATCAAATAAAAAGAAGAAAAAGGATAAATAAGAAAGAAATAAGAAGAACAATGTATAACAGAAAGGGGTTTGTCCATGCATTGATGGAGATGACAGCGTCAGTCATCAGGTTCCATTTTGTATAAAATTTGTATAAAATTTCGTGTAAAAACTACTAATATCCGCTAGTTTAGTGGAAACAGAAATCCCTTCTTCACAGACGTGCCACATGACATGAGAACAAAAGCATACTCAAAGGAGGCAATCGCCTCTTGTAGTTCTATAGCTGAATTTGCTTCTCCAGTTATTCAGTTAGCATGTTACTAGACTTCTGGATTTTCGACCAAAGAACAAAAGAAGGTGATGATATTCCATCCACATTTGCTGAAAATGCTACAATGTTTTGCAACACCACACCGGCCCTTTTTAAGAGCTCCACAACATAAATCTCACTTCTTGCTCCCCGGTAATTTTTCATCCTTACAGTCCTAAGGCATGGTATGTGCAGAATAATTGGCCTCCCTATCTCATCTGCCAAGTTGTCCTGAGAAATAAAAGTAATATCAGCATTTAAACACCCAAAAAAGAAAATCAAACCATGTTGAAACTAAATTCCATATCAGTTTTGAATAAACAGCATACTCACATCATCTTCTAGGTTAAACTGAAGGACCATGGACTCGAGAAGCGGGCATGTCCCAAGTAAAAGTTCAATCCCAAGCAGATCATCTTTTGTATACCCAGTTAACAGCTCCAAATGTTTCAGATTGCTGAGCACAAAAGTAGGGGAAAAAACGCCCTTTGCAATTGTAAGCTATACAAAAAAAGACTCACCTGTGAGAAACATCCGACATTCAAGCTGGTATAAAAAAAGACATGTAAGAAGACCTCTCAGAAAGCTGTTTAAATTTAACTCATGGATAGAAAAGAGTGCTCTTATCAGAATGAAAGTTCAATCCCAACCTTCGATAGATATTGTACATTATTGCAGAAAACAACATTTTAAAAAATAATAATAATCTACAGTTTTATCTATCAGTCAACCATTCTAGAATAGGCATATCAGGGAAAAAAGGATTAGGATAACAAAATTTTCAGTCAATTGGAACATGAGGATTGACTGAATCTGGATGCTCATGTCCTCAATACACTGCACAAAACTCTGCATATAAGAAACATTATTCCACCTCCAGCAACCATTTCGCACAATGCAAAATCAATTGCGCTACTACAGGTCCATTGAGTTACTCCAAGACAAAAGGATCTCTACTTTTATATTAAAAAAAAAGCTTCAAATAGAGTTTTTGATGACATAAACAAGCTTAAGTAAATATTTATGCCAGAGGAAATCCTCTATCTCTATATCTCTCTCTCTTTCACACACATACATAGAGAGATATACATGCACACACTCTCCTTCACAGACACTGAGATAGACACACAAGCCCCTAAAGACATACAAATACACATACAATGAAATAGATAGCTAAATACCTTCCCATGCAGCTCTTCTTGGCTATGCACTGATTCCTCATCTTTTTCAGGGTTACCATCCATGAATTCCTCCCTATTCTGAAACTGTAGGGAAAAATAAAACAGGGTACAGTATAAACAATCAATCAGTGAAACTCCTGGTCAAAGAACCTGCAACTTACTTTGCTCACGTCCAACCAAGCTTTACACATTGAAATAATCTTGCAAAATCAACTTTCATACATCAAAATAATATTCTATATCCACACAGGAAGATCCAGTTTGGTGGCCAACAGATTTCACTTAGACTAGTTTAGAGAAACTACATAGTTAATAGATATCAGCAAATGCATCATATTAAAAAGTATCTTGCAGAATCAAGGCCCCTTTCAAAATAGTGTCTCATATGTAAATGAATGGTGACATCACTTAGTCTCCTATATGCCAGACTTCATTTCTTGATTTTGGCTGATTTGCACAAACAAGCCCTCTATTTGAAGAACACAAATCACTTCATCCATTAACCAGCAAACCAAAACCTCCTGATGGACATAAGTTTAGCATAATCTCATGGTCATGCTTGCAAGGCTGTCCAAACATGACAGTGCAAAGATTGAAGGGTGTCAACAAAGCCATGCCCAGTACTTTTGTGCTATTCGTGTAATTATGCAAGTTCTGATTTCACACTCTACTGCCTGATATAAAGAAGATTTTTGGAATCCAGAGGGAAGGCAGGGGCTTTCTCTTAAATGCAATGCTCATCTTACCAACTCAGCAAATAAGAAACCATCTGTTTCTGGTTAGTACATGGCATAATCCAAAGAACAAGATCTACATAATTCACACTCCAACATTCCAAATTTTAATCTTCTCACCATTTTCCCCAGTCCAAATTCCAGAATAAAATTTCAATTACAGTATATATAACAAGTTCTAAGTTTGATAAATTACTAAAAAAAAAAAAAAGCAATTTCAATGGAGAACCAAACACTTCAAATGACAACTAATGTGCGGAACTTCAAATTCTGCTGAAAAGTACAATATGTACCTTATACTTCCACATATTTTGAATGGTCAGACGCTCAACACCGCTGAATAACCTCACGAGATGAGACCAGAAGACTAAACTGTCCAGCCCATCATCCTCGGGCTCAAAGTTCACCTGAACTTCACTCAAAGACGAGATATCACTGAGAATATACTTCCCCATCTTACAATTGAAAAACCTTATTGACTGTAACCGTGGAGCACATATTTCGATCGAACATTTCGCAGTATCTTTATCTATGTCTCCCTCAATTTCCAGTTCTAGCTCCTTGAGCGTTGTAGATTCTATCTTCAAACTCTGGAAACCCACAGCGTCCATTGATAGTGTTTCAAGCTTAACACATGCCAACATCAGATTTTTAACAACCTCATCGGTGAGATAAATTCCACCAGGAAAGCCACCAAGTAAACGAAATGCTTTAAGGAATGGAAAAGGAATCGGGGATGTAGGCATGCTAATATCACAGCGATACAATTGCAAAAGTTCAACTGGACGATTGCTGAGGCGTGAAAGATCAAGACAGTATCGTTCTCCATCAAAACGTTCTTGACTGAGATGAATCTTGATTTCTTTAACCTTGCGAAGAAGGGCATGGTCAATCCAAGAATCAAGGGAAGAATTAATCTGTGGGAGGTTTTTATAATCGAACACCAGATAGAATCTGTTGAGGGTAACCTCGCGGCACAGCTTGGGGAGCATTTCATCGATCATCTGAGCAAACCTTTCGCGGACAAAAGCCAGCGGCCTGTCCGGGTAGCGGGAACGAAACTCACGCATGTCCAAATGGAGGTCCGGAATGATGCGCCAGAGATATCGCCATCTGCGTGCCACGCCGGCGGTTCGGATGATGGCGGTGGTTGTTGGAAGGAAGGAGAGAATGTGGACCAGAACGGACTCCGGGAAGTCATCCATCGTCGGTGCCATTAACTTCTTGGAACCCTCCTTTTCCGGGTTTTGTTCAGTCATTTCTTGGATTCTTTTTGCGAGGGATTGGCTCAGTCGGAATTTTTGTGAGGTTTTGGTTAAGTCTCCGTCCGACGACCTGAGTGAAGGAGTTGTGACGACGGGCGGAAGAGGCGGAATCAAATTCCGATCAAGTAGTAATGCAATAGAGCAGTTCAATTCCGGGTCTTCAGTCTAGACTCTCACTATTATATAGTACTACTATATTTGACTAAATTCCTTCCAAGAATGCAAATTTGGTGCTTTAATTTCCAACTGAGCTGTTTTAGGAAAAAAAAGAGTCGTTTATAATTTTTGAAGGAGGTAATTTATCTTTTTTTTCCCCGAAACATATATAAAGCATTTTTTGGATGGAATATTATTCTAATTTTTTTTGCTTTGAATTATTTATGACAACAAGTTTTGGATATAATATGTGTGAGTTGAAAGACATAGTCGAAAATGTGCGTAGAGTGTGTTGACGACAATTTTTTCCATAATAATACTACTCAAAATCGATAATTGTTGAAAAGGTACAAGAAAATATTTCAATTAGTGCTTGGCATCATTGTTTTATGAATGGAACTTTTCCTTTTATTATTATTATTATTATTATTATTATTATTATTATTATTATTATTATTTGGCAAGATACCTGAATGCAAATTAATAATCATCATCCCCTTGCAATATAAAAAATTAGCAAGTAATTATTTTTAATGATTATTACTTATTCAACCCCTTGCGTTATATGCCTGCATATATAGGCTACGCTGAACACAATAAGGAGCCGTTTGGTTCGAATTCCACTATCACTATCACGATCGATATCATAGAGTGGTCAATGATAATGGGTTTTGATGAAAACCCATAGTGTGTTTGTTAATGTGGAATGGATTTTATAATTTATTATTTTTCTTTTTCATTGTTTCTTTTTTCCTTTTCTTTTTCTTTCCATTTGTTGAAACGGTAGCATTTTATTTTCCTATTTTTGCATTTAATGAGAATAAAAAGGTAATTAAGATGATTTAAAAAGAATAAGATGAGCAACTAAGATGATTTCCTAGTAACAAGTGGTTAATCAAAAAACCCATAGAATAGGCCTATCATTCCCATTAATTTATTCCCATTGACCCCAACCAAACATTTTATATGGGTATAATTGAATTTGAAACCCATAGTGGAGGTTGAAACCTATTTACCAAACACCCCTAAATCTTGAAAAAAATCTTGAGCACTAGTTTTTTCATTAACGACAAGTAGTTCATAATAGTGGCGTGAATATTTACTGTTTACAGCTTAGCAATTACTTCACAAATGATAGGATGGTATTTAAGAATTTTTTTAAAGGGTGCTTGGCACTTGTGAACATATTTATATTACTAATAATAGGCCACGTGCTTGACACATGATTATAATGTCATAAAAATAATATTTCTCATATGTTAAAATTTATTTGTGAAAATTTTTAACAAATTTAATATTTTCATATTTTTTATTTTCTATTTTCTATTTTATTTAACTTTTCAACTTCTTTAATTAATCGTCCGTACATTCATTATTTTAAAAGTGAAAAAAATGGTTCACAAAATGTTATTATCTATAGATTCATATAAATTCTTTAGAGAATTTTTATCAAATGAGGATACATTTTGTAACAGCCCCATCTCTCCTAAGGGTGAACCCAAGGGTATCAGCGGACTGTCTGCCCATCTCTCGCCAGGATTCACTACAAATTCCCAAATATTAATCCAAACATTCATTCGTAAAGTCATCAATATAAAATATTAAAATTACTAATAAACTCTCACAAAACACAGACCCAAAATTTCATCAAAATTACATTGATAAAACTCAAAATATCAGTAAACCATCAAATTCATCCATTAATTTCAATCTTACACAAAAGGGAAATCCTATAAAAGTACTAACTTCCTCGATTCGGGTGCCTCTCCTCGAAACCTGTTAAGGAAAACAAATTGGGATGAGCTAACGCATTTCGGTGAGGCCAAGAAAACATGCAGGCAACTCAAAGCAATTAAATAAATTAATAAAACAATAAAAGAGCCAAACGATTGAATTTAGCAATAAAGCTTTTAAACAATACAATTTAAAGGATACAGCTTGGCTCCGCGTTTCAGCATTTGTCTGCAATTATTTTCTTCACCGCATCAATTCAAGCCACGGGTTGACACGTCAACCGCTTCACTCTCACAATCCATATTCATCACTTTTCTCCCTCTCCGTCTACTTACACCCCTTGACCGGGAATTCCTAAATTTGAAAGTGTTTGGCAACTCACTATGAGTATGCCAAGTCGGTGGACTCATTCCAACCGACGTACTTTAAATGATAAAACCCATGGTTTTCCCAACCCTTGCCCTAGCCCTTTGCCGGACAAAGGGATCCCGATGGGTTTGGGCGTCCCACAGTTATAAGCAGTTTAAACGGTCCAATCAATTCAAGCGGTCAAACAAGTAACCATTTAAATAGTTAAACTCATTTTGAGACAATTTAAGAATGTGAGCGATAAAGTACACGCCACGTGGAACACAAGCATGCTTTCAATTTATTAACATCATTTAAAGCAAGTAAACATGCACTTGGACACTCACCAATTGTTGAGAATAAGCGAGAGCTATTCACGCGATCAATCAAGGTTCTCAGAGTTCAAGTTTGGATCACTTTGTAATTCAGCACCACCTCCTAAAATATTTAAGACGCGATGAAAATAAGTTCCTAGTTTATCAACCAAAACTCGTTCAAGAAAATCAAGTTTTATAAGTTACTACTTGAGCAGAAATCTTTGAAAAATCACAACTTGAGTTATATAAGTCCAACTTTTACACACTTGGTACCGTTGGAAACCTCTTTGAAAGTTATAAAACTTTGCAAAAGACACCCAATTAAAATTATGGACGAAATTAACCCAGATTTTCGTTAAATAGCCTGCTACAGTAAAGAGACAGGGCTTATCAGGCTGGACATCCAGGGTACTTTGAAAATCCGCCAAAAATTACAGAAAATTAGTTAAATTTTGAAATTCATACACAATATAGTACTACATAAGGAGTTTCAACAGCCACTAATGGAACTCAATTCCGACACCCGAGCATGAAATGACAGCAGTTCAAACAAGGGCAGTTCGAAAATCTGAAATTTCTGGGGATGCGAAGTTACAGGGCAGTTTTCCAAACATTGTTTGAGTGACAAATTCAAGTCCAAAAATTACCAAATTTGGTACACCAAAACTAACATATATAGGCTAGGTTCAAACCAAATTTCAGCCATAAATTCAAGCAAATGAATGTCAAACCGAAATGAATTCAAACAGTGCTCAAAACTGGGAAAAGTTTTCCAGATTAAAGAGGCAGTTTTGAAACATCATTTGAGTAATAAAATGGTACTGGAAAAATACCAAAATTTTTAGGTAACAACCTCAGTATATGAGCTACATTTGTACCAAAATTTAGCTAAAAAATCGCACGGGAAGACAGTTTTCTAGCCGCCCAAAGTGGTCGCAATATCATTGATTCAATCCTGCCAAGTTTCATTCCTTTACTTCTCATTGCTTTTAACACATCTAAACCACCTCCATAAGGCCTCATTTTCGAACCTAAGCTAGCATTAACTTTCCTAAGCCTAATGATGGTAAAAAATAGTCACAGCTTTTATCAGCAATTATCACAAAATAACCCCATGAAATCGGGCAGCATGCTGCCCCAATTTTCCAGTTTTTCCTTATTCCCAATAACCATCAATTTTGTTCAATCTTTAAAGAAATTTGTGTGGGACAATTCAACACCCTAACCTTCAACATTCAAGCCTCACATTAATCCTTCAAGTTGGCCAAAATCTCAGCCACGAAATTAAAAGAAAATCAGAAAAATTCACCCCAATTTCCTTCCTCTAGCGGTTTTCCTTGAGGTTTATTTTCCCACTTCATACAACAATTCTCAAGCATATACACACATATATCTCCATTTAACCAACAAGTAGACAAATTCATACATTTTAGTGGGAATTCCAAGAGCCCACATTTTCACCATAATCATCAAAATGCAAGGTAATGAAGCTTAGCATCTTAAACAACATAATCAACATCAATCAAGGTTCTAAGAACCTATTAACCACCCAAGTCCTACTTTCATGCTTGAAGCTCTTATGTATGTACTGTGACGACCCACCTCTCCCTAGGGCGTACCCTAGGGTATGACCCAGCTTCTCGGGACTCACTGAGTCCTCAATCATCCAACAACTTACCAAATAAAAACTCTGAGTACAATACAAATGGAATGATAGTTTACAATCCACAACATCAAATTACAAGCTCTGGATCCATAAGTCTTCCAACCTTACATTCAAAATTCGAATTACAAAAACATGCAACAATCACACTCCAAAGTTTTCAACCTGTTCAACATAATAAACCATACTTCTAAGGGTTGGCTTCTCCACTCGGGTACTCATTACCTGTTAAGGAAAACAAATTTAAAAGGGTGAGCTAAAAAGCCCGTGAATTCCCAAAAACATGCAAAGCACATATCACATATGATTTTTCACTTCAAAATTCATACTCGGATATAAACAAAGAAGGAAAGCCAGTAATCACACACGAGTAGGATTAAGTTCATCACGCAGCCCAAGGTTGTCATACCAAGGGGATTAAATTCATCACGTAGCCCAAGGTTGTCATACCAAGGGGATTAAGTTCATCACGTAGCCCAAGATTGTCATACCAAGGGGATTAAATTCATCACGTAGCCCAAGGTTGTCTTACCAAGGAGATTAAGTTCATCACGTAGCCCAAGGTTGTCATACCAAGGGGATTAAGTTCATCACGTAGCCCAAGGTTGTCATACCAAGGGGATTAAGTTCTCAAGAACAGAGAATACAGGACACGTCACATCACTTCATGCAATTCAAAACAGGAATCATGGCACAAGACAAGAGACTCAAGTATACTCATAATATCAGGAAAACACTTTTGCAAGTAGTACCATTCAAATGGGAGTAAATGCGATAAAGTACACACTACTCCATTTGATGGATCAAAACCTATCTTTCACATTAATTCACATTTCAAGTTAAATATACATTTCAAGTCAAGCAAGTCACGCATTTGAGAGTGTCTTTACTTAGAAATCATTTCAATAGTAAATTATTTCACTTATAAACACTAATAAATCATTTAGCAAGCACGAGTAAATTATTCCCTTTGAAATCTCTAGTAAAGCCGCTCATTTGTAAATAGTTTGAAACATAGTTTGAAATACTCACAAAAGTAGGAAAACATTTCATTGGTAAAGAATAGTAGTAAAACATTTCCTTTGAAAACAAGTTAGAACTAGGTTGAAAACAGGTTAGAACACTCACACATGTGAGACATTGCAAAAACCCTATTTCTTTTATTTACGATAAGGGTAAGTGTGATAAAATACACTACCCCATCAGAGAATTCGAGAACTAGGTTTCACTTCAAAATCACTTCACTAAACACCATTGCGATCATTTTCACATAATCATATAACAAGTATGGAAACTCACCAAAGTAATAAGGCTCAGCCTCTACGTATGGTTCACAATCACCGCGTTGCACATTCCCTAAAATAATTTAAAACAGTCAATGAGATTCAATTCATTCATTTTCATTCACTAACACAGTTCACTTTCATTTTTTTGTTTCAAACGGCAATTTTTCCAAAACTTTCTCGAGGAAAAGCTTTCATTTCACATAACTCAATGTTCCAAATAGATTCCCTTGGAAAATCACTTTATCATTTCAAAAGAAAACATCTCACCGATATACCCATTGGCACTACAAGCACAATCTCTTTCACAAAACATTTAAGTAAGGTCTCATACCTCGAAATCACTTTTTACACGATACGTTCGACATTCATTTTTGGCTAAAACTTTCATATTAACATAAAACACTTCATATCAAGCCATTATATTCAAAAATCCCCAGAATTTGGCCAAAATACAGTGAAATCTTCAAATTCAGTCAAATAGCACTTTTTACTCAAATTTCATGAAAACTACACTTTTTACCCTTTTTAAAACCCAAACACTCACTCACACACACATACATTCACATTTGAGCAATATACACATTTTCTCAAAAGTAAAACTCTTCGAGAACGTTCACGGCAATCCAAAATCAAACATTGAAATCACCAGGCATGGGTTTTGGCCATAGCATACATTTTCCTTCAATTTCTCAATCAACCAAAAACCCTAATTTCTAACCATATCAAGACAAATTCACAAATAACAATCAATTTCCCAATCAAGTCCTCAAGTCCACTACCTAGAGGCCACCTCAAGTCCGCTACCTAGGTTGGGATTTCAAGAGCCCAACTTCATCTTTTCAGATGATATCATTTATATCAATATAAACCACAGATCTACACTAATAATCACTAATAAGGCTAGATCTACGGAATTCGAGGTTTATACCTCCGGATCTATCAAGATCCAACGAGATTCGGCAAGATCCAATGAAATTCCTCGAGCTTTTCTTCAAGAAAGTCGCTTCCAAGCCTAGTAGATCTCTCAAGCCTCGATCTTTACCCAAGATCTACGGATTTTGACGAAGATCTACAACTCCAAGCTCACAATCAAGCAACACACCACTCGATCAAGCCTTGTTTCTTCACTTTTCTCTTTCTTTTTCCCTTCAAGAACCTCGGCCCTCACTCTCTCTCCTCTCTCCTTGGTTCGGCTGAAATGGAGCAAGAAATCAAGCCACAATCCATCATCAACTCTTCACAAACTTATGTTATTTGTAGGAAGAAAAGGAAATGGAAGATCAAACCCACTTACCTCTTGTTTTCTTCCAAGAATTTCAGCCCAAACCTCCTTCTCTCTCTCCTCTTTCTCGGCTGCTAGGAAGGAAGAAGATGATGGTGGTTGATGATGGTTGAACTTCAAGAAGAATGGATGAAGATCTATGGAGAAAACTTGCTCAATCTCTCTCTTTTTCTCCCTTCTCTCTCTCGGCAGTCTCTCTCTCTAACTCCCCAAATTTACAGCTGAAAATGAAGTATAAGGGTGCAAGAAGTCAAGGCTTTTATGACCCAAAAAGTGCATCTCCTTATTTTAAGGGAAAAAGTGCTTTTTGGCACTTTATGTCGCGTCACACGCGACAGTCTAACTTACACTGGTTTCTTTCATCCCGACACTGTCTCGCCATAATAATATTTCCAAAATATCACTACATATGCTCGATTTCAAGTCCAAATCACTATTCATGCGTCGGAACAATTTTTAACGCTAAATTTTGGCCAAAACCTCACACCGGCAAATTTTCGTATAAAATTCTCTAAATTGAGAAATAATCACTTTAAACATATATTCACTCATATTTCAATTAATAAACACAATATAAATAATATTTTACATTTTGTTTATTAAAATAAAAAATCTGAATTTGGGGCCCTCACATGTACAAAGATGGAGTTTCTAGATTTTTACCTCTCCTTAGATGATGGTTAAACACCAAGAAAATGCAAGCTTTAAGCACCCAAGACTTCCCCCTCAAAGCTCCTTGCTCAAGCTCCAAGCTTTTGCCAAGTTTAGTGTTAGATTGTTGAGGTTTTTAGTGAGGAAAATGGAGAAGAATTTGATGGAAAAACAAGAGGAAGAAGGGGAAGGGCTGGTCGGCTAAGAAGGGAGAGAGATGAGAGGAATTTTGAGCAAATTTTGAAGAGTAAAATAGGAAAAGAAAGACAAGACACAAGTCTTGTCTTATAACTCCAAAAGTCCACCCTTGAATAGTGAACTTAATTAGCCATTTGGAGGGAAAATTAATTGTCTCATTTGGCTTGAGAATTAAGGAGCAAATCTCGATTAGGAGGGAGAGATGGAAAGGAATAAAATTGAAGTGAATTAAGGTGGATTAAGTGGAGGAAACAACGGCTGAATAAAATTCCAGTTTCAAGGAGGTTAATTCAACTTAAACTATGATTTCGAATCTCTAATGATAATCACTCTTTATAATTCACCTCTAGTCGCTAGATTACATTTCTAACCTTCAGGTGATCATTCTTATTCTCCGAACGTACGTCACTCTCAGTCCGAATATTTGTCGCGAAAAACGTGCCCATTTTCTTTTTTCACAATTAAGTGACAGAAAAATCAAATTGATGTTTTAAAATAGTTTTTAAAATAAAATAAGGTAATGTATGGTGTAAATGCAATTAAAATGATTTAAAACAATTAAACAAATATTCAGAGAAATTAAATAATTAATTAAATAAACAGGTCAAATAAAAATAAAATTTTCGGGTCCTCACACATTTTGTCTCTTTCAATTTAAAATAATAATTTTGAGGACAATTAATTAATGAAGATGAAAAATTAACATTAAAAAAATAAATAATTGTCCAAATATGAAATGATTTGGCAAAAGCATCAATATTTTAAAAGGTGTATACAATATTGATACTTCTGGTTATTCCTTTTATTTTTTCTTTTTTCCATGACAAAAAATTAAAATAATATTGAAATTATTTCATTTTTAATTAGACATATGAATAATTTTTTATTTTTCTTTTGAAATTGGATAACCTAAATTTTCATGATTAGAAACAATTAATTATTTGCTAAATCATTAGGGTTGTCTCAATAGCCACGAAGGGTTCTTAGAGTTCTCACTATCATATTAAGGAATCGACTTCTATGCTTATGAATGACAAGGGTGTGAGGAGGGTTGGGAGCATTAAAAAAATAATCGTTTGCATAAATATTAGTTGCATATTCTATCATTATTATTTTTATGTTATTTTAAGTTGAATTGATCAGTAACTTGATGAAATTCCTTAGTATGAAATTATATCATTATTTTTTGAAAAATGAAGATATGTATATTCTTTGAAATTGTACTCTTTGTATTAGTTTGTATATTACCTTTGTTAATAATAGAGTATAAATGTTCCACCACATATGAATTTTTTCTATCTAATTGTTTATTTTTGAAAATTAAAATTTCATTGGTAGAGATAGTCGAGTTTTTCTTTTCTTTTGTTTTATTTTTAATTATTTGAATAGAATCTGACATAAAGCACAAATGACAAAAATTTTATTATCCTAAGAGCACTTGTTTTGATATCAATAGTAATATCTTTGACGATTTGAAAATTCAATTGGACTATGACTCATCAAGAATTTTTAATGGAAATAAAAAACCTAAAAATAGAATGCAAAGAGATACGTTAGTTTGGAGTGTTATATTTTCTTTATTGTCTTCATAATTCAAATTTAATTAAGGTTATAGTTTTTTCCTAACTGCTACAATTATTGCTATTATTAGAACACAATAAATCGGCATCCATGCTTAGGGATGAAAAGGGTGTGGGGAGGAAAACTAAGTCCAGATCTTGCTTAGTCACTAGCATCTATCAAACTATAATACCTCTCAATCACAATCTCCCTCCCAAAAAAAAAAAGAAAAAAGAAAAGAGGATTAAAGAGAAATATTTTGTATTACTACTAATCACACAAGCACAAAAGCTGCATTAGTCAATCATTCTTCCCTAGTTACTTCCCTTTATTCATCTTAGACTTAGTTCATCGTGTTTTATCTAGCAACACTATTTCCTTTCCACCCTTTTGTACGACAATTCTATCTCCAGTGAACATCAAAGGGTAATTATAATGGAAAATTAAGACCAAATCTTACTTAGTTTCTAATGCTTAACATTTTGTGTCATCAACCATTATTTTCTTCTAAATCAATAGATATGATATAATAAATTTTAATCATCATAATAAATTAAAAAGAGCATAATATGAAACTTCAACAATCAATTAATAAAGCCATAAGTGAAATAAGAAACACTAAGATCATAAATTAATAAGAGCATAATATGAAACTTCAACAATCAATTAATAAAGGCATAATTGAAATAATAAACACTAAGATCACAGTCATGCTTACACATTAATGCTTAATTGTTTGCATAAATACGATATAATAAATTTTATTCATCATCATAAATTAGAAAGAGTATAATATGAAACTTCAACAATCAATTAAGAAAAAAGGCATAATTGAAATAATAAACACTAAGATCACAATCATGCTTACACAATAATGCTTAATTGTTTGCATAAATATCGATTGCATGCTGTACCATTATCATTTTTCATGTTACGTAAGTTGAATTTGTTAGTATCTTGATGAAATTCCTCAATATAAAGTTATATGCACCATTTTTATAAAAAATGAAGAAATGTGCATTCTTTGAAATTGAACTCTTTGTATTATTTTATGTGTTACTTCTATTAACAATGAAGTATAAATGATCCACCATATATAAACTTTTCTGTCGAACTAGTCATTTATTGAGAATTGAAATGTTATTGGTAGAGGCAATTGAGTTTTTTTTTTCCTTTTTTTTCCTTTTATTTTTATTTTTTGTTAGAATCTAACATAAAGCACAAAGAGCAAAGAATTTATTGTCCTAAGAGCACCTTGTTTTGGTATCAGTAGAAATATTTTTGAAAATTTAATTAGATTGTAACTAATTACAAAATTTTAATGGAAATAAAAATTAAAGATAGAATGTTGAAAGACATGTTGGTTTGGAGTATTATATTTTGTTTGTTATATTCATAATTGAAATTTAATTAGAATGTAGAAAGACATATTGGTTTGGACTGCTATATTTTGTTTATTATCTTCATAATTGAAATTTAATTAAGGTTATAGTTTTTAACTAGCTGCTACAATTATTACTATTATTAAAATATAATAAATCTAATTATTAGGGAGAAGGGCATTTTGGACAAATAGAAAACTAAAGACCATATCTTGCTTAGTCTCTAATGCATATTGTCATTAACCGTTATTTTTTTCTCAATCAATACATATGATATAATGAATTTTAATCAACATAAAAAGATCAAAAAGAGCATAATATATATGAAACTTCAATCATCCGTTAATAAGTGCATAAATTGAAATAATAAAAATTAAGATCAAGACAATACTTACACTTATACTCCAAGTTACCAAGAGCCCAAAACTCGTGGAAATTTTTATATTGGATTTCTAATCCGTGCTATGCACGAATTAACATTTCAAATCAAAATAGTAAAATTATTTTTCTTTAAAAAATTATTGGGAATAGAAAAGCTGAAAGTTTAAGATAGTGACAATTTCTATCAAAGGATGTTATTTTAAATAAAAGTAAAGGAAAAAAACCTAATCATGAACTTAAAAAAAAAGACTATGAAATTGTCTAAAAAAATTGTGCTTAATTATCATATATTCTTGCAATTGATAAAAAAATTTGTCCCATGTTATAAAAATTTCTTTTGTTCATTATATCATACTCCGAGAAGTTTGTATATTTTAAAACTACCTATGATTTCATGAATAACAAAAAAAAATGTAATTCCAGTTCTATTATTAGATCACACTTGTTTTCAATTCAAATAATTACATCTTTACTTAAAAGATAACAAATTACCAAAACTAAATAATAAAACAACCAAATAAGGTCCAAAAGGTATGACCAAACACACACATCACTACCATTTTTCTCATTTTTCTCTCTATTACCTCTCCTAATCTGTAACTACATCCTTACTACTACTCTTCCCCTTGTTTTTCTTACATTTCTCTTATCCTATAGTCTCACCTCCTTCATTCTTCCTTCCTAATACTATCCCCTTTAATTTGCTACTCTTTCCTTACCTAATAGACCTATCTTTTCCATCTCCGCAATGTTTTTCCTTCCCCTTCCCAGCAAATCACACATCCATCCTTTCCCACTCAAAGTTTTATCTTGTAAGTTTCACTTCCTCTTTCTCCTACTCAACAATCTCAACAATCTTATCTACCTTATAATTTTATCTATCATTTTCTTGGAATCTTTCTTACATATTACAATTTGTTCTCCTTCTACCTCTTAACCCTATATTTTCTTATTCACTACCCATTTAAATCACCTTTCAAATGGTTTTGGTCAAATCCAATGTGAAAATTATGATTTATAGGAAAAATTGAAATGGAGCATAAATTGCATAAATGCCATCTTTGGATTTTTTTATTTTATAAATAGCCATTTATTATTTTTTAGAATTCCTAAAGCACTTTCAAAACTGACCATCCAAATGCATCATTGTTTATTTAAGATATAAAACCATATCAATAAATTTATTCACCTTAAAACTTACCCTTATTATAAGAGTATTATATTAAAATTATTCAAAAAATATTATTGTGAGCATCTAATATAATTATAATGATGTCAAATATAAGAATGAAAGAAAAAGTAAAAAAAATACCAAAAAGACATATTTTGGAAAAGAAGCATTAAACAATCATAAAAATAATTAGGATTGTATAGTTGCTCCTCAAATTTGCTAACAAAAGACACGGAACTTACTTCTCAATTTCAACTAAGGATAGTAGAGTAAAAAACAAGACTAATTACTACCATGAATATAAAAAAATAAAGTAAAGGTCATCACATGTAAAATCATCATAAGGAGGCCATATTTTTAGGCTATTGATAATTTGATTTTTGTAAATGATGACATATTAAATGTAAATTTTGTGATTGCCTTATGATTATTAGCATGTGATTTTTTGAAGCAAAATTATTTGACTTAAGAGTTTAAAATATAATTGATAAAACATTTTCTTGTGAGTAGCTTTAAGAATCCAAAGATTAGACAACTGAATGCTATAATAAAAGAAAAATGAAAAGACATACATGGCTTGTTATATAGGATAAGAAACATATAAAATGCATAATTTGTATTATGTAAGTTAAAAGATATCAACATACATATAATTTTATGGTTTTTTATGGTTGATTTTGAGAAATTACTAATAGATTTTGAAATTAATATAGAAAATATCTCATCATGAAATTTTTAAATAATTCCTAAAAATATTTACTATAAATCTAAAAAAATATTAATGTGATAACACATTAAATCTAAATTTTTTGATTGCATTATGATTACTAGCACTTGATTTTTTAAAGGAAAATTATTTGACTTAAGAGTTTAAAACATAATTGATAAAATATTTTTCTATGTGTAGCCTTAAGAATTTAAAGATTAAATGTTATAATAAAAGAAAAATGAAAACAAATACATGGCTTGTTATATAGGATAAGAAACATATAAAATACTTAATTTGACTATGTAATTAAAAGTATCAACATATATATCACATGTATAGTTGTTTGTGATCATTTTTAAAAAATTATTAATAGATTTTGAAATTAGCATAGTGCATATCTTATTAAGAGAGAGAGAGAATTGAAAAACATACATTGCATTACAATAGAGTCAGTTTCTTGCTAAAATAATAGATCTTGCTAGATATAGCAAAGAAATGAAAAAAATTTGGATTTGTCGTGATTTCTTTTTTCCCCAAAATTGTATGTGGTATTCATATCATGAGAAGTGGGAAATTTGTGTAATTTTGTTTCAAATCATTAATTAATATAGTTTCCTTAATTTGATGTTCAAACCATTATTATGTTCATAGCTATTTTTAGTACAATTAACCAATTGCAAATATGTTTGCTTAATATTATTTTATAGGTGTTAAATTGCTAAATTTATTTTTGTTAAAATTAGCAAAAAAAACTAAGGGAATTGGGGAAGGTTTCTTTTTTATTAGATTCAAAATTTTAATTGTTCATTCTAATTTTGGTAAAACTAACCAGTCTCAAACATGATTCTATTTTATTTTGGTGAAATTAATAAAAATTGGAATTAGATTGAAAATCATAGTATTCTTTCCTATTTTTTACTATGCTATGTTTGGAAAAATCTAATTTTAAGGGCTAAACTTAACTAATAAAATCATATTTTTGGTTCAATCCAAACAAAAGATACTATTAATATCTTAAACAATTAAAATAAATCAAAAAATTGAAAACAAAGAACGGAGACTTGGAAGTTTAATGAGTGGTTTAGAATGAAAAGTTGTTTTCAAAAATTCTATGGACCCAAATTCAGTCTAAACTATAAAAAAAAATTCCACCACTAGCTCGTCAATCCCCAACTTCTAATCGCCATTTCCATCTCTACTTCTACTTCCTCACAGTGATTGAGACAGTAAAACCCTAACCTAAGAAATGGAAAAGCAATGCTAGCATGGACAAACTCCTAGAGTAGGTCCTAGTTTACATTCTCTCATTCTTCCCAACTATCACTGCAATAAGAACATCCACCATCGCACGCCGATGCGATGTCTATGGCAATCCGTCCTATTCGTAATGTCAACATTTACGACTTCCTTTCCTCTTTCTCACATATGTCGCTACCTGATAGCACTGATCTGTTTGCTAACAAGATCAATTGGGCACTTCTAAATCGCGGCTACGACTCTGCTTCACAGACATATCATATGGGGTCTGAATATGCAAATCACCGTGTTAAGGAGGTAGATCTTGATCTTGCTGTCCAACTTGCCTGTGCTGCCATTGAAGATGAATATAATGACAGAGATGATCATGACGACCTAGAGCTTTATTGTTTTCGTGTCTCTTGGCTTGAAAAAGGCAATTTTGAGTTTCAAAAGTTGTGTGGCTGTCAAATTCGCTAAAAGAGATATTGAATGCCTTAGAGCACTGCATTTAGTTGGTGAGCCTTTTAATTTTGTTCTCACCAATAAAATCTTCTCGGACTTGATGTCAAAATTTGAAATAGGGGTTGTTGTTAATGCCTTGTGCCATTACACTATCTCAATCACTAAGTGATATCGGGAGTTGACAGTGAACTCACTTTCTATATAGCCTAAGTAACTAACCTAACGTGTCTTACTTATTCCACTTGACCACACTGAAAATGCAAATTTAATATAGGAAAATAGCTAGATGACAGTCCGTAACTGAATTGAAAGACGCAGGACAGCCACAAATTTGCATTTAAGACAAAGTGGGGTGTGGGTTACCTACTTGGCCGGTAACTCACCCTTTTAGTTAGGGGTTTCTCTCCACAAATTTTCTTCTTCTTCTTCTTCTTCTTCTTCTTCTGTCTTTCCTCCCCTCCTTCGGATTCTCCCCAATCTCGTCATCTTTCTGTGTGGTGGCAGTCTTAACTATACGTGATCTGACTCAAAGTTGACATCAAGAGTCTTGACTGGACAAAGCAAAGAATACAAGAATTCAACAACCATAAAAGGAAAGAGTACAAGAATTCAATGACTATCTATGACAATGAACACGTAAGGTTGTGAACTACTCTTTTAATATTTCTTAGTTTTCTCTTTTACTGATCAAAGATTTTCATCCTTAGGAACCCTAAAACATGTCTGAAATATGAGGTACAAGTTTTTGGAGTTTTGATAAGTTTATTGTTTAAATTGCAGAGTTTATTAGTTACTCGATCCCTCTTGGCTAATAATACTACTTGTTTGAACTCGTGAAGGTAACCGGATCATGCTTTTTGTAAGCTTTGAGAGGAATTGATGATTTTATTTTTGACTCACTTTCATGGTTCCGCCTGTCATTGGGCTTTAGAAACTTAGAGTTTGGTAAGAAATTAAAAGGAGCTTCATGGCATAAAGTGCACTTGAAGGCAAGGCCACCATGTATATGAAATAAAAGGGATAAGTGTTGGTTGTTTGTTCTTACTGGAGTGAAGGAAGAAAAGAATTAAACAGTTCTAAGCCTTAAGGTTATTTAATTCGTAACTTCTCAACACACTACAAGAAATTTGGGTTTCAATGACACCCAAAAAGTTGTCATTATGAGTTACATTGATGACATTTTCTACGGTTACATGGCTCTCACAGATTCTATATCACAAACGAATCCACGTGACAACTTTATAAGGGTTGTCATAGAATCATATATTTCAATGACAAAAGAGAAGTCGTCACAAATTGTTAACATTCTGTGACGACTTTTGTTGTCATTACTATACCTGTGGTTTATCATAGATAATTCAAAGGTCGTCAAAAATTTTAACCTATATATGATGACTTTTACCTTGTCACAATCTATCATGTTTATCAGTGACAAGAATTGTTGTCATTGGGTGAATTTGTAGTCATTGACAACCTCCTCCACAATTGTCACTGAACTTTATTAGAAGGCTTGTTTCAGCATACCATATTGCTGTAGAATATCCAACAAGTATAAGAGAAATTTCTGACTCGACAAATGGCAAAACTGAAAGTAGTTAACACACATTTAAATCTGAAATATGTAATAATTTTAGTCATAAATGTCTCTAAATCCATCAAACATATGCCACGACTAAAATTGGTCCAAATTAAGCCCACATCATTTCAATAACTAGCATCAATTGGCCATCCAAAAAAACATAGTTCAAGTACTAATATCAAGTGACCATCCAAAAATTAGAGTACCATGTCTAAACAAAAGCATAGCCTAAGTCACCAATGTCATATTTCAGCCATCTTTGTGAGAATATCCAAAAGCAAACTCGAGTTAGGATAACACATTTCTTCCAAACAGCCTATGTCAAAATGCCATACCTGCATAAATAGCAAAAGTAAATTACTACTAGCGGTCCTCATGTATCTATATATGCAAAGGAGGTTGCTCTTCCTAACCAAACTATGTGCTTCAATTCTCCAATTAAATGAAGAGAGTACATAACAAATGCAAATCATATAACTGAATTCAAAAATTCAAAACTAAGTTGAACTCAAAAACACAAGTAGTAAAGTACTAATGGAAAATTTAAAAAGAAAGTCATGATTAAGAATATCAAAAAATGGAATCAGTGAAGGTTATAGCAAAAACCTTTCTTGCGAGGTTTTGATACTTTCAGCTGCTTCACACAAATTTGGATCACCTTTGACAAGATATATCACCTTCTTCAGTCCACACCGCTTGCAGTTAAAGAAAAACAAAAGATAATAATGATTCATTAATTAAGATAACCAATCCAAGTTTAGGATACATATAATTTGATGTGAGAAAGATAACAGTTTGATAGGATGCATACCAGAACATCCTCAAATTAGCTTATGTACTAGAGTATCAGTTAGAAACTTAGAACATTCTAAAGTCAAATTAGCACACTCATTAGAACACACAAGGCAGTTTACACAAGATTAGGTTATGTACTAGAATAAATACTACTTCATCACCTGCTTTAGAGGACTTAGTTTTTCCTACCAAAACTTCGACAAAAACAAGCAAAATTTCTTTCAGCTATCCTCAGGGACAATTAGATAAAAAGGAAATACAGAGTAAACTACCTCTTGTTTCTAGAAAGCCAAATAAGTAAATAGAGAGTGAGCTAATACTTTAAACACTGACTAATATAATATTTGGATACGGAACATTATGTACCAGTCTAAAGAATATAGGAAACCAACCAAAAACTTAGAGACCTACCATGGGAAAGCATAAGAAGAGAAAGTCAAAGCATAGGGCATGATGGGGTTTAAATGACAAAGTACGTTATGTATGGGTTGCAGTCTGATAAGACCTTACCGTCAATCAAAATATTTTGCTAACACATGTATAAAACACTAAATCTATATCATAAAACACTAGTTCATGAATGATAAATGTGATAATTTATAATAATAACAACCTTTTACCCATGCCAATGTGAGGATTAGACTTAATTTCATGTTAAATTCTATTGTTCATTGCCTCCGTTATTAGATTATGCTAATCATTAATTTTGTATATGTTGTCATGATGACTAAATAGGGAATCTATTAAATTTTCTTACATTTATAACATATTATTAACTAAGTTTGGAAAAATCATAAAATATGCATTCATTGTTTATTAAGATACCAGTAGCATTTTGCTAATAAAATAAATTAGGGGCAAAATTGTAAAGGAAAAGATGCCATACTACAATTAATGATATTGGTATATTACACATGAAGCCAAAGTGTAAAAATTAAGGTGTCATAGTTGAATTAATAAATTGATGTGTTACATAATGATGGAAAAAAATGTTGTCACTGATTCTAAACTTCTACACTTTTAATAACATTATATGTAGTCGCTCTATTGTATATTTTGGTGACAACATTCTCGTAGGTTATCACAAAACTAATTTCCCACCACACAGAACACTTGCCTGCCAATCATATTGTGACAACTCTAGTGTTGTCACAAACCATAGCTTGCGCATGCTCAAAGTCATCACTGAACCATATCCAGTGTTTTTAAACTCGAATCGGACCGGCCGATTCAACCGGTTGAACCGGAAACCGGCCAGGCATCCGATCCGAGTCAACCCTCAAAACGAGAAAATTTAAAAACCGGTCAAAACCTGGGTTTGACTGGGTCTGACCGAGTGAACCGGTTGATCCGGTTGACCGGTTTTGACTATTTGACCAGTTTTTTTTTGTTTTTAACCTTTAATCTATTATATCCTTTCAAACTCACTTTTTAAGTTTTAGTAAATATGCTTTAACCTCTCATTATTTTAATAAAGTGTAAAATTAATCCAATACATTTTTTAAGTTACATTTCTACCTCTACATATATATTCTATTCTTTAAGTCAATTTATTTATTAAATATAAAATTCTCTAATTTATATATAAAGTCATAAATCACCAATTTAAGAAAAATTTTTATATATATAAAGTTGAAAACTACCAATTTGAGAGAATTTTTATATATTATTTTTTTTTAAAAAATTTTATATACTATTTTGTTTATATATTATTAATATATATATTTATGACATATTTATGACGTCATCCGATTCACCCGGTCGAACCAGTCGAACCATCTTTCTCCCCGATCACGAGCTTCGGCGGTTCAAGATGCCGGTCAGTCTAAAAAAATTGACCATATCATCTGTGACAATATTTCTATTACCACAGTTAATATTATCACTAAAGACCATTTGCTTGTAGTCACACAAATAAAAGAATAATTAATTTTTCCTACACTAACGGTGTATATACTATCAACTTTGAATAAATGATAACGATGCAAAATTTGAATTTGAAATCCAATTTTTACACATGTCATAGATTCAATAGTAATAATGTATACACTGTCAGTGTAGGAAAAATTAACTCATAAAAGTATCGCCATGTTTTCTGTTTTCCAGAGGATGGGTTGCATAAAAGAAAATAGACATAGAAGAAGAAGTGAGGGTCGACTTAGTCTCTTTTTCATTGTTTGGATGCCAGCAACCTACTCTTATTCTAGCCGGCTGCTAGGGCAAATGAAACCGTAGTGGCACAGCTACCATGGCTATTGCTGCTATAGCAGCAACAAGACTGTGATGGCGGCCTCCGTTACACAGCCTCACGGGAAGGTCGGCAGCAAGTGCTGCTAACAATGATGATGATAATGGTGGTGTAGAGAAGATGGTGTAGATAGTGGTGGTGGTTATTTTGAAAGTTGCGGTGATGGTTTGTTGACAAGAAGAGGGAAGAAGAAGACGGTAGATTTGGGCAAGTTCTCAGAGTTGTTACAGATTGCAAAATAGCCCCTGAAATTTGGTTATTTAGGATAAGATGGCAAAAGTATTTTGAAAAAATTCCTTTCTAGTTCAAAAGTTTTGGATAGGGATGGTAATGGGGCAGAGATGGGGCAAGAGATCCCTCTCCTGTCCCTCACCCCATGCTTTAAAGTCTCTCCCTGCCTCTGCTTCATTCCTTGCTTTTTCTATCCCTGTCTCCTACCTTTCCCACTCTTTACCTTAGCTGGTGCCTTCACGACTGTTTAATTATATTTTTTATTTTTTATTTTGATATTATTTTTTATATATAAAACATCAATAATAACATTGTAAATCATTTTCTTAAATTCTTAACTAAATATTTGATGCGAAATCAAGATTAAAAATTATTTTGATCTTTTTTAATTCAAGGTTAGAGAACAATGTTTTATATTCTTCAAAACTTAACAAAATGGTATACTATGAGGACTTTATGGTGCAAGTCAAACAATTTTTGAAGACGTAGAATGTCTACTTTTATGGACATTAAGATAGTGTTTGTTTGCCGGGAAAATGGAAGGAAAGTGAAGGAAAATAGCATTCTTGTAAGTGAATGATGTTTTGTGTCAGGAAACTTATGGGACCTATCACATAAAATTTTTCCGTAACTGCTCATTTTCTTGTGAAAATTTTCAACTAATTAAATTTCTTTTATAACTCCCCTTTTTCTAAACTATTTCTTCCATTCTAAATTTCTCTATAATTTAGAATATCTTAAAATTTACAATTCAAACAACTAGCTTATAGTTAAATATTTTATTCTTTAGTAATTTATTGAATTTATATGACGTTAGTTTTTTGCTTTTACATTTTATGCTCATTTTTTATGTCTATATATTTTTAAAATAATTATGCACACATTTGACCCTCTGATGGAGACACACACACACACCCCCTTATTGATTAAAATGTGATTAATTTCTAGATAAACAAGTCTTCCAATATGTAAAATATTATAATTATTATATACATATATATTAATATAACAAAAATGAAGAAGCTTAATATTGAATATTTTCTACTAACGAACACATTAGTTAATTTTTTCATGTCTTTCTAGCTAAACGAACACAAGAAATTGTATTTTCTTGCATCATTTTCTTGTTAATCAAACACATGGGAGAAATTTAATTTCCTTTTCCTTTGGCTCACTTTACTTTACTTTACTTTTCCACGACACACTTTCTTACCCGACTTTCCGTCAAACAAACAGAGTCTAAGGTTGTAAAGTAGAACTATTCCTAATCTAAAGCCTGGTCATATGACTATTTATCATTTTATGAACCTGTTCAGGCAAGGAGAGAAGTTGGTTTAAGGATAACTATAATATCCTTGGAAGTAATAACATGTTTCATTGTTTATTACTCTAATTCAACCATTTCCTTTGCCATTATATTTGAATTGGTCTTGTCGTATCTGAAACGTCACTTATCATCTCGTGTAGCCTATCCTGAAGGCCAGGATTAAGAGTACGTTTGATAAAACTGAAATCTAAAGTGTGAATTGATTAAGTGATTGAATTGCTAAGTATTAAATCTAATACATTTAAATGTATATCAGATAAGTGAAAAGCTTATCACTTATTTTTATGAGCAAGTTTTGTCTAAAAGATTGAGTACTACTTAATTAATTCAGATGTTCTATTTTTTTTATTATCAAACGCATCTAAATGGTTAAAATCTGAACCTATTAAATTTAAGTGCTGAATTGGGTGCCTAAGATGCAGATAACTATTTCTCATAACCACCCCAGCTTTTTTTTTTTTTTTTTTCCTGTTGGGTACATGTTCAAAATTCTTAGGGCCGAAGATTTGGTCCTCAAAGAGTTTTACATTCCACAATCTGAACCAATTGGAGTTAATGACTGGATATGATGAAGAAGATATTTTAGGGCTAGCGTTGATTCTCAAATCTTGCCCCAAGCTGAAGACACTGGTCCTTAGATTATATTTATGAAGAAGTGAGTTTATTAATTAGTCGAATTAGCCAGGGAACTTCTTACGCCTCAAAGCATCACATTCTTAATACTTGTTATGGCCCAGGACTCCTTTAAGGACTGGAACAAACCTCTCCATTTCCACGTTCCTTGTCTTAGGTATATCAAGAGGAATAAATTTCATGGGAACAGATATTGAACTTTTTGTCATAACGCTTTTCACAATGCAAAAGATGGTGTTGGAAAAGATCGTCTGTCTTCTTCGAAGACAAGGGTAAATATAATTACCTCCATTTGTTGTCGATTGCATGGCAGATGATTGAAGTTTGACGTAGGCTCTCTTGGATATTACAGCGTTCAACTTGACTTTTCCTTCTGGATTATATTATGTCTAAGCATGCATGTTCTAGTTTTCGTCAGAATTCCCTCCTCCAGAAACTTATGACGCATTTCAATTTAGTGCTGTAACTTCTTTCCTAAAACAGATTGTTCATTGGCAAAGATATTTCTCACCCTCTACCTTAAGTTCTAGTCGGGTTTTATGTGAATGTCTATTGCGTTTCACTTTGAGGGAAGGTTGGCAGGGATTGCTAAAAATAATTCTAAAATATGCAATCCAAACGGAGTACCTACTGAAAAATTTCCTAATGCATTTCAGAATATTTGCTAATAGCATGCAGTGGATTTCAAATGGTGATATGTTGCTTTGATTGCTTTTTACTGGCTGCATCTAAAACAGTTGAACTGTTCTAGGAAGACAGACTGGAGATCATTCGGTGGCAGGACAATGTTGAGTTATATTTGCATTCTTACCTGAGTGTTAAGTTTGGAAAGTTGACCCGAGGCTTGGTTTAGTGGCACGGGATTGCTGAAGATGGGGTTGCTGCAATACAACCTTTCTTCTTCTTTTGATATTGGTTCCCTAGTATCTATATCTCATTCATAATCTCCTAAGAGTGTTTCTTGACCACGAGCATTAAGATTTAATGTCAAATATCCGAAAACCCTGATAATGTATACATTGTCAATATATACAGTATTAAGTTAAAAATTAATATCTGAATCTCTCTTAACGCATGTCCATTCGACACGGGTTAGTCAAAAGGCAAATCTAAATAACCCACAAATAATGGTATAAATAAGGATATAATCAAACTAAACACACAACGTTCTAAACTTGAACCTTAAGCTTCTGACCTGGATCTGGGTCTCAACCTTGTTTCAATTTGATGACATGTCGTTGTTTTTTGGATTGTTTTATATTGTCCAGACAAAACCAGCCCGCAGCCACAAATTATTTTCCAGCTAAATTGAAGTCAAAGTACAGCAATTTGCTTGTAATAGCTTCGGCGCCCTATGAAATATGTAGGGTATATTTGGAATCGCTGTTTTTAGACATATTTTTAAAAAATTATATTTCACAATCCAAATGCTACAGCAATACACCAACAAAAATAATCCCAAAAACACTAATCCAAACAAATATTTTAAAAACAACTTATACATATAAAAATAAAAAAATTATCCATTCTTCTTCCACCCCAACCCCACCACCACCCACCACCACCACCACCCCACCACCCTCCTCCCTCCCTCTCTCCACCTTCCCTCTCTCCCTCCCTCTCTCTTTCTCCCCTCCCCTTTTTCCAATTAAAAATTTATTTGGAGCATTTTAAAATTAAAATTTATTTGGGATAAATTTTTGGGGCATTTTTAAAATTAAAAATTTATTGGGATAAATTTTTGGCGTATTTTTAAAATTAAAAAATTATTTAGGGTATTTTTTGGAGCATTTTTAAAATTCAAAATTTATTTGGGTATTTTTAAAACTAAAAATTTTTTGGGGCATTTTTGGAATAATTCATTTGGGGGTTTTTTTTTATAAATTAACCCTCCCCTGCCACCACCTACCACCCACCATGACCACCCATCAAATAAATTTTAATTTTAAAAATACCCTAAAAAATATCCCAAATAAATTTTTAATTTAAAAATATTCAAAAAATTATCCCAAATAAATTTTTAATTTTAAAAATGCCCCAAAAAAATACTGCAAATAAATTTTTAATTTTAAAAATACCCCCAAAAATTACCATCCTTCCCTTAGTTACCATTTGAATTATTAAGAAACAATATAGGAACTGTGATATAATAATATAGTCTTGGATCATTTCAAGAAAGAGAAATAGTTGTTTCAACATCTAGTTTTGTTAGTTGAGTTAGCATGTCCTCATTTTTGTCCCAAGATGTTAGAATATTTGCAAAAGGAAGTGAAGTTGTTTGCTGCTCAATTTAAATCGTTGTAACACAATGATGGAGCACCATATATAACTTCTACTTGTGATTTTATCGGCAAAAAGCGGACTCTCCATGACTGGAGAGATGAAGACTGCGTGAGGATTCTCAAACGCTGCAAAAAAGCTATTCCTGGGAGAGACGAAATGGGGAAGGGGATCACCATAGATATCATAATGGAAAGCCAGATAGAGAAGATAATGAGGCAATTGAAACTCAAATGAGCTTTGACATCAGATGGTGGTTTTATACGGTGCTAAAGAAAGACTGAGAAAGAATGGGAAACACTCTTCTCGGATGCTGATTTCAGTAGCTACAACATATTTCCAGTGTTGGGCGTATGGTGTCTCATTGAAGTTTATCCTTAAACTTTTGCTGCGTTATCAATAAATAAGCAAATATGGGGTGTCTTTGTTTAATGCAACATTTTTTTTATCTTACATTTTTTGCTGTCACAATAGTTTTTCCAAGTATTTGAAAAAGTTGAAGATATATAGCAATAGTTTCATTTGCATTGCGCCATTGTAAATGATCAATTAAACTAACAGCGTATACATATATTATTTTTTTGAAGAAAATTAAAAAAATATGCTTCAAATCCCACTTCTCCTTCCTGCTTCTTAAATTCCAACCCTTTATGTATAGAAGAACAAATTTTAAAAAGCAAGTCTAGATACAAAAAGAGTCTACATGAAAACGTCACAATATAATCACTTGCCACCCTCCAAGGAATCAACTGCCTCATTCTACCAAGCTTGCAAGTCTTGCTGGAACTGTGAAAACCATGGTCGAAGATGATAACCGTACAGTGGCTTCTTGGAAGGGTACTAGAGAGAACCAAAACCAATTTTTATTTAGCCTTGGACTGGGGATTCCTTCATCAAAACCTTGTATGAATGGGATTGCTTTTGGCTGTTTGACTTCTGGGCTTAGCTAGTACAGCTTATCCAATAATGGTTGCTACTCTATTTGACACAAATGTTCTCTAATGATGATTGCGACGTCTCCATTTGTCAACTTTTACATTACTCCTACTTTAACCAATATTAGAGAAGGACCTTATGCCATGGAAGGGCAAATTTATGAGAATAATGTTAAAACCAAAATTTATCCGTCATCTGATGATGATTTTTTTTGATTGCACATTTGATGTCTTCGAATTTTTTTTTCCGTATTTGACTTGCATTCAATATGTAAAAAAAAAAAAATCCACTAGAGGGCTTAATGTGCGGCACCCTTTTAAAAAAATTCAAAAAAAATAAAGCGTTTCTAGTAAGTTATCCCACAAGGATTTCATCGTTAAGGATTTCATCAACTCACGCTTATTTAAAAAAATTTATTAGGCAATGGCCTCAGGAGAACGATACAGGATGAGAGCTATCAAGTGATCTTTCGAGCTCAATGATGCTACTCCCAAGTGGATGAAGGAATAGCATGTTGGTCTACTTGAAACAAGGATGTATGCGAAGTTCCCAAGTCAATTCCTCGGGCCATTACCTAATAAATTTTTTTTTTTTAATAAATGTGAGGTGCACATTGAATGCGGCACCTAATAAATTTTTTTTTTTAAATAAATGTGAGTTACATGGCGGTGAAATCCTTAACGATGAAATCCCTTACTAAACGTCTTCGTTTTTCCTTCTTATTTTGAAATTTTTTTTTTTTACGATATTGAAAAGCAAAACCCCACATTTTTTTTAGTCAAAGAAAAAAAATAAGACATCAAATGTGCAACATGGAGAAATAAAAAAAAATCATCACCAGATGACGGATAAATTTTGGTTTTAACATTATTCTGATAAATTTGCCGCCATGGAAGGCTAGAGGATTGATTTTCCGCCCAAAAACCAAAGAGATACACTACTACACACACTTTAGATTTTACTGCACACCCATAAATATAGAGGTTTGAACCCTAGACTTACACTTAATGCGTTGCCTTTACAAATGTTTTCTTAATTACTTAACATCATGAGCTTCATTTGCCTGAAAAAAGGAACATAAGAACTGGAACAGTAAATATTAATGAAAAAGCAAAAAAAAAGAGTGAACTTTTGTTTCATTACCAATACCATATTATCATCACATATTAATGAAACTAATGCCGTGTAATTTCTATATATTATCAACAATTAGTGCTTTCTATATATCATCAACAATTTGGTTGCATCAAATAATAAGAAGAAACAGGTTAAATAAGAAAGAAATGAGAAGAAAAATGAAAGTTAAAGAAAAATGTATGACAGAAAGGCAAATTGTCCATGCATTGATGGAGGTGATACGTCAGTCGTCAGGTGCAATTGGTATAAAATTTCATGTAAAACTACAAATGTCCACTAGTTTAGTGGAGGCAGAAATCCCTTCTTCTACTTTATAGGCATCCCATTATAGAAATCCCACAAATATCAAATGACAACTGGATAAAAGTTCAACTTTATCATTTCCTTTCCGGCACAAACACCAAACGAAGACAGTAGAAAGGAGTGCCTTTGTTTATCTCTTTCCCTTGGGATTTTGAGGAATTCATTTTGCTGCAGGGGTGTTGCCCCCTCTCTCCCCTCCTCCTCCTCCTCCTCCTCCAAGGATTTATAAATTGTTAACAAATGTCTCAATAGAACTAATATCAGTCTACCCTTCAACAGCAGCAATACTTCACAGACGTGCCACATGACACGAGTACAAAAACATATTCGAAGGAGGCAATCGCCTTCTGTAGTTCTACAGCTGAATTTGCTTCTCCAGTTATTCAGTTAGCATGTTACTAGACTTCTGGATTTTCGACCAAAGAACAAAAGAAGGTGATGATATTCCATCCACATTTGCTGAAAATGCTACAATGTTTTGCAACACCACACCGGCCCTTTTTAAGAGCTCCACAACATAAATCTCACTTCTTGCTCCCCGGTAATTTTTCATCCTTACAGTCCTAAGGCAGGGTATGTGCAGAATAATTGGCCTCCCTATCTCATCTGCCAAGTTGTCCTGAGAAACAAAAGTAATATCAGCATTTAAACGCCCAAATAACAAAATCAAACCATGCTAAAACTAAATTCCAAATGAGATTTGAATAAACAACATACTCACATCATCTTCTAGGTTAAACTGAAGGACCATAGTCTCGAGAAGTGGGCATGTCCCAAGTAAAAGTTCAATCCCAAGCAGATCATCTTTTGTATACCCCGTTAACAGCTCCAAATGTTTCAGATTGCTGAGCACAAAAGTAGGGGAAAAAACGCCCTTTACAATTGTAAGCTATACAAAAAAAGACTCACCTGTGAGAAACATCCGACATTCAAGCTGGTATAAAAAAAGACATGTAAGAAGACCTCTCAGAAAGCTGTTTAAATTTAACTCATGGATAGAAAAGAGTGCTCTTATCAGAATGAAAGTTCAATCCCAACCTTCGATAGATATTGTACATTATTGCAAAAACAACATTTTAAAAATAATAATAATCTACAGTTTTATCTATCAGTCAACCATTCTAGAATAGGCATATCAGGGAAAAAAGATTAGGATAACAAAATTTTCAGTCAATTGGAACATGAAGATTGACTGAATTGGGATGAACGTGTCCTCAATACATTGCACATAACTCTGCATATAAGAAACCTTATTCTACCTCCAGCAACCATTTTGCACAATGCAAAATCAATTGCACCACTACAGGTCCATTGAGTTACTCCAAGATAATAGGATCTCTACTTTTCTATTCAAAAAGCTTCACATAGGGCTTTGAATGACATAAAAAGCGTAAGTAAATATTTATGCAAGAGGAGAAACCTCTATCTCTATGCTCTCTCTCTTTCACACACACACATAGAGAGACAGAGATGCACACACTGTCCTTGACGGACACTGAGATAGACACACAAGCCCCTAAAGACATACAAATACACATACAATGAAATAGATAGCTAAATACCTTCCCATGCTCTTCTTGGTTATGCACTGATTCCTCACCTTCTTCAGAGTTACCATCCATGAATTCTTCCCTATTCTGAAACTGTAGGGAAAAATAAAACAGGGTACAGTATAAACAATCAATCAGTGAAACTCCTGTAATTTACTTTGCTCATGTCCAACCAAACTTTACACATTGAAATAATCTCGCAAAATCAACTTTCAAACATCAAAATAATATTCTATATCCACACAGGAAGATCCAGTTTGGCGGCCAACAGATTTCACTTAGAGTAGTTTAGAGAAACTGCATAGTTAATAGATATCAGCAAATGCATCATATTAAAAAATATCTTGCAGAATCAAGGCCCCTTTCAAAAAAGTGTCTCATATGTAAATGAATGGTGACATCACTTATTCTCCTATATACCAGACTTCATTCCTTGATCTTGGCTAATTCGCACAAACAAGCCCTCTCTTTGATAATACAAATCTCTTCATCCATTAACTAGCAAACCAAAATCTCCTGATGGACATAAGTTTAGCATAATCTCGTGGTCATGCTTGCAAGGCTGTCCAAACATGACAGTGCAAAGATTGAAGGATGTCAACAAAACCATGCCCAGTACTTTTGAGCTTTTCGTGTAATTGTGCAAGTTCTGATTTCACACTCTACTGCCTGACATAAAGAAAACTTTTGGAATCCAGAGAGAAGGCAGGGGCTTTCTCTTAAATGCAATGCTTATTTTACCAACTCAGCAAATATGAAACCATCTGTTTCTGGTTAGTCCATGGCATAATCCGAAGAACAAGAACTACATTTTCAACACTCCAACATTCCAAATTTTAATTTTCTCAGCATTTTGGGCAATCCAAATTCCAAAATAAACTTTCAATTACATTACATATAACAAGTTCTAAGTTTGATAAATTACTTTAAAAAAAAAAAGAAATTTCCATGGAGAACCAAACATTTCAAATGACAAACAATGTGCCGAACTTCAAACTGTGCTGAAAAGTACCATATATACCTTATACTTCCACATATTTTGAATGGTCACGCTCAACACTGCTGAATAGGCTCACGAGATGAGACCAGAAGACTAGACTGTCCAATCCATCATCCTCGGGGTCAAAGTTAACCTGAACTTCAATCAAAGATGAGATATTACTGAGAATATACTTTCCCATCTTACAGCTGAAAAACCTTATTGACAGTAAACTTGGAGCACAAATCTCCATGGAACATTTCTCAATACCCCTACGTATGTCTCCCTCAATACCCAGTTCTAATTCCTTGAGCTTTGAAGATTTTATCTTCAACCTTTCGAAAAGCGAAGTATCCCTAATTGTCAGAGCTTCAAGATTAATGCATGCTGACATCAAGTAAGTAACGACCTCATCCGTGACATTAAATTCGCTTGTAATTCCGCGAGGGAAGCCACCAACCAAATGAAGTGCTTTAAGGAATGGAAAAGGAATTGAGGATGTAGGCAGGCTAATATTACAGCCATGCAATTGCAAAGATTCAACTGGACGATCTTCGAGGCGTGAAAGATCGAGACAGTATCGTTCTCCATCAAAATATTCTTGATTGAGATGGATCTTGATTCCCTTAACATTGCGATCAAGGGCATGGCGGATGCAAGAATCAAGGGAAGGCCTGATCTCTGGGAGGTTTTTGTAATCGAACACCAGATGGAATCTGTTGAGAGTAACCTCACGGCACAATACTTCGACCATACGATCCATCATTCGAGCAAACCTTTCACGGACAAAAGCCAGCGGCCTGTCCGGGTAGCGGGAATGGAACTCATGGATGTCCAAATGGAGGTCTGGAACGATGCGCCAGAGATATCGCCATCTGCGTGCGACGCCGGCGGTCCGGATGATGGCGGTGGTTGTTGGAAGGAAGGAGAGAATGTGGACCAGAACGGATTCCGGGAAGTCATCCATCGTGGGTGCCATTAGCTTCTTAGAACCCTTTTCCGGGTTTGATTCAGTCATTTCTTGGATTCTTTTTGCGAGGGTTTAGCTCAGTCGGAATTTTTGCGAGGTTTCGGTTCAGTCTCCGTCCGACGACCTGAGTGAAGGAGTTGTGACGACGGACGGACAGGGCGGAATCAAATTCCGATCAAGTAGTGATGTAATAGAGCATTTCAATTCCGGTCTTCATAGTACATTAGTACTAGAGTCTAGACTGCCACTATTATCTTGTACTACTAAATTTGAATAAAATCCTCACAACATTTCAAATTTGGTGCTTAACTTTCTAATTGAGTTAAGTAAAAAAATATATATATATAATCGAGTTGTTTTTAGAAAAAAAAAAAGGTAATATCATATTGGTTTTTTATAATTTTTGCAAAGAGGTAGCTCATCCATTTTTTCCCCCCAAATATATACAAAGCATCCGTTTGGATGGAATATTATTGCAAAAAAAAAAAATTTGAATTATTTACTGTAACACTTTTTGGATATAATATATGTCAATTGAAAGTGAAAGACGTAGTTGGAAAATGTGTGTAGAGAGTGTTGAGGAAAACTTTTTCAATAATAATACTACTCAAAATTTATAGTTGTTGAAAAGGGTACAAGAAAACATTTCAATTAGTACTTGGCATCGTAATCTTGTAAACGGAAATTTTCCTTTTACTATTATTATTATTCTTTTGGCAAAATATCTGGATGCAAATTAATGTACATCAGCAGCCTGTTGGTACAATAATACTACCCTTCTTCAACTTTAGAAATTTGGCATGGACAATTGAATTCGAACACTAGACAACCATCACCCCAGTTACATAACAGATTTCTTATTTGTGAAAAAAAAAACGTGATTATTTGAGGGAGAAAATAATAGTGGATAAAAATACCCTGTAATTTGTGGCATATTTTGATTATTTTCCAAATTAAGAGCAATTATCAACAAAATGATCACGGATGTGCTGATTAGTTAGTTTAGTGGCCAATTAGTGACGAAAATTTATTTGATAGACAAAAGTTGACTCGAAAAATAGTTTAATAGCCGTTCAGATTTTTTTCCCCTTCTTATTATAATAAAAAATAGACTGGCTAAAGAAAGCACATATATTGAGAAAGCTCCTGCAAAATGGAGAAGAGGAGTAGATAATGCAGCAATCCCAGGACAATAGGCTGCATAAATGTGCTCAAATGAAACTGCATAATTTGGCAGTTAAAAAGTTTCCAGCATGCAACTCCCACACGAACAGAAGAAGCAATTGAGGAAGGCTCCATGCTCCTGCAATAGAGATTATAGAGTTTTAAGCTTTTGCCATAAAGTTCAAGAACTGGTAATTGCATGTACCCAAAGTATGCGGTTTTGGTGGTTGCGATCAAGCTTTATTTGCTTTACGTGCTATTGTTAATGTGTAGGAGTTCTTTTGGTACCGTGGCCAATGCATAAACTGGATTCTGACTTTTGAAACTATAGAGCTGTGCGAGTTTAATTTGAAGGAAACTGAATTCAGTATTATAAAAGGGATAATTTCAAAAACCTTCCTGATGTTTCTCATAATATTACTTAGTTCTCCTGAGATTTTTAAAATCTCACTTACCTCCCTTGTCAACTTGCCAAGATTAAATATTCCTACCAAAAGTCACAGATTGACAACATTACCCTTGATATTGACAAGTATTTAACTAAAAAGTCAAACCAAAAATAAAATTTTCAAACCAAAAAATGTATATTAAAAAAATTGTTATCTAATAACGGTTCATATTTCTGTACATCGAGATCATGTTAGGATAACAAAAAACATGAATATATTAATTCTAGTCAAAATCAACCACTTAGGAGGATTTTAGTGACTAACTAACATATCAAAAAATTTCATGGACAATTATAATTAAGAAATTCAAAATATTTTTTGAAAAATATGTTTTAATACATGATGTAGTTTATTGCATTGATAACTAAAATAATCTCTACGTATAAATTTTTCATGATGTAAATTTTTCTTTTGTTTTAGTACAACTAAAATAAGTAGTTTAAGTAAGAAATTTACACCTTATAAAAATTTAATCTTGATTTATTTTTTATTGTTGTTGTAATCTTCATAAGCAAGATAATACAAGGGTAGGTTTTGGAATAAAAGTTTATCTTTATTACATTTCTTTCAAAGGGGTTACAATGTTATAAAAAATGTCAATTCAAGGGAGGTAAGTGAGATTTTGAAAACCTTAGAGGAGCTTAGTGATATTATGAGAAACCTCAAGGGAGGTTTTGAAATTATCCCATTATAAAATGGTCATGATTTAGAAGTGCAAATGGTAAAGTAGATAATATTATGCATCTCTGAATGTGGTTTTAATGGATTAAGAATATAGTTTAGTACTTAGGCCCTTTAGAAGTGCAAATGGTGAAGTAGATAAAATTATGCATCTGTAAATGTGGTTTTAATGAATTAAGAAGATGGTTTAGTACTTAGGCCCTATATAATCCAATTTATTATTTAAATTTAATGGGTTCAGATATTTATATATTCAATTGCGTTTGATAGTCAAAAATAGAACATTTGAATTAATTAAATGGCATTGAATTTTCTAAGTAAAAATTGCTTTCTAAAATAAATGATAAACTATCTACTTATCATTTAATATAATATACATTAAAATTTATTAAATTTAACACTTAACAATTTAGTAAATTAAAGGATTCAAACTTTACATTTCAAACTTCAAATTTTAGTATCTACACTTGAGTATTACCAAATGCGTTCTAAAAAAAATACACCCTTACCCCTCGTTTGGTACGATAGAAAGGTGTAGAATGAAAAGGTCTTTCCAGTCAGAATTCTTTTCCTGCCAGAATGGACAGGAAAGAATTTATCATTCTAGTGTTTGGTAACCAAGTCAGAATGGAATGTTAATTTCTTTTCCCATGTCTAGTATAATCATATTAAGAAGTCAGAATGGAATGAAAAAACTACTATATTGACTTAATTGCCCCTATATATAACATTCTATACACATCTTGATTTAGAGACAAATGAATTATTAATTAATAAATAACTTTTTAATAGCATAAAATCACAATAACTTATTAAATAAGAACATAACTTTTTAATAGTATACAATTACAATAGGTGAATACTAACTGTAATGCAATTGTCATAGGTAAATACCAGTTGTAACTAAATTAAAATTTTAAATTACATGTATGTTGAATCCCGTGTATTTTTTATACATGTTAAATCCGTCATTCATGCACGTTAAAATCTTTGCCCTTGATTTGTTTCTGAATGGTTTTAAGAACTATTTGTAAATAGAAAAAATAGAATTGTGCCTTAGCAGATAGTCTAGTGGATTTACTCTTTTCTTTTCTTTTTATTTTTTAACTTCATATGAATGTATTTTGGCATGTTATTGTTTATTTAAATTAACAAATGTTATCATATAATCCAATATTGTGAATAAAAAATATATTAAAAATGTCAACTAAATATTTTATTTCAAAGTAAAAAGAAAGAAAAATCATTAAATAGAATTAAAATTATTCCTAAGTGAAAAGGTAATAGACTTATTAACTAAACTCACAAAATAGTCCTAATATTTGACAAAGTAAATAACAAATTAATATATATGAAAGATAAATAGATACATAGGAAATAGAGATATAGAACATAGAAGGGTAATTTTGACTCCTATAATTTAAGTATTTCTTGGATAGAGTAGGAATGGCATTTCCTTAGATTTTTGCGAGGAATGAAATTCCAGGAAAAAGTTGGAATAAGCTTTCCAGGGGGAAAGGGCTTTCTAGGGAGAAAGGGTCATGCCAAACACTAGAATGGAATGAAATAGTTGGAAAGGTTTTTCATTCTAGACCTTTCCAACGTACCAAACGAGGGGTTAGTTTCTTGTAGACTTGATTAGTTAATTGTTTTCTCCCCTCAAAAGTGCTATTCAAAGGTTTTAATTTCATAAAACAAAAGAATAAGAAATAAGCCAAACCTTTTGACTCGGGAATTGGTTGACTGCCTTAGTTCCAAGCATTGTTCTAAGAGAAAATAAGGCTAGAGAAAAGATCTGTCCACATGAATTAATTGGATGATGAGGTTGAGTAATTTTCTATAAAATGGATCAACATCATTGTCAGAGTCATTGTTTCACTAAGATTTCGATTAGCTGTCCTGAATTCCAATTTCTAAAACTGTGATAGACAATATAAGATTTACAATCCAACACTCTGGCTTTGCAGCTAAATGAAGTGTGTGTTCTGGGGCTCTTGAAAGAAGCATAGCTTGGTCTTAAAGATTCCTTCAAACTTAAAAAGAACCTCCACATTCATTTTCAGAATTTGGATTAATTTATAACACTATTCCTTCTGATGTTGAACGAGTTGTCTCCCTCCTCCCCAAGCGCAACCACCATCATCTACATCTCAGAAAATTATTTAGAATCGAATTTAGAATTATTTTCATAGCTTTATTCGTATTTTAACTAATTTTATAAGTTATTATTGTGATTAAGTTTTTACCAAGCATAGGTCTATAAATAGGATATTTAGAATCTTTTGTATTCATTCTATCTTATTCAAACTTTTATCAAGTATTATCAATTATCCTTGATTTTGTCAATTTTTTTCAAATTCCTTTGGTTCTTGTAAATTTTCAGGTCAAGATCATAGCATCTTTTCAAAATTTTCGGGTTAATAAAAGTCTCCTGTAAACAAACCCTACTACATTCCTATATATAAACTTGAAGTTTCAAACCAAACGGGAAACAAAAAATAACAACTAAAATAGAAAATAGAACGAAAATAGAAACTGAGCCGCGAAGAAGACCGGCGGCGCCAATCATTGAGTCGGTGATGACACCGGACATCATCTAAACTTGTTCCACCTCACCTTCGCAACCAAAAAGAAAGATGACTAGTCTTCAATGTCCAATGTCAAAAAAAAAAAAAAAAAAAAATAAAAAGAAAAAGAAAAGGCTATAATAATTAATGTTTCACACTTGGAACATGCCCTTTAATTAGAATTAGAATCTTTCGCCATAGAAGAGGAAATAAAAGTTTGTTTTAGGGGGCAAAAATTCGGTTAGGAAATAGGCAGAAAGGTTTTCTTTCGTGGATCTTCTAATAGTTACTCTAGCAGCCAACTGATTTGTTTTGGTTAGTTAAGTTCTTTCACAATTAAGATCCGACTTCCTTTAATTCTCCTTCTCCAAAACAGATTCATATCAGATATGTAAATATCCCTCCTTTGCGTACCCATCCAAACAAAAGAATCCCACTTACTTCTCCATAGTCCATACCCTCTTTCTTTCTTCGCCATATTTTCAGTCCACTTGTGACGTTCCTTTGTGGCTCTATTGGTCTCCTTTGACAGGTTAACTCTAGCAGGAGTGCTCCATAACCATAGACATCCGTGCTGGCTTGTGATTTTCCGGACATGGAAGAGGAGCAAGAAAAGGAGAAAATTATCGTATCAACATCCCACATCTGTGTCCTTGTTGCTCTACCATGATGGCAGATACTACATGAATGATATAGCGACTTGGTAGCCTTTCTTCTTCGGGACCTATAAACAGTGAGGGTACAAAAAAAAGTTCCGGAATTGGACGACGAAAAAGTTCTATCCTATGCTCATGGCTGGTTACTCTTGTCTGATAATAATTCCAACCGGCATTACTCTGTTTGGAACCCAATAACTGCTGAATCCTTGAACTACGTACCATTGTTGAATTCAGAGTTTAAGGGTTTCATTGTTGATGCTTTATTGCCATCCCCTCCTACGGATTCAAAGTGCTTGATATTGTTTTTCGTTTATGAAGGCTTTAAAATCTTATATTACCATTTGGCGGTTGTGACCATTACTGGAGGGAACTGTTCAATTATTGTGAGAGTACTTTGAAAGCTAAAATTGCCAGCTACTGCAGAAAATGCAAAATGTAGGACTTACAAAAAGTTTTTCCCTACATCAGCCTTTCGTTTATAATGGCAAACAAAAAAAACGCGAAACATTATTTGGATGATTTCGAGCAGATAGAGTCATAGAGATTAATGTCAATGATGAATTCAACATCTCTAGTATACATCATCCGCAGTGAACATTAAATACTGCGGACATGGTTACGACCCTGACAGTGAACGAACAATAATGCACTTCTTATCATAGCATTAGGTGCACTTGTTATCATATAATTAGGTCACAAAACAATTTAGACTACTATTATTGAGTGTTTATTTATTTTTTGGTATAAACTATGGAGTATGCAACCAACAAGGTCTAATTCTCTATCAAATGTGAATTGAGTGGCATATTTTTATGAAATAAAAGATAAATACATGTGATATATGAAATGAATTTATGTTATGAAAGGTTCTGTAGGGTCATGAAATGAACGGTAAGGCCTGTAGCCCTGCCATGTTATGATGATCAAGTGAAGATCAGGAAAATATTTGATAAGTACTTTTTATGCACTATATTTTGTGACTATTTTAGGGACATTTTAATCATTTTTTTGATAAAATCAAGAATTGAATTTGATGTTATTTTAAAAGTTGATGTTTGAGTATTGTGGATCAGTGGTTAAACTTTTGTCCCTTTTTACTCATTAGTTTGTTATTCTTGTAGCAAAAGGAGTAAAAGATTTGAAAGAATTTGGTCGCCAAGTCAAGTGGAGAACAAGCAAGAAGTGTTCAAGCGTGAAAATAGTTGTGATGCAGGAAAGGATAACCGAGTGAGAGGTTGAACCGCTTACATGACCGGTTATGTGACAAACTGGTTTGATAAAATTGGATTGAGAAATTTGCACCCGGAACCGGTCATGTAACCGACTGTGTCTAGGCCAATTCTTCCCAAAGGTCTGTTGCAGCCAATATCTGTTTGCAAGTTGTGCAACTCAACTCCTTTTTTGGCCATATTTTCTCGCTTATGTTTGGAAAGTTGTTACGATATTTTGGTGGCTAGAGAAACAAACTCAAGCAACTCCAAGAACAACCTTTGTCACTTCAATTGTTGAAGATTCCATTGTAGCCACTTAAGTTGACTTTTGATTATGCCTTTCATCTTGTGTTCGCATGGGAAGAAAATGATGATCTTTTGTCTTGTAGATGGCAAGGAAAGGATATAAATAGGAGTAGTACTTAGAATAAAAGGAATTAGTTAGAAGTTAGGTCTAACAGTAAATTTAGAGTAGTATTTTCTCTTTGGAGAAAACTTGTATAAGAATTTAAAGAGAGAAACTCTTCATTGTAACAAGCTAAATTTTGGTGGATGAAATAGAACATCTTTGGGAGCTTTCTTCAACTTTGACTAAACTTTTCTCAACTCTGTTCTCTAATCTTGCTTAAATATAGATTGTTACATTGAATGCTTGTGCTTTGTTGTTTTATTTCACACGATGAACTAAGTGCTTCATCTAAGGTTAAAGGAAGATAATAAATCTTGGAATATGAGTTGAATGCGATTTTTCTTGTTGTATCTTGTACTTGCTTGCTCATTTATTCATGCCTTAACATTTGTGATTGATTGATTACCAATTGCAAATCATCTAATTGTTAATCAATGAGAATTGATAACAATAATGAAATGGGAATAAATGAAACCTAAGAAGTAGACATACGAGAATAGTGATGCACTTGGATGGATTTTCTTGTCACATTTCATGAAGAAAAATGATCTAGTATTTATAATTTCACCACTAGAGTAGAGAAGCCTAATGCTAGTAATAGCCAATTCACTATGAGAGTGAGTTTTGGTTATAATATCTAGGAAATGAATCTCTAACAAGTCCAGAGTTAATAGTAAGAGTTACGTCCATTTACTCATGTTTTTTATTATTAGTGAAGTCTAATACCCATAACTTAAGTATTTGGTAGATTTTCTCTCAAGCTTTCTATTTATAAGTTGTTTCTCATATTTCTAATTTTAGTAGAATTAGTTGCTTTTATTGCTTTAATTGATATTTATCTAAATTATAGAGAAATGACCTATTAATTGATCTAATTTCTTCGAGGGATCAACCCTTGTACATTCTATATTACAATAATGACCTGTATACTTGCAACAAATAGGTGTATCTAGGAATTAAACTTGATTAGATGTTTGGAACCCCGCCAATATTTGATCAGCAATGGATGATCAATTGTAGATGTAGATTCAGCTTTTGACCCATGGATGGGTAGATCAAGTGAATATCAAGAAAAATATTGATTAACTGCCCTCCTAAGAAGGGGTTAAACTCTAAGTTGAGTACTCAGAGGTCAGATATTGTATGTATTTATTTATAAGCTATGTTTTATGAAATGAGATGGTGTGATTGATATGTTATAAAATTTACAGAAATTTTTTATAAATATGATCATGTTGTGTTACGTGTTTTTATACCATATTGGATAAAGGCTACTTATATATATGCCACTCACTTTTCAATATATATATATATATATATATATATATATATTCAATTTTTGTTTACACTTACACACTAAAACTCATTATACTTTTTATATAGTAATAATAGATAATAGATTTGTGCGTAGGCAGTATGCATGTGTTTGTGTAAAAGGAGAGAGAAATTTACTCTTTTACAGAGAAAAGATAATTCTTTACCTAATTTTTCATTTTTTGTAACTTAATCTTCCTATAATCATGTCAAGTTGGTTCTGATTTTATAAGGCTATGTAAATTAAGTAAATGGATTGGTGCGTGAATAGCTCAAAGCTCTTTGCCTTCATTCTTTGAAAGTCAACTTGGCACTCTATTAGAGCCAACACTAGTTATTTTTTGATTTGTTTTTCTGTTTCTGATAATAGAGGAAATGTTTACCTTTTTGGTTTTCTCCTTTTTGTTTTTTGGATTTTTTGTAAAGACATTGGACACTTTGTGTTGATGGAGCATTTTTTTCAACAAGAATATAAAACAATAAATATTCAGTCTAGTCTTCTTTGACGTGTTTCAGTGATACCATCATGAATATTTTTGTTGTTTCCCAAACTTAAGCTAGTTTGTCAATAGTTTTCGATCGAAGAGCAAGTTTTCTCTGAAACTTTTGTAGACACCAAATTTTTCATTGTTTTATTTATGTATTTATTCATTCTATTTTCATTTTATCTTGTTTTATTTTTATTATGTATTTTCATTTATTTATTTAATTCTATCCTCATGGTTACAATTTTAGATTTTATTAGGTAAATTACAATTATTTATTTATTTTATTTTAGTTTTGTTTTTGTAGATTCTATAAAAAAAGAAAAGAGAGAGAGAAAGAAAGAAACCAAACAACCCATTTGTTTTAATCCCAAAACCCAACATTAAACCCAAGCAAAAGCCCAGCAGAAGGAAAAGAAATAGCCCAAAGAAAAGAAGCATAAGCCCCAAGTTTAGGCCCATTTCTTCTACCCAAAAAAAAAATCTCTTACCAGCACAGAAATTGTACTGGAGCCATGGCGTTCCTTTTTTTTTTTTTCTTTTTTTGGTCTCATTTTCCTTTCAAGATTATTCGTACAAACCAGCTAGCAATTGAAATCTTATCCAGTAACACTAAATCTCATCCAATAACATTAAGCATTCTCATCAAAGGTTAAAAAAGAAACACATCATCATATTGGACAAAGGTTTAATCCCATCCTTCAATGGTAGTTTTCAAAGCCATATAAGAGGAGAGAGAGGAGAGAGTTTTTTTCAGTAGGGGCGGCGTTAGTAGTGAAAAATAAAAAAAGAAAAAGAAACGACAGAAATAAAAAGAAAGAGAAGGAAGCAAAATTTGGGAAAAAAGAGGGGTTCTTGTTATCAAGGAAGCTGTAGACTTGGGCTGGTTTCATTTCTGAAGTATTGCAACTCACTGGAATCCACCGGTTACTAGAGTTTCTTGCGACCAATCTAACTCCTCAACACTAGTGGTAATGTTTATTTATTCTTTCTTTTGTGATTTAAGTTTCTAGGTGAAATTTTAGAGCCACCATGAGAGAGCTCTGATGTCTAGTTTCTAGTTGAATGCGATGGTGATGTTGAAGCTTTGGTTATGCTAGCTTCAGGAGTGCCGTGAGTTTACTATGGGTGTCTTTATCATTTGATGGGGTTGGATTGAACAGAAAAATCCAAAATCATGACAGCTAGTTTCTTGAACCATGAACTGAACATGTTCTTGTTTGCATTTTTTGGGGGTGTCTTTATCATTTGATGGGGTTGGATTGAACAGAAAAATCCAAAATCATGACAGCTAGTTTCTTGAACCATGAACTGAACATGTTCTTGTTTGCATTTTTTGGGTTGAACGCATGCTTAAGAGTTGGTTAAAGCTGGTTTCATGTGATTAAATGGATCTACAGCATGTTTCAAAAAAAATATATTTTAAAGCATATTTCATGACTTTTGTGTTCTTGGGTTTTGGATGCCCTGAAGAAATTTTCTTCATTTATCCTTCATTCATGGGTTTGGACTGGTGTAGATGATGCAGTTGTCTCCCTTCTGTTGCAAAGTTTGTATCTAGGATTTCTATTCTCAAGAATGACCTCTTAGAGCTCTTGTCCGGCAAAATCCCCATCATTCGGCTTGAAGTTTTTCCGTTCTCTGTTGCTTGTTTGCTTTCAGCTTCTATTTCCGTTCGTCATCTTTGATTCAGTCTTTTGCATTTGTTTTCTTAGGGAAGAAATTGTCAGAAGGTCTTTTTTTTTTTTTGGGGCTGAACTAATGCTTTTAAAATGGGCCTGCTTGTGCTCCTTCATGATCTCATTTGGTCTTGTTTGAGAGTCTTTTGATGGGTCCAACTTCGGGTTTCGTATTGAGTGTATATTGGTATTAATCCCTCCCTCAAAGGAGCACTTCATACGTGCATACGTTATTTTCTTTAAACCCTCTTTCTTTTTCTTTTAGTGGTTGTCATACCACTCCTCCCTATTAGGACTAGGATTGATCCACTTGGACATGTGGCCGTGGCACGACGTGCACATAGTAGTGTCTAGGGGATCACTCGAGCCACCGACTTGGGGTATTTGAATTGAGAACCTTTTGCCTTTAGGTCTGAAGCTTGGGAACCTGAAACCCTATCGAGTCTAGATGCATTAGTCAACCAAAACCTCATGCATCCATTTAGAATTGCCTAGGAGAGAGTCTCATCTACCCTAATAGGAACACTAGACACGAGGGGAGGGATTTTACCCCCTCTTTCTCCGCTTTATTTTAAATATTTTATATCTTTTGATTGTTTCAAGATGTTACGTGTTATGTGTTCTTTGGTCAATCGAACTAACCCTTTTCCTTCTCCTGGGTATGCATTCATCAACTTTAGAAATAAGAATCCTGGCATGGTACTCTTTTAGAAGTAACCACCGGTTTAGATAGGCTATTGCACGTTTAAATTTCAGTCTATTATATTAAAACTGTATATATTGCATATCATTTTAGGCTTATTCCGGCATTCAAATGGGGTCCCTTTTTAGGTCATGTTTTAATTATATTTCTGCATCTTTATTTGTTTCAATAACTTGGTATCATGCATCAGCCTTAGAAGGAATACCACTTAGGGAATCCCATTTTAGAGATATCCCAACCTCATTCTTCCCTGGGTACATAACCCTCTGTGGGATTTCATGTTTAAATTTTGGTAAACTGGAGAGGTGAGGCCTGTAGGTAAGGTATTTGACCTAATTGATATGCTTCAGATGGACAGACCTAAATGCATCAAGCAATTGTTAACAGTCTCGATAGAAGTTCAACGATGACCGGGGTTTCTCTCATCCACTAAAATCAACCAGGTAGCAATTCATCTCGGACCAGTCGGAAATTTCAAAGATATCGAATCTGATGGGTATTAGATTGGACAAACTGTCTTAACCCTGCTCTTCGTACCAATTTTTCAGATTTCATACCATTGTTGGGAACTCAAGGTATCATGTGTTACACCAAAAGGTTTCTCAGACAGTTAGGGCGTGTTCAAGGATCACCACCAATGCCGGATTTGACAAAATTCACCATCAATTTTGTTGAGGGAGTCTGTCCTATTGAAATTCCAATAAGGGTGCCAATCACGATGCTTGGGGGACATTGTCTAATGATGAAAACATTGTTTATATTCCGCAGTTTAAATAGATGGCTTTAGTCACCCCTCAATACGAGGAGTGGCTCAGGGATTCTAATGCAAAACTGCCACAATTGGTACAATCTGAGGAAGTCAAGAGGTTGATGGCGATCATTGAAGCAAAAGACAGAGAAAATGTTTAATTGAGACAATCTGTGGAAACAAGCAAAGATTTGGCAGAGAAAAATGGGGAGCTGTATAAAGAGGCGCAAGGAAAGAATAAAGAGTTGAAAAGAAAATGTCCTGAATTGTATGATCAAGTGGAGCGCATGAAAAACCCTTATTTTAGAGAATCCAAAGATGTTGTGATAGATAGGTTGAAGAAGTTCAATGACATTGTACAAAACCGTTTTCGAGAAATGATGTAGATAATGTATATGAAATTTTGGAAGTTTATTAATGAAATTGCCTTTCAACTTTCTACAAATTTAGTCAAATCACAGGTTTAGTAAACGGGCCTCACCTTGAAGGTGTTGCATCATATTAGGCCAACCATTGGCAGAAAAGGGCTCTTCCTAGGACATGCATCCGAATTGTATAAGCATTTACTAACTTTGTTCTTTTTTCCTTTTTCTTTTTGAATAGGTCCTTGCAGTTTAATTGGGAGTAAATTGCTAAATGGATTTTTTTTTAATTTATAGGTACTTTTAAACATAACTTCACAAAGGAGCCCCATCATTACCAGATCTCAAAGTAGAGCCTTGAGAGAACTTGTAAACATGAGTTCATTACCGGAGGTTTCAGAAAGATCTGCTATGGTAACATCACTTGATTTTGCGGCATTGGGAGCACAGTTGAGTGAGGTATTGGAAAAATTCAACGAGCTTAGTGTAGAAATGCAGCTCAAAGGCATGTAATTGATCAATTGGTGGCAAACAACAACAGTAGCGGTATTCCGAATAAACAAGCACCTGAACCAAATGATCAACCATCCCATACACCCAATATTCAAACCACATTCATTCCATCCCTTACCAATCCACCTGAGAATGCATTCACTTATCTTAACCCTGATTTCCCTCACAAAGCCAAATTATGTTTTGATAAACCCATCTCATAATCAATTTCCCCCAATCAACTCACAAACCAATCTAAACATTCCACCTGACCCTCAAGGACCCCACTACGCCACTCCAGAACCGTTCATGCTTGATACCGCCTCTCAAGAAAAGCTTGGAGTAGATGAACATACTAGACCTGTTGATCACATTTGCTGAAAAGATTGGACCGATTTGACAAGTTTATGAAGAAAAGTCAAGGGTTGAAAATGCACGGAGGTTTGGACTATAACGGGTTTTGTCTCTTCCCAGATGTATAGTTACCCATAGGTTTCAAAATTTCCAAGTTCAGCAAATATGATGGAACCGGGAATCCCAAGACGCACCTTAAAATGTTTGCCAATAAACTTGAAAATCCTGTGGATGACGAGTGTTTACCGAAGCGTTTATTTCCCTAGAGTCTAGAAGGTGATGCATTGGATTGGTATTCAACTTTGAAGCCTGGGGAGATCAAGACCTGGTTAGATTTGTCAACAGCCTTTGTAAAGCAATATGAGTTTAATTGTGAGTTGGTCCCGACTCGGACCACATTAGAGAATACCAAGAAAAGGCCATCTGAGGATCACAAGACTTAGGCAAAGCGTTGGAGAAAACTAGCTATTAAAGTGGAATCCCCCATGACCGAGGAGGAAATTGTTCGTACTTTCATTAAAACTCATGACCCACCCTACTTTGAGGAGATCTTTCGTATGACAGGAAGTTCGTTTGCAGTTATAATCAACAAGCTTGAGGAGTATGATGAATTTGTGAAAGTAGGGAAAATTGTTAATGTGTCAGCATTAAAGTTACAATTGGAGGCCTTGCAGAATCAGAACAATAATGGAAAGAAACCTTTGTCAAAGAAAAAGGAAGGAGAAACTGCTTTTGTATGGGATCTAGGCCCCTTTTTTAGACCAAAATTTCAAAATTCCCCCACTTTCCCATACCCCCACTCATACTTATCCAAATTTTCAACCCGTATATCACACCACCGCCAACACCTCTTATCCTCAACCAAACTACATGAATACCCCACCACTATTTCCCAATTCCCAACCTATATTTCAAAACCATCCTCACCCGACACACAACCCAAGACCGACCCTACACAACAACAGTATCCCGATTCAAAATCCCATCCAAACCGGGAAGTTCAAAATCAGAAACCATTCCGAGTTTTCACAAACCTAGGCTAACCAATTGACCAATTATATGAGCAACTTAAAGCAGCTGGCAAAATTGGTGTTATGCCCTCCAAAATCTACCCAAGAGGGCCTCCTCCTGGTTATGATCCCCAAGCTATCTGTGCCTATCATTCTTGAAGTCCAGGTCATTCAACTGCTAATTGTTGGGCTCTAAAGCATAAAATTCAAGATATGATTGAGACTGGAGATATAGTCCTAAGAAGAAAAAATGAGCAAGGCCCCAATATTAGTAAAAATCCTCTACCCGAGCATAAGGGTACTGTGAGAGCTATCACCACTGATGAAGAGTTTGTTGATCCGACGCAATATATTATAGATAAAACTGAAGAGGTTGGAGTGACTAAGGCCAGTCGTGTGGGGATGAAGCTGATGAAGTCTGCTGAGGAATCCATGTCTAAGAGCGTCAATGATGTTCTAGAAGGAATACTGGAGCCATTTGTTGTCAAAAAGGATGAGCCATTTGTGTTAGAAGAGGTGCCTATTGAGAATAGTAATGTTGTGGAACTTTTCTTTCTGATGTGCCTCCCTTTAAGTGGGACTCATCAGAACCCATCATACTTGAATTTTCAGAGCAATTACCGATTAATAACCCTCAAGAAGTGCCATGGAATTATAATGAATCCACCCTATTAATTGGAGACAATGGGATATTAAAAGAAGGGGTAACTGCCATCACCAGGTCTGAAAGAGTTTTAGGTAATTTCAAGACTTGCATTCAATCAAAATCCAAAGAAAATTCATCTTGCCTAAACCATCTGTGACAGAAGAATAAGCCTTAAATTTTTTGAGTATATTGAAAAAGAGTGAGTAGAAAGTTGTGCAGCAAGTGGATAAAATGCCAACTCAGGTCTCTATTCTAAACCTACTCTTAACTTCTGAATTGCATAGGGAGGCATTGCTTAAGGTTTTGAATGAAACTCCAGTACCCAAGGACATTCCTATTGAGAAATTTGCCAATATAATGGAAAATGTTCTTGCTTCTAATCACATAAGCTTTTCTAATAATGATTTGACTCCGGAAGGAATTGGACATAATCAGGCTTTATACATATCGATGCGTTGTAATGGAAGGCTATTGCCTAGGGTTTTTGTAGATAATGGATCTGCCTTGAACATCTGTCCATGGAACACTCTTACCAAACTTGGCTTTTCTGATACAAAACTTCGTCCGTTGATGACTATAGTAAGAGGTTTCAATGGCGGTAGAAGGGAACCTATGGGTGAAGTTGATCTAGTACTAGAAATAGGTCCTGCTCAGTTTCAAGTCACCTGTCAAGTTATGGATTTCAACAATGTTTACAACATTTTGTTAGGAAGACCTTGGATACATACTTCCAATTCAGTGCCATCATCACTTCATCAAATGTTGAGATTCGTTGCCGATAACCGATTGATCACTGCATTTGCTGAAAATGATTGCACAATGATTGTCAATACAGGATTCAGTGGATCAAGTAACAGAAGGATTCAAATTTCAACCCATCATGTGACTGACATTATTTCTGTAGGGTAGGCACCCGGTGGTAAGTCTCTTGTTAAATCAGATTGTCCAGACACCAATGTTATGATGGCTAAAGAGATGATCCGAGGAGGTTATGAAATAGGAAAGGGTCTCAGACAGAATTTACAAGGAATTGTGGAGTCGATAGAGTTGCCAACACAAAAGAACACATTTGGATTGAGATTTCGTCCGACCGCCAAGGATCGAAAGGAGACGCAAACCCGCAAGCAAGCAAAAAAAGAAGGGAAGCAAGTCGCCCTGTGTATTCCACCATTACACTATACTTTTCCTCACCCGTCTGGAGTGATCATATCCGAAATTGATGAGGTGGACTCTGCTGGAGAGCTTGAGGTGGGATTATCACAGTTATTTATCGGGGTTACTTATGACGTCGAACCATCAGAAGGTTTAGAATTTCCTATAATCCCTGAAGGGGCCCTTCAAAATTGGATGGTTGATTATCTTCCTTCACGAAGGGAGTTTCGATAAATTTAGGGGGTTGTTTTTAGATGAAATCCATGTTCAAATAGAGTTTTAGTTTCAAAAATGTTTGATTAACAGTTGCTGTCATTTAGTTTCTTGTTTGTATTATCATTTTGAGTATGCTTAAATATTTTATATTCAATGAAAAGTCTCCCACACCCAGAGCATGGGATTCTGGGATAGGCTTGTCCATGAAATCGTAGGATTTGTTAAATTCTGTCTATTTCTCAATTCAATCAAATGAAAGATTTTTCCTTCTCTTTCAAATTATTCATTCATTTATTCATTCTTGTGTGTTTATTTTATTTTATTTTTTTCAGATGGCGATGAATAAAGTCCTTTGACCCTTTGGATATCACCATTCTTTAATTTGATGATTGCAATCTCAATATCTCTCATGAACTTGAAATCATGGAATCTGAAATCCAAAACGAGAGTGATAATGAGGAAGAATATGAGTCTATTTCAAAGATTCTTGAACAATATGAAGAGAAACCCAAACCGAACTTAGAAGAGACAGAAATCATAAATATTGGCACTGAGACAGAGGTTAATGAGATCAAAATCAGCATTCATTTGGATAAGGAAAAGAAGAAGGAAATGATTGAATTCTTAACTTTGTTTCAAGATATGTTCGCATGGTCCTATCATGATATGTTTGGAATTTCTACAGATATAGTGGTGCACAAATTACCCACTGATCCAAATTTTTCACTAGTGAAACAAAAACCCCGCAAGTTCAAACCAGACATGAGTCTCAAAATAAAAGAGCAAATTATAAAACAATTCAATGCCAGGATCATTATGGTATCTCATTATCCAATTTGGCTCTCAAATCCTGTGCCGGTTCCTAAGAAGAGTGGAGAAGTGCGGGTGTGTGTTGACTACAGGGATCTGAACAAGGCCAGTCCGAAAGATGACTTTCTTCTGCCAAATATTCACATTCTCCTCGACAATACTGCTGGACATGAAATTGAATCCTTTGGTGACTGTTTTACTGGATATCATCAGATTTTAATGGCAGAAGAAGACAGAGAGAAAACTACTTTTATCACTCCTTGGGGAATATTTTGTTATCGAGTAATGCCATTTGGACTAAAGAATACCAGTGCTACTTATCAGCGAACCATGACCACTTTGTTCCATGATATGATGCATAAGGAAATGGAGGTTTATGTGGATGATATTATAATCAAATCTAATAGAGTTGAAGATCATCTGATGGATTTAAAGAAATTGTTTGAAAGATTGAGAAAGTACAACTTGAAACTGAACCCTGCAAAATGTGCTTTTGGGACACCTGCTGGAAAATTGTTGGGATTTATTGTTAATAAGAAGGGTATAGAGATAGATCCAGCAAAAATTAAAGCAATCTGAGATATGCCCATCCCGAGAACTCAGAAGGATGTGAAAAGTTTCTTAGGGAAAATCAATTTTACTGGCAGATTTATTGCACAGTTGACTTCTACATGTGAACCTCTATTCAAGTTGTTGAAGAAGAATGCGTCCATGGATTGGAATCAGGATTGTCAACGTGCAAAGAGTATTTGTTGAATCCTCTAGTTTTAGTGCCACCCAAACCAAGAAAGCCTCTAATTATGTATCTATTTGTACTTGATAAAGCTGTAGGATGTGTTTTGGGACAGCATGATGAATCTAGAAAAAGGGAGCAAGCTATCTATTATCTCAGTAAGAAGTTCACAGCATATGAGGTTAGTTATTTTTTTCTTGAAAGGAGTTGTTGTGCTTTGGCATGGGCTGCTCAAAAATTGAGGCATTATTTACTTGGTCATACTACCTATCTCATCTCCCGCTCTGACCCGCTAAAGTATTTGTTAAATAAGCCAATGCCTACGGGACGTATGGTCAAATGGCAAATGATTCTTTCAGAGTTTGACATTATTTTCACCACACAAAAGGCGATCAAGGGACAAGCTATTACAGATCATTTGGCAGAAAATTCGAGGAAAGATGACTACCAACCTTTGGACACCTATTTTCCCGATGAAGAAACTTTATTTGTTGGGACAGTTAAAGACATGAATGAACAGTGCCTTGAATGGAGATTATTTTTTGATGGAGTCTTAAATTCTTTTGGAGCTGGAATTGGAGCAGTTCTTGTATCACCAGAAGGGAAACATTATCCTACTGCTACCAAGTTACGATTTTCTTGCACTAACAATATGGTTGAATATGAAGCCTGCATTTTGGGTTAAAAATGGCATTGGATATGGATATCAAAGATTTGATAGTATTCAATGATTCCGATTTACTTATCCACCAGACTCTCAAGTAGTGGGTAACTCGAGACTCAAAAACTGTGCCATATCATTGCTGCATACTTAGCTTGGTTGGTAAATTCAAGAACTTGGATCTTAGGCACATTCCTCACACTCGCAATGTCTTTGCTGATGCTTTAGCCACTTTGTCTTCAATGATCCAACACCCAGATGAATTGGTGATCGAGCCTATACAAATTCAATTTCAAGAAGGGCCGGCACATTGTTTGATTGTGGAAAAGGCTTCCGATGGTCATCCCTGGTACAATGATATCAAGGAATTTATAAAGACTGGATCTTATCCTCCTAATGCTAATCCAACTACAAAAGGTTTCATTTGTCGAATGTCTTCAAGATTTTTTCTGAATAGAGAAGTGCCTTACAAGAAAATCTTGATTTGGATCTTTTGAGGTGTGTAGACAAAGAAGAAGCTGATTATATAATGAAGAAGGTGCATGTGGCGTTTGTGGATCACACATGAATGGGCATTTATTGGCTAAGAAAATCATGAGGACAGGTTATTTTTGGCTTACTATGAAGCATGACTATGTAAATTTTTTTGAAAGTGTGTCAAGTGCTAAATGCATGGTGATGTTATACATACTCCTCCTACAGAATTGCATAGTACGACTGCTCCTTGGCCATGTTTGATGTGGGGAATGGATGTAATTGGAGCTATTGATCCTCCTACTTCCAATGGGCACCGTTTTATTCTAGTGGCTATTGAATATTTCACTAAATAGGTGGAAGCTGTATCTTACAAGCACGTGACTAAGAAGGTAGTGGCAGATTTCATGAGGAACAATATCATCTGTCATTTTGGAGTGCCGGAGACATTGATCACTGATAATGCCAAAAACCTCAATAATGACATGGTGGATGGGTTATGTGAAGAATTCAAAATCAAACATGGAAATTCCACCATTTATCAACCTCAGATGAATGGAGTCGTGGAAGTAGCAAACAAGAATCTGAAAAAGATCATTCGCAAGATGACTGAAAAACACAGGGACTGGCATGAGAAACTGCCTTTTGCATTAATGGCATATAGAACAACAATTAGGACTTCCACTAGAGCAACTCCTTATTCTCTTATGTATGGAATGGAAGCAGTATTGCCCGTAGAAGTTGAGATTCCTTCGTTGCGTATTTTGATGGAGGTTCAGTTAGAAGAAACTGCATGGGTTAAGCAGCGCCATGAGCAATTGTCTTTAATTGATGAGAAACGTTTAAATGCTGTTTGTCATGGGCAATGTTACCAACGATAGATGGCTCGTGCTTATAATAAGAAATTTAAACCATGGTTGTTCAGAGTAGGAGACAAGGTGTTGAAACGAATCCTTCCTGTTCAGGAGGAAGTTAAAGGAAAATTTGCTCCAAATTGGCAAGGGCCGTTTATTGTCAAAAAAGTGTTATCTGGAGGAGCACTCATTCTCATGGAAATAGATGGACAGGTTTTCCCTCAACCTATCAATTCAGACATGTGCAAAAAAATTTTCATATGATCAAATAAGTTTTCTTTCAAAATTATTGTGAACGATGGATCAAAAGGACAGGCCTTCTTCCTTTCCCTTTTAGACATTTATCCCTAGTTTCCCCTTGAGCCTTCAGAAAAATTTATTTCTCGTTTGGCAACCCATGAGGATCACAAACCCCACACTAGGGCAAATTTTATTTTTCTTAAAAAAAAGAGAAAAGAAAAAACTGAAAAAAAAAGAGACCCAAATTAAAAACTACATTGGGGCAAAGAGGAAAAATTGTATTTGTCAGCCTTACACTGGGGCAAGTTTCAAATGTGATCCCAGAATTATTTCAAACCCTTGAAAATCTGCTTTCAAATCTTAACATTTTTTTTCGCACACCACCTGACCCCATTACACAAAACCGAATGTTACCGACCTCCGTCTTTCACAGTATTTTTGAGAGGAAATTTGTTAATCAAAAGCAAATGATGTAAACACATCTTTTCTCAATTTTGTTAGAGAAGATTGTCTCACTGATGCCACCGATTTTGCATAAACATGACTGGATTGATAAGGTCTATTTGTTAAACCGTTACACCTTATCCCATGTTTCAGTTCTTCCTTCAATGTGAAAACTTGAAAAGGCGTCTTTTTCAAAAAAAAAAAAACAAAACAAAACAAAAACAACAAAAAAAACAAAAACAAAAAAAGAACAAAAAAAAAAGAAAATTCAAAAATCAAAAAAAAAAAGAAGAAAGAAAAAAAAAAGAAGAACAAGAACAAGAAAAGAATATGTAAAAGGGTGGGGTGACTTTAGTGAAAACCCAAAAGGGCGCTAAGGTAGAGGATTCATGAGATGCAAAGAAACTGACGATGAAAATCAAGGTGTTGGATTTTGCAAAGCTGGTGACTAGGTTCATGTGGGTTTCACTTTATGTTGTTGTTCTTTCCCAACATTAAGATCCAAGTGGGTGATATCAAAAGGGTCAAAGGCGTATTTTCTTCAACGACATCCATTTAATTTTTTTAGTGACACTGAGTCACTATTCATAAACTCTATTATTATTGTGTGCATATTTATTTTATTCTGTAGGAAATAATATTGTCTAGGATTTTATATATATCTCCTACATTCATTGAGTTTCATTTGAAAGACAACCCTCATAATTTATCGCAATGGATCATTTGGAGCAATTGCGGTGTGATATGCAGTAAAATACCGTCGATAGGAGTTGGAAATTAAGAAAATGCAAAACCGGCCATAGAACAGTTCTATGAGGTGATTTATTGGCATCAAAAGCTCATGTTTACATAGTTCTCAAGGTCGAAAGGATCAATGATGGTGGCATTGTTTTTTCACCATAATTGTTTCCATTTTGTTGGATTATGGGATCCTTGTCTCTATTTTCCTCAAAGGACGTAAGAATGCATCATTTGTTTAGCTGAGTATGATTATGTTGGGATAAAGTTTTGATTGACTAAACTGGGGCAAATTTTTTTATTTGATTAAATTGAGAAAAATTTTGGGTTAGCTAAAATAAGGCAAATACCTAAAGAAAATTGAGAAAATTTGTAAGAAGGAATTTCACAATAGAAAAAAAAAGTGAAAAATGGGGCACAAAAAAAATGCAACATTCACTGAATAATTTTGTCAATGCATGCATGAGCACATTGCATTTTAATTTTGACATCTGGCAGCAAAAGTTTTGCAATTTCATTTATCTCAATAGTATGGATTGCATTTTGATTTCAAGCCCACTTGTCTATACCTTGCATTTTATTTATTTATTCAAACCTTGTAATTTAAAACTTGCATTTTTCATTCCTCCCCTTAGATGTTTGGGTTTGGGTCTAATCCTATTTAGACTTGAAATACATTTGCATTCCTCGCACTAGTTGTTCAGATTTGGATCCAATCCATCAAACAATCTAGGTGCAAGAGTCAAACATTTAATTTAATTTTCCTGTTGGTGAGTCTCTGCGTCCGCCACACACCCTTCTACCCCAATTCTAGGCATTTAATTTTCCTGTTGGTGAGTCTCAGCATCCACCACGCATCCTTCTATCCCCCCCTTGCTTGAATTGTAAAAGTGAGTCTCGGCCCACGCACCTTCTACCCCATTGTGGCATTTAATTTTCCTGTTGGTGAGTCTCAGCATCCACCGCCCACCCTTCTATCCCCCTTGTTTGAATTTTAAAATTCTGTTGGCTAGTCTCAACGTTCGTCGTGCACCCTTCTACCCCCAATTCTAGGCATTTAATTTTCCTGTTGGTGAGTTTTAGCGTCCACCGCGCACCCTTCTATTCCCCCCTTGCTTCAATTTTAAATTCATGTTGGTGAGTCTCAGCGTTCACCACGCACCCTTCTATCTCCCATCCTCAAATTTTACATTCCTGTTAAAATTCTTAAAAGATCTAGCACTCATTTCATCACAGTTCATTTGCATTTGAACTACGTTTAACCTAATTCTCATGGCGAGATACGTAGGCAGTTCTATATAAGTTCGGTCACATTGTGCATTTTATTACATTACTTTGATGATTGATGATCTAACGCTCATGTTGTTTATAATGTTCCGAAATAACCACCGAAAACGGGTAAGCAATTTGGTTTTTACGTCTTTGTCTAAAGTTTCTTCAAACTCAGACAAAGAGGGGCAAGCTGTAAACACCAAAATTTTCATTGTTTTATTTATGTATTTATTCATTCTATTTTCATTTTATCTTGTTTTATTTTTATTATGTATTTTCATTTATTTATTTAATTCTATCCTCATGGTTACAATTCTAGATTTTACTAGGTAAATTATAATTATTTATTTATTTTAGTTTTAGTTTTATTTTTGTAGATTCTATAATAAAAAAAAAAGAGAGAGAGAAAGAAAGAAAGAAACCAAACAACCCATTTGTTTTAATCTCAAAACCCAACATTAAACCAAAGCAAAAGCCCAGCAGAAGTAAAAGAAATAGCCCAAAGGAAAGAAGCAAAAGCCCCAAGTTTAGGCTCATTTCTTCTAAAAAAAAAAAAAACTCTCACGCGCGCTCGTCTTCTTCTTCATACCAATACAGAAATTGTACTGGAGCAATGGCGTTCCTTTTTTTTTTTTTTTTTTTTTGGTCTCATTTTCCTTTCAAGATTATTCGTACAAACCAACTAGCAATTGAAATCTTATCCAATAACACTAAATCTTATCCAATAACATCAAGCATTCTCGTCAAAGGTTAAAAAAGAAACACATCATCATATTGGACAAAGGTTTAATCCCATCCTTCAATGGTAGGTTTTCAAAGCCATATAAGAGGAGAGAGAGGAAAGAGCATTTTTCAGTAGGGGCGGCGTTAGTAGTGAAAAAAAAAAGAAAAAGAAACGAAAGAAATAAAAAGAAAAAGAATGAAGCAAAATTTGCAGAAAAAAGGGGGGTTCTTGTTATCAAGGAAGCTGTAGACTTGGGCTAGTTTCGTTTCTAAAGTATTGCAACTTACTGGAATCCACTGGTTTCTAGAGTTTCTTGCAACCAATCTAACTCCTCAACACGAGTGGTAATGTTTATTTACTCTTTCTTTTGTGATTTAAGTTTCTGGGTGAAATTTTAGAGCCACCATGAGAGAGCTCTGATGTCTAGCTTCTAGTTGAATGCGATGGTGAGGTTGAAACTTTGGTTATGCTAGCTTCAGGAGTGCCGTGAGTTGACTATGGGTGTCTTTATCATTTGATGGGGCTGGATTGAACAGAAAAAGCCAAAATCATGAAAGCTAGTTTCTTGAACCATGAACTGAACATGTTCTTGCTTGCATTTTTTGGGTTGAACGCATGCTTAAGAGTTGGTTAAAGCTGGTTTCATGTGATTAAATGGATCTACAGCATGTTTCAAAAAATATATATTTTAAATCATATTTCATGACTTTTGTGTTCTTGGGTTTTGGATGCCCTGAAGAAATTTTCTTCATTTATCCTTCATTCATGGGTTTGGACTGGTGTAGATGATGCGGTTGTCTCCCTTCTGTTGCAAAGTTTGTATCTAGGATTTCTATTCTCAAGAATGAGCTCTTAGAGCTCTTGTCCGGCAAAATCCCCATCATTCTGGCTCGAAGTTTTTCCGTTCTCTGTTGCTTGTTTGCTTTCAGCTTCTGTTTCCGTTCGTCGTCTTTGATTCAGTCTTTTGCATTCATTTGTCTTAGGGAAGAAATTGTCAGAAGGTTTTTTTTTTTTTTTTTTTGGGTTGAACTAATGCTTTTAAAATGGCCTGTTTGTGCTCCTTCATGATCTCATTTGGTCTTGTTTGAGAATCTTTTGATGGGTCCAACTTCAGGTTTGTATTTAGGGCTGTCTTAACTCTGAGTTAGATTGTTGGTCTCCATGTTTCTTTTGGGTTTTCATGTATTCTGACAAAAATCATATGAGCATTTCTGTTTGGGCCATGAGACAGCCAAATGTTTTGGATTAAAGGTTGGCTTCAGGAATTTGGGTCCAAATTATTGTTTTATTTTTTTTCAAGGCCTAGTTTAGATATTTGTTTAATTTAGATTTTCGTTAATGCTCTGAAAATTGGTATGGGTTGTCATAATGTTTGATTTGGATAAATGATTATTCATTTTCGGGCTTGTGACCAAGCTTTTGCAAGGCTCAAGTTCATTATATCTTATAAATTTTGATTGGATTTATTAGGTTATCTGATCAAAGTAACCCGCAATTTTTTGGGCGAATGGGGGTAGCCCAAACATTAAAAAAAAAAAAAAAGAATGAATGGAAGAAAGGGCCCAAACCCATGTCCTTTGCTTGTCCCTAAATCAGAATTACAGGTAGAACCCTGGATCTCAACTAATTTCACACAGGCCTGAAAAAATTTTAATTTCTTTCACTTAAGTCCCTATTTTAATTACATTTTGACCCATTAACTTTATTTTCATCCAATTTTGACCCCTAATCTTTTAAAAATTGTGTTTGGACCCCAAAAAGTTTTCAAATATTTTTAATTAAACCCCTAATAGAATGGTAATTTTATAATTATGAGTGTTTCCTCTCTTTAATTGTTACTTAAGCTTCTCTATAGTGCATTTCATTTGCCTTTGGAATTCTTTGAAGTCTTTTCCATTTTCTAATGTGTTAATATAGCTTAATTTATGTTGCTAGTTATTACTTGTTTTAAATTTAGTGAGTTTCATTAACGAATCATAATTTTGACATTTTATGATTAATTGTCAAATAAATTGGTGCATTGATCTCTTTGTTGACTGTGAGTGATAAAGTGGTCCCTGTCTCCTCATAAAGTCATCATTTCAAAGAGAGGTAACCCTGATACCTTTAATTCCCAATTATGTACTCCTATGTGAATCAATGTGCTCACATGTGTTATATGCTTAGTTTATTTTATTTTATTATATTCCTTTATTTTTATTTTATTTTATTTTTATTTATTTATTTATTTGTTCTAAATTTTTATTAATTTATGTAATTCTAGTTATGTAATTATTTAAAGGGTGCTTGAATGCCCAAATTGTAATTATTAGGCTTTATTCTTGCTAATATTGTAAATCAGATAGAAAATGTAATAGATAGGTTAGATAGGCCTATATTCCTACATTTTCCCCATTTAGATTGTAGTTAGGATCCCTAATGTAATAGATAGGGTTTATGTGTTTTTATGTGCCTATGTGTTTATGTGCTTATGTGTTTACCTGCTTTCCTTAGGATTTTGCATCTAGATATCATGCTTATGTGTTATGTGCCCTATGTGTTCTTATATGTTTATTGACTTTATATTTTACGAGTTCTATTTTAAACAATGTATGACGTCACCACACTAGTCCAACGCTAGTTGTGGTTATTTCCATTTTCACACTAGTCCAATGCTAGTTGTGACTCATAGAATGGGTTAGTCCAATGCTAGACCCCCTAGATTTTGCACGCGCTAGATTCACAACTGTATGACATCCGTACGATTTCATGCATATTTTCTACTTTAGGATCTTTTTCATCATTTGCATGTTAATCCCCCTACTATATCCCTAATCCCTTTATATGCGAAAATCATTCCATTTAGATTTGCATTTCTTCATCTAGAAGATTAAAACAAATAAGTTCATTTGCTTGTGTAGGTTAGGTAGAGTCACCCTTCGAATAAGAAAAATGAGCGAGTATGGCTCTTTAGCCTTAGCACGCCATTACCCCCTCTATAAGAAGAAAAAATGAGTCACGAATATTTCATCCCCACACCTATTATGTTGTATACCTTTTTCCTTGATCACTTATATGTACATATATATTTTATTTTCACAATTCTTGAGTCTCATTTTTTTGCATATTCGTGACCTCTTCAAAACTTTATTATTTGGGCTTCGTAATTAATGTGATTGGCACCAATTCAACCTTGAAGGGACATATTGCTCCCCAATACCCCTTTTTAGAGTCAGATTTTGCATCCATATAGAAATATCCAAATATGATAAGTTTAAGGGTTATATTAGGAAAATTTCAAAACTAAATCTCGTAACTAACTTAGACTAAGTTGAAAGGGTGCCTTAGGTTCTAGACGATTGAATCTTTGCCTTCCCTTTCTTCAACCGTGACTCCCGAACCTTTTTCTCTTGTTTTCAAAGATCCGGAGTTGTCTAAAAGGGTTTATTTTATTTTCTAAAAACTTTTTTTATGGTGACTTGGTACACCACAACTCAATACCAAGTGACGACTCCATTTTTTTGTAAAAACCCTTTTTAGATTATTTTTGAGCCTAAAATCGTCGCAATTTCCAAAACCCCATTAGGCCCTTTTTCATTTATTTTGCTAAAGTCCAAAACACATATTCTCAAACACTTTTCAATTCTTTTTCTTAAAAACAGGACGTGACAACTTTTGCATTCAACAATCTCAGACAGTTAGTGCTATTGACTGTGTGTATAAAATATGATATGCTTTGTTTAAAAGCTTTATTTAAAACATGTTTCAAGACTTGAGTCTATGGTCCTTGAGTATTCATGTGATACAGATCTTGATATGAGTATGCAACTTATTAATTACTCTTCATTGAATTTATTTTAACTTGATACTTGGTCAGGATCTGGATGTTCAACTGATGATGGAATTATTTTACTGGATATTCTAGTAGAAGAAAAAATGAAGAGACCAATTTTTTTGCACACACCAACCTTAGGCTAGTGAAAATGAAAAAATACAGTTCAGTGAAAAATGAAGTGTATGTTATGGTGTTTTTAAAAAAAGTATGGTGTGGTTTTATGAAAAATTGTAGCATAGGTAGCCAAAGTGGGTGAAACATATCACCTCCCTTTAATCTTTGATGACCAATATGATTGAATTCTATCATTCTGCTCTCAAGAGACTTTAGAAGGATCTGTCTATGGTAGGAAGTAATTGACCATTCCTACCATAGGAAGTGAGTTGTGAAATGGACACGTGTGAGTATCAACGATTAAGGCCACGTGCACTGGAGATTGCAAATCCAACACCGACGCGCATGGTTAGGATACAAGAACGAAAAGCTTACACCACAAGATTGAAAAGAAAATAAATTTTTACATTTGGGAAAGCCATTTTTTCCTCAAACAGATTTTACGTTTTTTGTGAACGCATAATAGTATATAATTTTATAAAAATATAGAAAACAGCAATCCAAACAAGCTCATTTTTTGGGTTAATTCCATTTTGTGCCTTTTAATTATACCCAAATTCTACTTTAGTCCCTGAATTTTAAAATGCGACACTTTAATACCTATATTACAAAATTTGTCACACTTTAGTCCCTAAGTTTCTAAAGTATAAAATTTTACCCCAATTACTTCCTAAAATATACCCACTTAGGCCCAAAATTTGTCTCACTTCGTTAATGCTATTACTTAAGTGAAATTTTTTTTGCAATTTTAGGATTAAAGTGTCCCCTTTTAAAATTTAGTGGCAAAAGTGAAATTTTGGATATAGTTAAAAGTTGCAAAATGAAATTAACCCAAAAACCTTTAGTTGGTGGGCACAGGACTAATAAATAAAATACAACAAAATGCCATAGAACACAAGTTGGTGAGATAAAATAGCAATGGTGACTTGTGAGGGACTAATATATAAAATATAGCAAACTACCGTAGGAAGACATATTGGTAAGATAAAACAACAATTGTGTGGAAAATAGTTAGTCAAGGGCGAGGAGGATTTAGCAGTAGAAGAAGTAACAATTAGCGAATGTATTAATAAACGAAGAAATATTTGGAAAATTATTGGAGTATAAGAATTATGTCCAACTGGATGGGCAAAAACGAATACAATATGAGAACATCCTCCGCACCTTGCTTAAAAAAATTCTATACACATTCCCTCTTTTTCTATATATACCACGATTTTAAATAAAATAACTTCCTAAAAAATAAAAAAGAAAAGTATCTACAAATTTTTGAGAAAAGGACATAAATGCTCTGGCATGATCCTTCATATAATAGTTAATTAAAAAATTCACTTATCTATTTTGGAATCAGGATACACGCAGGTTTTGCCAAAAGTACAAGTATTTATAGCAATGCTCACTTCCGGATTTTGAAGGTTTAGGTTCTATTGCACTTACTTTTTGTTGGTTTAGGTTGATCCCTTTCATTTTTAAGGCAACTTTCAATTAATGCAATACTCTTGGCCTGGTATATATTTGTATTTATCAGGTCTCATCAAGTATTTTATAAATGAAGTTAAATTTTCGAGTTACTTACTCTCCAATTATGTTTTGTAATTTATTATTTGGCTTGAGAATCTACTAGAAGTTGGTATTATTGAACATTGGAAATGATTGAGGTTTTTCCAATAATTCATTACTTCAGAACCGACAACAGAATTCGATCAGCTTATTGATCTCTTACTCTTTTATTCTTTTTAAAAGTTGGCAACAATTAATTCTTATTACGTTAGCTCTGTTATCTATAGTAGATTTCAATGAATTTATAAATTTTTGTCTTACATACGCTTGTATTGATTTATGCCTTACTAAACATCTTAAATCAAGAAACTTGAAATTTTTATCATTCATAATTCTATCAATCAAGTTCGATATTATTATAATTTGTTTTGGATACGTATTAGAATTTACTCCCCAAAAAATTAACCTATTCTATTAAAAATATATGCACACTTACATAAATATATACAAATCAAAATATAATAAATTGGTATTCATTTCCCTATAGGGTATGTAAATGAGTCAATTTATTTTTATGTACACATAGTGAATGTCCTTTGTTTGTGCCATATGTACATATTGCCTTAATTGTGTTGATAGATTTATGTTGACTTATTTATCATAGTAACAACTACTCCCAAAAGTTTAGCAGGTTTAGGATTTAGTATGTCCATTAACAGTGAGCAATGAACCACCTTATTATCCATAAATTGCACTGTTAAATTGCAGATAATGCTAAGAATTAATAAATTGTTTCCAAAAGAAATAGAGTAAATTAATTGACTAATGCAAAGAAATAATAATTTGTTTCGAACAAATGATCCGTGGACTGAAAACCTGATTGGACATGAAAAAACCCGAAATAATCCGTAGATGAACCAAAATTAAGAACTCTTGTGTTTTTAAAAATAAGAACAAATTGCATTAACATTGGATATATTGTTATTAGAAGTTATGGACCTCCTCTCTTGAATTTCTGAAAAATACAGAACTTGCCCTCTTCAATGTTCTAAAGTATAAAAAATTTCCCCAACACATAACTTAACCAACTAGAACAACTACAGAAACTTTGAGGTTTGTGATAGCTTTACACAGCACTTCTCAACTTTAAAAAATATCACTTGGTTCTCTTACTATTAACCTTTCATAACATTGCCAACCGATTTGAAAATATATTTATTTAAAAAGTTATTTTTGAATAGAATATATGTTTTCATTCGAAGAATGCCCACTATCATCCTAAGTTTTTTTTTTTTTGCAAAATTGAAAATATGTAATAAAAAATTGAAAATAAAGGCAAATTGTACAAATGTGTAATTTTGATGGACATAATATAATAGATATTTTACAATACAAAATAATTAGTTTTAAGAATCTATTCAAAGTGTTTCCAAGACAGAAAAAAGGATTATTCCGTTATGTATTTAGGAAGAGTAAATCCTTAACTATATATTCAAAAACTTCTTTTTTAACTTTTAAGGTGCAAATTGTTATTTGCTTCATTGTAACATTCTCGAGAAACTTTTATGATTTTTCTAAATTATTTAGAGTGTAAAAATTTTACGAGAGTGTTTGGATAGTAGATTATTTGAAATAATTTGGTGCACAAAAAAAAAAAAAATACCGTAGCATTTTTTTGATGTGATGTATGTGCCACATCAGTCGAGACATAATGTTAATTGCATAATGTAGTAGTTATTCTCTATATTGTTGTTGTTCTTATCGTTTTTTTGCTTAGCCTTGTCTCCTGAAATTTGTCCAAAAGATATATATTTTATTTGAAACAATGTCCTGTTAATGTCTTCTTTGGCACTAGTGGATCAAATGATACAAACTGTAAGGGGAATGGAAATCTGTACTTTCATATGATATTCAGGTGTCTATTTTGTGGGATTTCTGTAGTCAAATCGTAATTGCAAATTTACTAGCTCAGAAACAGAAGCTCTAAAATCTTAACCAATTTATGATTGGAGAGGAATATGCTCCTTGTGGACCTAAACAAAATTAGAGGCCGTACAGAAATCTTAATATTGAAGAAAACTATCGGAATAGTCTATCTAGATTGCGTGATGGAGGGAAGGAAACTGTCCCTTTAAGAATCAAAGGATGTTGATCAGTCACAAACATTAATTTCACCCCTGCTATCACGCTAGATGGAGCCATGGTGCCCAAAAAAAAAAATTAAAAGTAAAAATAAAAAACAACATCAACAGCAACAACAACAGAGAGAGAGAGAGAGAGAGAGAGCTCAGACACGTGTGTCACTTGCAAGTTTAGTATTAACTAGATCCGTGTTTGGCCTTTTTTTAATTTTGGTTCTAAAGGTGATTATGTTCAAGGAAGACGATATCACTTGTCAAGCCCAAAGGTCAAAAGGCATCTTTTCCACGAGACGCAGTTGCATGAACCTCTATATGAAAGATAAACTAAGCAAGGAATCAGAAGCACGCATCCTAGGACAAATCAAAAGAACTGAAGTAAAGAAGACAAAGGCCAGAAGTACAAAAGAGCATAATGGGTTAAATTCTGTACACTGTCCCTTAAAATTGTCAAGAATTCTGCAAATTATTACAAAATATTCATCAACTCTATATCTTATTCAACTGGAAACCCCAAGTAAATCAATGAAGAAAAATTGAGATTCCCAACTGTGACAACTAAAATTTTGGGAGATTAGAAGTCCTTCATAAAAGGTTCAGTCTATTTGAAGGGTGGCTCCATCGCACTCCCCACTATAACCATACACTCGTCCTAATTTTGAGTGCTCCCTCCCAGCCATACTGGCTCTACCTCTCAAATGAAATGTACTTTTGTTGTATCTAATCAGAATTAGGTGGGTTAATGGAGCCATCCCACCATAGACTTACCTTGTACGTGATTCAGATGCCTATGCACATAGCATAGACATAAATTCTGATACCCTTGTGGCATGATATATAGCAGATAAACAAGATGCAAGGCCTATCCTGCCGAGAGGCTGAAATTTCAATAGGCACTGGCTGGTCACTTGAGACTTTTTAGCTAGGCAAACCAGAGCCCGTACTCAGATCTAAAAGAGTGGAAGAACCTGATAGTTTGAATCTGCGTTAAATTCCTTCCAGGTGTCAACAGCAGCAGAGGACTTTTGGCACACAAACTGATGGAGCTGGCCAATGTGGGAAAAGTCATTACAAAGCACAGTCTGACATTCGTCTTATTGGTAAATCCAGTGAACACCTGCGAACAACTTTTCAGATTTTTTGTGGGGGTTATCAGTTTGCCAAGAGCAAAAACAAGCGGCATTTCACTTTATTGCCAAAAGCAACCTGGAAAAACCTAGACAGGCTGAACGCTGAAGATACACAAGACCTTCTAATGAAAACCTTTATGTTCCAATGGTTCTCCCATAGCCATGAAATAACCAGCTTCCTGATCATGTTCTAATTTACCAGATGGACAAAGAACAGCTCAGCTTTCTGGAAAGGTATGCCGCAGAGTATAATCAGAAATCTAGTCATAGCCATCTCACCAAAAATCTCCACAAGAACAAAATCCATCCTTGAAATGATGAAACCGGTTTGCATCCCGAACTACTATCTCCCTGTTCACAAGCTTTGTTATCATCTTAGTTGCTGAATGACAATTTACACATGCCCTTAGATTCTTTGTAATCCTTAGTGTTGTCCCAGGAGGAGTACTAATTAAACCATAGGCAATGGCTAATCTCTCACTGTGATTACATAATGAAACCTGTTTGTCTTCAGTGTCCAAATCGTGCAATGCAGATTCTGCATCTGGAACAAATCCCGCCTCCATTAACTTCCTCTCCAATATTTCAAGCTCTTTATAGATCTCCTCTGACCTTGGATGAGACTTATCACCCATTCGGAATGCTTGAAGCTTTCCATTTACTTCAATCATACTACATCCAAGGTCCTTAGTCAAACCTTTCTCCTTCATCAACACTCGGACCTTTGCTACTCCCTCCCACATGCGTGTTGAAGCATACAAATTTGATAGTTGCACATAGTGCCCAGTATTCAGTGGGTCTAAAGTAAAGAGTTTCTCTGCAGCATATTCTCCCAGTTTCACATGTCGGTGGATTTTGCACGCACTCAATAGTGCTCCCCAAATTGAGACAGCTGGTTCAATTGGCATATTCTGGATAAAATTGTAAGCTTTATCCAGATGCCCAGAGCGGGCAAGTAAGTCAACAACACAAGCATAATGTTGGTGCCGTGGCTCAATCCCATAAAGTCTCATGCTGTGGAAAAGTTCCCATCCCTCCTTCACTAGACCAGAATGATTACATGCTGTAAGAAGCCCAATGAAAGTTACATCATTAGGGTCCACACCTGTACCCTTCATTGTATTAAAAAGATGAATGGCTTCTTGGGCCCTCCCATGCAATCCATAACCTACTATCATTGCACTCCATAGGACAACATCTCTGTGTGTTGACTGGTCAAACACTTTTCGAGCTAACTCTACACTTCCACATTTGGCATACATGTCAATAAGAGCTGTATTCACACAGATATCATCTCTAAACTTGCTGTTATGTACATAATTGTCCATCCATCTTGCTTGATCAAGTGATCCTACGTGAGCACAAGCCAGTATTGTGGACTGCACTGTCACTGAATCCGGTCTAATGTTTCTCATCAACATCATTTGGAAAAGCTCTACAGCTTTACCAGCATGACCATTTTTAGCAAACCCTGAAATCATGACATTCCACAAAATAACATCTTGGACCTCCATTTGGTCAAACAACACTTTAGCCACCACGATCTGCCCACATTTTGCGTACATAGCTGTGAGTGCTACACGCAAGTCTAGTTCATATTCAAGTCCCACTTTAATCACCAAACTGTGAACACATTTACCTTGTTCCAAATCCTCAGCATCACTATAAGCCCTTAGAACACTTACTAATACAATCCAATCAGGTTCCACATTCAATTTCCTCATTTCACAAAAAATTCTCACAGCCTCAATTGGCTGTGCATTCTGAGCACAGCCAGAAATCATAGAAGTCCAAGAAACTAGATTTCTTCCAACCAATCCATCGAAAATAATGCGAGCCAGCTCAATCTTCCCACATTTCGCATACAGTGAGACTAGCCCATTTTGCACAAACACATCTGATCCCAACCCATGTCTAAACACTTGAGCATGTACAGCTTGACCATATTTGACCGCCAGTAATCCACTACAAGCTTTAAGCACATGCGGGAACGTAAAACAATCAGGACTGACATATGCCTCTTGCATATTTTTATACATATCAATGGCTTCATGGAACATGTTGTGGCTGGAATAGCCTCTGATTATTGCATTCCACAAGAACACATATGGGTCAGAAAATTCGTCGAACATCCTCCGGGCATAAATGATTTCGCCCATATTAGAACTGACATGAATGAACTTGGTGATGATGAAGCCATTATTCTGGAGCCCAAATGCGTATAGTTGGGCATGGATCTGGTTTAAATGAGACTTCCGGGTAGATTTCGACAGAAGGGATGTGTAGTAGGCCTCAGGTTCAAATGTGTCGTATAGATTGTTATTGTTGTCGAAGTTGTGGTCAAGAGTGAGAGGCAATGACGAATAGTAGCAACTGAGACATGAGAATTTAGACGCGGGAAATTCAAATGGTTTAAACGGGCTAGGATATAGCCGTTGCAAAGTGGAGGGAAGAAAAGAAGATAGAGAGAGGAATGAATAGGTTGGGAGTGTTCTCAAGGCCATATGGACATGCCTCCTCCAGATCTGGCCTAATGAGAGTTACACTATTACACTAAGTAAAATTTAGGTCCTGATTTTCTGTTCAGTCATTTTTATTTTTATTGTTAAAAGGTATAGGAATTAGGAGGAGCTGCAAATCTTTGTGTTTTTATTTATTCCAGTGTAATTTGTACTTTTAATTACGGTGAGACTTAATTTTGCACTGCTCTGAGATAAACACGTTGTTAACATTACTGTTGGCTAACATGGTGGGAGGCTTTATCAGTGCTGCGGAACCAGCAGCCTTGAATTTGATTGCACCTCATTCTGGCTATACATTCAATTTTGCTAAGGTTTTTGGCTGGTGGAGATTCTTTAAAGAAATGTACCTTCGGAATTACTTTGAGCAGCATAAACAAGACAAACTTACAATTTAGGTTGCTCAATTAGGATGAACTTATCAAAGAACTTGAGTCGAGTTTCCAATCATGATAACATAAAGGAGACAAACTTCAATCTAGGTTGCTCAATTAGGACTTTATCAAATAACTTGAGTTTATAATCATGATAGCATGTACACGCAACAGCAGACTCATTTCTCCCACTCCCTCCTCCAAGTGGTTCATTCTCCTTGTGAAGAAATAACACCAGACAGCATGAGATGGAGCTTGTGACTGCAAAAGGAACTAGAATACAGCTCAAACTTGATCTACCAACACCCCACCACCCCGAATATGCAAGCCTTCGTCTATACCATGTCGCCGCCTCTATTTTCTGTGTAGCTTCCAACATTCACAAAGAAGCACAATGATGATGATCATCTGAGTACAGGCACCTTCGGGGATTGCTCTTATCTTTTGCCTATGTTGGTTCTTTTCATAGGAGACCAGATAGGCAAGTAGGCAACACCATCCACATGAGCAACATCAATAGTTGAAGTTTGGTGTCTCCACCATTGCACCTGGTCTTTTCCTTTTGATGGGAAAAAGCATAAAATGAGTTGAAGGCATGTCATATCTGACAATTCCAATAAACGTGAACAGGCTGCAGAACCTATGCCATCTTAAAATTTAGCTATCTTGGAAACTTAAAACATAGAGGAACATTGAAAGTAGAAGCAGAAAAGACCTGCAACTAATGAATACTGCAAAGCCATGGATAACTTCTGATGCTAGTGAATGTACAAGCAGAAACTTGCCACCTCTAGCTCTGTTAGGAAAGTCCACTTATGAAGAGACTCACTTTCGATATCACAAAATTTAGACCTAATGAATGGGTCTGCAGTTACATAATAAAGTCTGTTCAACAGAACTTTTGCATCACCAGTCACTGATCCGATTCAAGTGCTAAAGAAATACGCTAGCAGCAAGTTTTCCAAGGCTCGACATTTTTTCTTCAAAATTGAACTGCAGAGCAGACGCATCCCAAACACCAGAATTAAGTTCATAAGTTGTGCTGCGGCATCATGGTTGCGTGCAGGTTTGCTAAATCAGCAACTTTGAGCAAAACATATTCCCAGAAAATGTGCTATTTTACTTGGAAACCTAAACCACTAGAAACAAGCTGCACTCGTCTCTTTAAGTAGACTATTCTAAGGTTCTGCTGAAGCTATGGTTTTAGTCGCGAAGTTCAAGAACCCCATTTACATCCTTCACCTTCATTTTCCAAGTAACTTCCCAAATAAAATTTACAGGACAGAGTAATATTAAGACATCAGAAATTCATTCCGCAACCAAAAGGCAGTGTACAAGGGACACATGACTAACTCAGAATTCACGGAATACAAACATTCAGGATTAGCGTTGAATATGGTATGCACTACCTAATGCAATTCTGAGGTAACATTTTACCTGCAATCCAGAGATTGCTTCAAGTGTGTATAATCAACTGGAGCAAAAGCCAATTCAACTCGCATGGTATACAGTAGAATCAAAATCTTGCACTATTCACTTCCCAGATTACCATGCATATTCAAGCTCCTCCAAGTCCATCTCCAAACAATTCTGCAGATTCACCATTACACTTCAAACTTCCAGTAGTACATAAATCTTTACAAGCAATGCATCAGACACATATAACTACAAGAAATAAAACTTCTCAAATGAAAAATGTCCTGACAACTTCAATTACATAAAGATCCTTCATGACTACATACATACTCCTACACATCAGAATGCCGTGTAAAAGTTACAAATCTCAACCATTCCACTACATCCATCTCACATAAGATATATACATGTACAATCAACAACAAAAAACCATTACATGTCTAATTCTAGCTACAAAATGAATCAACCTATCAATAAAAAAACAAAAAACAAAAAACCAATTCAGCTTACTTTAAACCAAAGAAAAAGAGATTGAAAAAGAATCATTTTTCATTCAACTCTCATAAGAATCCTAGTCCTACGTTCCCCAGCCAAGCTCACATTTTTAACATCAACCAACGCAGATTTCCTAAACAACTTGACAATTTCCCTCACTTCTTCATCTCCACACTCCTCGACAGCCACCATACAGACTCCCCCACTCCTCACAGTCCTCTCCATCTCCTCCACGTATCGGGCCGGGAAGAGGGCCCGGTCAAGGTACGCAGAAAACCCGAAATCAAACACATTATCAAAGAATGGCAAGTTATGCGGGTCAGCCCTGCTAACAAGAGGGGGAGAGTCAACCAACTCCACCCCAGTAACATCAGCTACTCCCATTTCTTTCAAAGCCATAACCCCATGGCCCGGCCCGGCGGAAACAACGAGGGCCCGAGAATGGTTGAAGAGGTGAGCCCTCACCGGGCCTTGGAGAGACGACGAAAGGAGGGATTTATAGGATGAAACAGTCTGAACCCAGGTCTTAGAATTCCACAACTTCTTGTTCTTCTTGTCCAGGGAGGTGTGGGCCCGGTGGGTGTAGTCGCAGGTTGAAGCCGGGAAGGATTTCTGGTGGGCCCGCTTGGAGAGGGAGTGGGGGTGTTGGGGGATGGATGTGGGGTCCACGCAGGTGGAAGGGGTCTGGAGGAAGAGAAAGAGGAGGATGGAGGTGGCTATGGCGATGGAGGCGTAGGAGACTTTGTTCAGAAAGATCTGTATGTGTCTATCCATGGCTTCTCTTGATTCCCCCACCACAACTGTCAAGGGGAAGTGAAAAGCTTGACGATGGATCGTAGGAGCTGGGGCGGCGTCGTTTTGGCCAGTCAATATGATTTTTTTTTTTAAAAGTATAAATCAGTCCCTCTCATTTCTACTTTTCAGTTTTCATCAAGAAAATGGAAATTTTGGGGTGAATGGACAAAATACTCCTCCACTTTTTTAATCCTGCAAATAACTTTGTATCATTTCATATCTACTTACTTCAATTATCATACTAAAATAGTTTTGTAAATCATTGTTTGAAATAAAATTCTATACAAAGTTGTACATGTTAATATTTACATATAAAGTCCTAAGTCATTGTATTTGTTTATTTATTCAATTTAAAATTGATTAAATGACTTGTACGCAAGTTGAAACATAGTTAGTTTGGCATGATTTTTGTCAAGTACAAGTTCTTTTGTGAGTGTTTTTTTTTTTTTTTGGTAGCATTCAAAATATATATACTAACAGGTTTAAAAGTACACAAGTGAAAATTTTTGAATTTGAACCCTTATGTTTGTATATGGCACTTATCTTGGCTTATTACTATTTTGCGTTAAATGTTAAAACCCACTGCCTCTATTTACCACAAATAAAAACAATCTATTTTTTTGGAGAGAAATAAAAAGAATTATAGAAGTACAAACCTAAAAATAAATAAATAATAAATGAACACGACTTAGAAGTTGGGTAGAGTATGGAAGTTGAGCTCTTCCATCCTTCACATAACCACGTTTTCTTCTTTCTCCCCTCGTGTATTTGGCCTTTTTTTTTTTATAACAAAAAAGTCTGAGTGGATTTGGCTCCAATCTGGCCTCGGGACTATTGGTCGCTTCTAGAGATATTTACAGATCATCCATCAACACAGTTTTTACTCACAAATCATCCACCAACACAACTCCTACATCCTTACATCAATATGGGATTCAAAACACAAACTTTTATAATGGCTTATCCTTATGAACTGAGCCAATTGTGTCTCTTCTTCCTGTAGTTCCCAACGCCTTTCCTTTATCATCACGCCTGCTTCTTTCTCGCACTCCAGTTCTTTGTATCTCCCAAAAAATTAAAGGAGAAAACTAGGAGCCAAGTCCATGACTGCTAAGCAAAAGAAAAGCAGAGAACCTTCTTGCTCATTTTACTTGTTGATACCACCATGGAAACAATTATCCAGCCATGTCTCCCAACCCGAAACCACAGGTCTACGAATGTACAGTCTCTTCATCCTATCCTAGAGTTAATTTATGGGATTCTCTGGTAACGAGTCTTGAAATCATCTCTTTTGCTCCAGCATTGATGTACTGTGGTATCTGCTGAGTTCTTTAGCCTTCTTTTTTTCTTTTTTTTTTTTGAAATGTATGCCAAACTAGTTGTGTTTCATATATAGCAGGTAATGCTGGCTAGAAACCAATTAGTTGCATAGATTATATATGATTGCAGTTGCTAGCAGACTTGCTACATTATACTTGTTCTACACATATCATGACATTCTGCTTCCTTGTTTGCAAGCGCACTGGAAGATAGTGCTTTTTTGCTACAATTGATTGATTGAAGCAACTCATTGTCTTTCGACGCATGAGAGTAGTTGCTAGAATTGAAGTAAATCATCTTCTTTGGGTGCATAAAAGAAAAACATTAGATTGTGTATAGATGGGCACTAAAAATCTCAAAATCATTGAAGTCTTATTTCAGCAAACACACTAATAGTTCAGTGGCACATTTGAAATCACCAACATAGGATTACCTGATCAAACTGGAAGAGAAAAAAGTACCAATGACTCTTAAGCAAAAGCAGATACAAGTCCAGATCATTAAAAGATAACATACATATTGTCCAAGAAGTAGGATGTAGATCATTTCAAACTTTAAACTGTTCGTCCAAGATCACACCATGCCATCTAGCTGCTTTCAATATTCTTGATTGAATACAACCTCTGACTCACAATTTCTTCCTTATCGTCCTTGCGCCAAATCCCCACAGCCTCAACATCACAAGGAAATGAAACCAGTGAGCTACACTGGCTAACTTCCAGGTATCTGATCTCAGGCATCTTGTCTCGCAGCTCTTTCCATGACACCTGAAGTCTTTGGCAGAACTTTAAGCACAACCCTTTGATATCCCATTTATGTTCTTCATCTCCCCAAAAATCTTGATTCATCTTTTCTATTCCTGAGTCCTCCATAGAAAGATACTGCAGTTGTGGAAGTGACTTGGGACTAATCCATCCTGGTGTAGTTTCTCCAAGATAATGCTTCAGATACAATTCCTCAATAGAAGGAGGGGGTGACAATTTATTCAACTTGCTCAAGATGTCCTTGTCCTTATCTTTGCAATCATTTGCATTAATGGACAAAAGCTTTAGTTTCTTTAGCTGTGCTAACACCTCCAGGTCCTGATCATTGATTGTGCTATCTTCAGTCACTTCTATCTGCAGGACACGGAGTTCAGTCAGAGCCTTCAGCTCTGCAAGGTGGGAACCAGCAGCATTCCCAGTACCAGCTATCTTAAATCCAAACAGCTCCTGGAGCTTGGAAAGTCTCGAAAATCCTTGTGGTAGACACCGAAGATTAGTGCAATTGCCAACATCCAAGATAATTAATCTTGGAAGGTTAACGACTGATGTGGGAAGTTTTCTGAGATCCCTGCATTCTCCCAGAATCAGAACTTGAAGGCCCAGTAATTTACCTATCGAGTTTGGAATTTCTAACAGTTTTGCAACATATCTCAGGCTCAAATAAGCTAGGCGCTTAAGGGAAGTGATCCAATACCAAAGATCGTCCACACAAATGCTGCCGCCTAGTCTGACACGTGAGAGGTCCAGTACCCTGAGAGACTTGACTTTGGCCAGCGCAATGTTTCTTTTGAAACCAATACGACCAGTGTTGGTTAGAAGCAGTGCCCTGAGCATTGAGTTTCCACGCAGGGTCTGGAACTTTGTCTCTTCTGTGACTCCAAGTCGACGAGAGCGGACATCAGCAATATGCTTTCTATATTCATCGAAGCTACAGAAATCTTCTTCTCTTGCTATTTTAATTGTCAAATCCCGAACCATGTCATGCACCTTGCAAGTATAAACACTGCCATCATAGTTTCTTCGCTGAGCTACTTCAACTAGGCACCGACTTATAAGCTCTGACAATGAATTGAAAGCGGATTCCGTTGCAGTTTCTGTGCCCACGCCACGGACAAATCCTTCTCCTACCCACCAGCGAATCAGCCGGTCAACATCAACTTCATAATCCTCTGGATAAATTGAGAAGCACAATATACATGGCTTCAAGAAAGCGGGGAGCTCATCATAGCTTAGCTGCAGGGAGGCAATCACATGCGGATTACCGTCCGAACAATTGCCTCCTATCCTCGTTAACCTTTCATGGAAATTCTCGCGGATCGTCTTCCACTTAATGGAAGACTTCTCCTCTGATGAGAGGAGACCACCGACGGTCTTGATAGCCAGGGGAAGGCCCCCACATTTTTTGACAATCTCTTTTCCTTCTTCAACTAACTTGGTATTTTTTTCATCAACTCCAGACACGCGTGCAACTTTGCAAAACAATTCCCAGCTCTCTTTATCATTAAGAAATCTGGGTTGATGGATTCGTGCATCCTGAACTCCCATTTGCTTGACAACGTTCTTGATTCTTGATGTGATTATAATGCAGTTGTTGAGGCCCTCTGTCTTGGGTAGCCCACTGGAGATCCGTTCCCACCAACCATCTTCAATGCTCCAAACGTCATCCAGGACGATAAGGTAGGTTTTGTCTGAAAGCAATTGACTGATTCTACTCAGCATATCACCTTTAGAGGATCCGCTATCATCTGCTTTGAGTTGCTTCAACATGCTTTTCATGATTTCTTCCTCATTGACAGGTTGAGAAACTGAAATCCAAATTTTCTCCTGGAAGCGCGTCGTGAGTTTCACATCTCTGTAGATCATTTTTGCAAGGGTGGTTTTACCCAAACCTCCCAGCCCCACAACTGCAAGATGAAGCAGCGGTTCATTCTGGCCAAGAATCCAGTCCCCAATTTTTGACACATCTTCTTTTAGGCCGACGACTTCAGATTGGTTAATAACTGGTGCAGTCCAACGCCTCTTTGGGTCATTGCTATTTCCACTACTTGGAAGCTGACTTTGGTTACAAAAGGCCTTCAAGTTTTCACGCATGCCCATAATTCGGCTGTTGATTTCTGTCAGCTTCTTTCCTGTTGCATAGCGGAAGCTCATCTCAGAAAGGCAAGGCATGCAAGAACCAGCCTCCATTTTTACATAATCTTCTCGGATCTGGCAATCAACAACCAGGTCATCTGCTTCGTAGATCAGTTGTTGTAGCTCCTGTAAGGTTGTCTTGAATGTTTCTAGGTTGTCTTTGAGCTTGCTTGCATCAGCCACAAATGATTGCATTAAAGTCAGAAATTTCTTCAATTCTGTGAACTGGGCTGGAAATTGAGTGGCATATCTGCTTTCATGCTGGATTGCCTTGCTCACATCCTTCACAAGTTCTTGAGCAAATGCACTTACCATCGCACTCGACAGCATTTTGTCTGAGGAATTCGTGGAGGCAAATACTCAGAAATAAATAGGCTTAAACTTGCTTAAAAATGCATAAAGTAGACCCCCATTTACTACGATTTCTTAAGGCAAATGATATTGGCAGTCTAAAATAAACTCCAAGCACTCCATCCTTTCTCATTAATGTTGAACATCCAAAAACTAGACTCTCTAACAATTTAAATGTCAAAATTATCCTACGGCAGACATATAGTTTAAGATCATTCTACATTATTTCGTTAGAGACACTATTGACTACAAAGTTTTATTTTATTAAAAAAAAAAAAAAAAACTCTGACGTCGTATGAAGTTGTAGACATCCATCTAAAAAATAATGAATAAATCTAAAAGTAATAAACAACTTCAAAACAAAAAGTCTAGTACTTTACTCAAGAACTACTACACAAATGGTTATCGTTATTAGGAATTTCCTCCATCATTAATTATATAACAATTTAATACTAATTTGAGAGGTGGGAAAATAAGTGAATTCAAGAAATAAAGTAGAGAAGTTCCTAGTAAACGTATACAGGGTAATTTCATCTCTTACAATATTTTGTAGGTTTTTGTGACATTTTATTAACCAAAAGGAAAAAGGATTGGAGTGGTTGGAGCTTTCTTAGAGGGCTAATAATTTTTGTCTTTCTTAAAGTCGTAAATAAAATCCAAGACCAATTTAAGTTAATTCAAATCAAAGTTTAAACCTCAATAAAATAAAATAAAAATACCTTATCTAGCCCTTGTTTTGGTACTTTGTCGAGTTTATTCACTCATTTGTCTATAATTTTAAAGGATATCTATCCTCACCAGTACATTAAGTCATGCATGTTTGGATGCAAAATATAGAGATTCCATGCATCATGGAAGCACATATGATAAAAGCTTATTTAGATGATTTATTTTCATTCAGAGCTGGTTATTAAACAGATCAAGGTTGAGACAGATGCAGTTTGGAGTTATCAACTTGAAGTCTCGTGAAAGTTTGATGGATTTGTCTAGCAACGGTTTCTGAAGCTATGAAAAGCACTATCCTAAGCATCTCCTAATATTTACTAAGGGCTTCCATGAATTTGACAGTAGTCATAAAGGCTAAACTTTGGATTTCTGATTTTTCACTATATGGCTACCCAACTAGTTTAAACTGAATTTATTCTTGAAGACAAAATCTTTTTTATTACTGCGCAGCAAGCTTGAAAAATCATATTTACTTTGACAAGAATTTTCAACACTCGTACAATAGAATCTGGATGCTACCGGCTCTGTTCGGTTAAAACAGTCAAAAATTTATATACAACGCCTAAATGAACACAGAGACAATGAGACATTAGAACACATGAACAGACGACCTTTTGGTAAGATGCATAGTGCTACCTAAATAGAAAGTTTTGAACACCATCAGAAAAAAAAAAAAAAAAAAAGCTCCAAAACATTTGCTCATTAACCGTAGAATATATAGTATGCATTGATCTTTTAATATTCATGTATAATTTCTGCTTGTTCTAGTGTTTCCTAGAGGATAACATCGGATATGCCCTTGTGTTTTGTTGTCTTCTGAGTATCTGTGAATTCTTGCTTAGTGGAATGAGTAAAATTCTGAGGATAATCCCGATTGAATGTATTAATTCATGTTCTACTACCATTGACTTTCATTTTCAGCTTCAGAAAAATCAGAATAAAATATTTAGGAATTAGACTTGGGTGTTACCTGAGTCGATGTTTTTGCCACAGAAGAAAGAATATTTGGCCTGAAAGTAAGCAGTGGCAGTTGGACACTATAAGTCTGATGGATACCGGAAGTTCAATAAATGAAAGCCGTCACTTGTAATCATGCTGGAAAGTTGCCACAGCCTTCCTCAAAGAAGGTGGATCATATGCAAAAGATTAACAGCATATTCCAGTCCAGGACCTGAGAATGAGCAGAAGAGAGGAACCATATAGAGGGAACAAACAGAAAACAAATGTCTAATGAAACTAGCACAAAAAGCAAGACGCTTGGGCGTTGCAGAAACTCATCTCTGCGAAAAGATTAGTTGCTCGTATGAGTAGCAAGGTGCTAAACCAAAGGATCAAATCAATAGGTTTTAAATCAAATTATCTGAGTGACATGGGCTGTTTTTGTCAACAGGAGGCTGTGAAATGTTGCAATGTGGTTATAATGACCTTTTATAATGCTGGCAGTCCTGGTGGTTAGATTCTGTGAATTTTCTACTGTAATTTTTACTTTTCCATTATATATTATCTTTTTAGATTGTTGTATTCTATTTTTTACTTTGTCAGAAGTTATTTGAATTTAAGGAAACAAAAAAGAATTAAAATATGGTTTTGTGAAAAAAGAAATGACAATTAATAAAAAGCGCGATAGAAAGTAGAGCAAATGGTGAAATAAAAAGTTGCATTTCACACACAAGTATTCGTCTTTGGTGTCTATACTACCACACTCCAAAAACATCCTAAAAATACTCCAAACACATGATATCGATCGTTTCGTTGTTGTGCAGCACAGCTGGAGAACAATACAATGATCCATATGTGATCAGCGTCTTAAGTAATGTAGTCCGAAAGTTGTGATTTCATGGCTGTAAAACTACAGCTTTTGCTTTTGCACAACAATTGAAGACCACACAGTTCTTGTCATTTTCTTGTTCCGCTGGCGAAAATATCAGGGCAGAGACCTGCATTTTGGAAAGTAAGGGACTAGTGGGAGACATGCTTTAATCTTGATTGAAGGAAAATCTGGTAAAGGGAGTTAGAGATAATTTGGCTTTTGGAGAAAGAGATTGACCCATTGACTGTTGACCCGGTTGACTTCTTCCACGTGAAGTCCGTGCAATGGATAATGTGGATTAAAGAGACTAGTATCAGCTGAAGTATATTACATGGGATCGTATGATGAATAATTGGAGGTTGTTTTTCAAAAACTACATTGTAACATTTATATGAAAAATTTTTACTATGAAAAATTTCCTGCCCCTCTTCCTTCTTTACCTCCCTTCCCTCGTACCTCTCTCATTTCTCACTACTCGCATGAGACAAATGAGAAGGGAGGAGGTGTAGGAGAGGTGTTGGCATCAAAACACAAGTGCAGTGGACGCAATTTTGATGCATATAAAAATATGTGGAAATAGAATGAGAATAAACGCATAAACAAATACTTAACAATTTTATTAACTCAAAACTCAATAATGACATTATTATGTCATAGCCATTCACTCACCACAATTCACAACTAATAATTCTAGAGGTTTTCCCTCAAACCTACTTTTCAAAACTCAACTCAATTCTACAATTAATAATCTACTAAACTAGTAGCATTTATAAACTGTAAAACTTTTTAAACAAATACAATTGTAAATCAAAACTAACTTAGAAACTGACTTGAGATTTTCTAAACCAATATAGACACAGAACAAATAGAACGCCAAAACAAGAAACTAAAAGAATTAGGAAATAAACAAATAGATTAGTTTAATTTAATTCCATTTCTACCTCCCTTAGACTAAGCTTTATATTATTATCACCTCCAATACCATATTGAGTATAAATCTCTACGGATGATTTTGTCGCTGTGTAAATGATGTGGAATTTCAACTTACAATTTATTATCAATTTCATTTTTCGCGTGGTAACGGATGAAACTTGTATTTCTCAAATAATTTCTTGATTTGATCACTTTTATCAAAAAACTCAAACAAATTCAACTATGCTTTATTGAATAACCCATTATTTAATTCATCCATATCATCAAAAAAAATTTCCAAAATCACAAAAACGTATTTTCTACCATCAAAAATTTCGAGTTCATGAAATTGTTTTGATTCATCTATACCAACAATCACATTAGTTTTAGCAATGTCACAATTTTTGATGAACTTGTCCACTCTACAATTCTTCCCAACAAATTCAACTGTTTGATTTTCTTTTTTAAATAATTCATCAACTCCCACAAAATAAGGAATTTCTATCTCATCATGATCTTCAGTCACATCATTATTTTCATCGATGATTTCACTTTCTTTCTCAATCTCATGAGAAATTTCCTTTTGATCACAAATTCTTCATCTTCAAGTACACCCACAATTTCTTCTTTCTTTGCCTCAGCCAAAAATTATTTTTTTTTTGTTTCTTGTCAATAATTTCTTTTCTAGCATGACCACAATTAGCATTTATCAAAATTGTCCAAATCTCCTTTGCTGTCTTTGCATATATGAATTTTTTGGCTACATAAAACTGGACTTTTATATTGAGATAATGGAATAGCTTGCGGTCTAACTGTCTATTTTTTCTAACTCTTTAATTGTGCTGCTCGACAATTCTGTGCCTTTTGTAGGTTCTATGAATCCCATTTGAACAATATCTCAAACTCTAATAGCTTGAAAAATGTCTTAATCATCATACTCCAAATTTCAAATTTGTTTTTATCATCAAAGATAAAAATGGCACAATGTTGTAGATAATAGCAATCCATACTTCAAAAATATTTTTTAATCTCTACTCAATTAGAACCAATTTTGTGTCCTAATTTTCAATAAGAAATCTTCTATTTTGTACTCTAATTTCATGAACTAGCCATAGGATCAAATCTCAAAGTTTTGATACCACTTGTTGGCATAAAAACACATGTGTAGTGGAAGCGGTTTTGACACATAAAAACATGTGGGAAGAGAATGAGAATAAACACACAAACAAATAATTAACAATTTTACTAACTCAAAACTCGATAATAACAATATAAATCATAGATTTTCACTTACAACAACTCATAAATAAGGTTTTCTCTCAAACCTACTCTTCAAGACTCAATGCAACTCTCCAAGTAACAAGCTACTAAACTAGTATCATTTACATATTGTAAAACTTACCAAACAAACACGATGTAGGACTTCAGATAGGACAAGTGAGAATTTACAATCATTTTTCCTAAGTTATCCGCACTAAACCAATTTAAGATACTCTTTATTTCTTCCCGGCCAAAAATTAATTACTTCCTCGTATTTGGTAGCAAAAAACTCCAAGGTTCTAGTCTTGTTCAGAAAGCCTATTACTCAACAATGGGAGCACCTGCCTCCTGCCATGAAGCATTTCGGACTAGGCTAAGGCTTCAGTAAATCATCATTTCGAAGTTCCGCATTGGTCAATATAAGCTTTTGCACGAACTTGTTGCGGGGCTTGCTAAAGATCTAGGACCAAATGGGAACTGCAACAAAACTTGAATGCATATTTTTTCCACTTTTCACTATTCTTTCTTCGTCTGTTAATGCCGTAGGGTTTGCTAAATGTCTAAATCTGCATTTATATTTTGGCATCATTGGTTGTCAGACAGTTATACCACTTTGAATATTGAGCAGGAAATTTGTTAAAGAAGACTGCAATTTGGCACCGCTAGGATTGCTGAAATACACGAACTTTCGAGTTCCCGTCCAACCATCATGATAAATGCTTGGAAAAAAAAAAAAAAAAGGAATGCGAGAACACTAATATTAGAGTACTAAATCATTCTGCCAAAGCAAAAGTTTAACATTAGAACCATACTGCAGAACGCTATAATCTTGGAAAATCTCCCCACGTACTGGCTATCTTGAAGTAATCTTCTTCACACTAAGAACTCTAGAGATTCCGTGGATCACAGCTTCCCTGGATGAGAAAATCTCGGCTTCTGTGATCTCTACCCCATCAATTGCCAGCGATCTTTTAGAAACGCTCATAGTAACTTCAAGATTTTCATCAGATAACATAGTTTTGAGAGGTGATTTCTCAGGCAACAAGGACAATTCTCTGTATGTAAACCTCTGCGGCAAGACATGTAACCTCACAACTCTATCAAGCGCTGGTGCAGGCAGTGCCATGAACGTGAAGTATGGTGGAGAAAAGATGGTGACGGAGCTCAAATCAGCATAATCTTGAACGATCCCATCAAGAACAGACTGCAATCCCATCGCAAATTGGAGAAATCCATTAGCACTGAGAAACTGAATTATACTTGGCCATCGAACGAAGTTCTTCATCTCATTAGTACTGTTGAAGCCACGACTCTGATTAAAATTCTCACAAGTGGGAGGCTGAATAAAGTTCCAATCCTGATCAATATGACCAGGAAGGTCGAATGATGAGAATGATCCAAGAACACCATGCACTGAAAAGGGACCCTCAAGAAACACATCGGGATGAGAAATCAACACATTATTGATCTTGATTTCATGGGCTGCTTCATCATTCTTGGTAATCTTGATGATCTTATCATGAAGTAGCGTGCTCAAGCAACTGCCTTCTGGTTTCTTGAATAATTCTTGCATGGGAAGTTTGACAGGAGAAGTGTGGTACTTAAGGAGTTGCTTCATTGCCCAAGGAGGTAGATGTCCTGAAATATCGGAAATGGAGGAATCTTGGATGGCAAAAATGGTGGATTCAGGGGATGAAAGAAAGAGCTCAGGGGAGATTTGGAGAAGGGTGGCCATGACATTGAAACCATGAGCTCTTAGAGCATTGGAAGCATTCAACGAGAGACCTCTTCTGGTGGCTTGGATTGATGGGGTTGAATTGGTTTTGGTGTCTTTATGCAGGTTTGCTGTGATTGCCAGAAATGCAAGAACCACAGACATGCCAAAGTAGAAAGGGCAATGCCACCAATGTGAGCAAGAAGAGTTTGCCATTTCCTGAGACAAATGAAGAAATTACTAGTAGAAGATTTTTGCTTTTCAATGTGTTTTTTTCTCTGGGTTCTGAGTAGCAGAATGAATGTAGCAATTTGTTGAAAAATCTTGTTGCTCACTGCAGGTTGTGGGTGTTTTTCCTATTGGCGTTGTTAATTGCTGGGAAAATTTAGAGATTAGTCAAATTTATAGAATTAATAAAGAAATCAAGATTCAGAAATTGTTCATGGGCTTTGAAATTGTGTTTCGGTTTCTGAATTCATGGGTTATAGTAGAACTTAAATCGGGACAAATGAAAGGCCCACTGTACATATGAAGGCGTGATTTACGAAAGCGCAAAGATCACGCCTTTGATGAGGAACGGATGAAGCCTTTGTACGCACATCTTCCTAAGGTAGAAGTGTAAAAGACATCTCCTTCAATAATTTTGATTCTTTTTTTTCCTCTGCGAAATGGAGACTTGAATCTTTGCAATAGTCCTATCGCCTTGTCGTGCAGTTTTGGTAGGGAGTTTCTGTACAGAATTGTACAACTTGATTGATCAAAGCTTGGGGCAATGAGCAAAAGTTGCAAGTCTGCAGCACTTCTAATGAGGAGATAGCATATATGCTTCACAGATTTCAAAGTTTTTAATCAAGTAGGAAGATCAAAAAACTAGCCCTCCAATTTGATTGCTAGTGATTATGATTAGTGTAATACTTTTGATTGCTTTTGATTTGTGCTTCTTCTCGATCACTAGTGTTTCTATAATACATAGGGCTTAACCGCACTGGAACATATTAGTTAGTTAGTTGCCAGAATTGAAGTGGAATATCTTCTCTTGATACATACAAGAAAACCATTAAGATGTTGATGTAAGAGGATACAAGTACTTAATATCTCAATTTTCATAGTCTTAATTGAGCAAATACAATAGTGGTGTGACGCATTTGAAAGCACCAACAAAGAGCAATTTTACAATTTGAATCCTATCCCTTTTGCTTGGATATTTAAATCCTAAAGCTGAAGCAATCTAAAAGATACTTTTTTTTTTGAAAAAAGAAAAAGACAAAGATACATTCCAATTCAATGTAAGAGTAAATTTTAAATAACTTCTTATGTCTCTTTTATTTTTTTTCACAATTTGATGCGTCCTAATAATAAAATGTCTAATTTGACCTTTATGACTGTGTAATGGAATAGATAACTTAACATTCTACTTTAATTCAAATCACGAGGAATCAAAACATAGATTTCCAAATAATAAGTAACTAAAAGTAGGCCTTTATAAGGAAACTTATGGATTAAGTGCATTGGAAGGAATTATTAATCGCTAGAATTGTAGTAAATCATCTTCCTTGGATACATACAAGAAAAGCATTTAAATGTGCACAAGTACTTGATATCTCCATATTCATACTTATAGTGCTATGACAGATTTGAAAGCACCAACATAGGCATACATATTTATTACTGCTGTGACAGATTTGAAAGCACCAACTTAGGCTTACATGATCAAAGTGGAAGAGGAAAAAGTACCAGTGAGTAAAGTTCAGCAGAGCAGATTGTCCAAGAAGTAGGATACAGATCACTTCAAACTTGAAAATGCTTTCCTAAGATCAGACCATGCTATCTAGCTGCTTTCAATCTTCTTGACTGAAAACATCCTTCGGCGCACATCTTTTCTCTTTTCGTCCTTGCACCAGACCCCCACAGAATTAACATCACAAGGAAATGAAACCAGTAAATTGCATTGGCTGACCTCCAGGTGTGTGATCTCAGGCATCACTGCTTGCAATTCTTCCCATGACACCTGAAGTCGTTGGCAGAACTTAAAACACAACCCTTTGACATCCCATTTGTGCTCTTCATCTCCCCAAAAATCTTGGTTCATCTTATTTATTCTTGAGTCCTCCATACAAAGATACTGCAGTTGTTGAAGTGACTTGGGATTAATCCAGCCTGGTGTAGTTTCTCCAACATAATGCTTCAGATACAATTGCTCAATGGAAGAAGGGAGTGACAATTTGTTCAACTTGCTTAAAATGTCCTCATCTTCGCAATCACCTGCATTGATCGACAAAATCTTTAGTTTCTCTAGCTGTGCTAAGACCTCCAATTCCTGATCATTGATCGTGCTTTCTTCAGTTATGTCTATTTGCAGGACTCGAAGTTCAGTCAGAGCCTTAAGCTCTCCAAGGTGGGAACCTGCAGCGTTGCCAGCACCTGCTATCTTAAATCCATACAGCTCCCGGAGATTGGAAAGTCTTGAGAACCCTTGTGGTAGACACCGAAGATTTGGGCAATTGCCAACATCCAAGATGATTAATCTTGGAAGTTTTACAATCGAAGCGGGAAGCTTTTTAAGATCCTTACATTCTTCCAGAATCAGCACTTGGAGGCCCCATAGTTTACCTACTGAGTTTGGGATTTCTAACAACTGCGCAACATACCTGAGGCTCAAATAAGCTAGGCGCTTAAGCGAAGTGATCCAATGCCAGAGATCTTTCATACAAATGCTTTCTAGTTTGACATGAGAGAGATCCAGTACCCGGAGAGACTTGACGTTGGCCAACTCAATATTTCTATTGAAACCGATATAATCAGTTGCAGTTAAAAGTAATGCCCTGAGCTTTGAGTTTCCTCGGAGGTTCTGGAACTTTGTCTCTTTTGTGACTCCAAGTCGACGAGAGCCAGCATTAGCAATATGCTTTCCATTTCCATCGAATCTGCAGAAATCTTCTTCTCTTGCTATTTTAATTGTCAAATCTCGAACCATATCATGCACCTTGCAGGTATAGACACTCCCATCGTAATTTCTCTTCTCAGCTACCTCAACCAGGCATCGACTGATAAGCTCAGACAAGCAGTTGAGAGCTGATTCTGTCACAGTTTCTGTGCTCCTACAACGGACAAATCCTTCTCCTTCCCACCAGTGAATCAGCTGGTCAACATCAACTTCTTGGTCTTCCGGATAAATCGAGAAGCACAATATGCATTGCTTTAAGCGAGCAGGGAGCTCATCATAGCTAAGCTGAAGAGAGGCAATCACATGCTGATTACCCTCAGCATGATCACCTTCTGTAGTTGTCAACTTTTCATGAAAGTTCTTGTGAATCCTCGTCCATTCACTGTAAGACTTGGCTTCTGATGAGAGTAAACCACCAATGGTCTTGATTGCCAGGGGAAGACCCCCACACTTTTTAACAATCACTTTTCCTTCTTCAATTAACTTAGCGTTCTGTTCATCTTCTTCAGAGATGAGTGCAACTTTGCAGAATAATTTCCAGCTCTCATCATCATTAAGAAGTCTGGGTCGATGAATTCGTGCATCCCGAACTCCCATTTTCTTGACAACCTTCTTGATTCTTGACGTGATTATGATGCAGTTGTCGAGGCCCTCTGTCTTGGGTAGCCCACTAGAGATCCGTTCCCACCATCCATCTTCAATGCTCCAGACATCATCTAAGACAATCAGGTAGGTTTTGTCTGAGAGCAATTGGCTGATTCTACTCAGCATGTCGCCTTTAGAGGATCCTGTGTCTTCTGCTTTGAGTTGCTTCAACATACTTTTCATGATTTCAGTCTCATTGACAGGTTGAGAAACTGAGACCCAAATTTTCTCCTGGAAGCGTTTCGTGAGATGCACATCTCTGCAGATCATTTTTGCAAGGGTCGTTTTACCCAAACCCCCAGCCCCACAATTGCAAGATGAAGCAATGGCTCATTATGATCAAGAATCCATTCCCTTATTGTTGCCAAATCGTCTGTTAGGCCAATGACTTCAGATTGGTCAAAAACAGCTGAGCGCCAACGTGTCTTTCTGTCGTTGTTCTCACTATCTGGATGCTTTGCAATGGGAGTGTAATAGGAGTTCAAATTTTCACGCATTCTTTTAATTTGGCTGTTGATTTCTGTTAGCCTTTTTCCCGTTCCATAGCGAAAGGCCATCTCAGAAAGAGAGAGGCTGCAAGGACTAGCCTTTCTTTCTATATAATCTTCTCGAATCTGGCAATCAACAACCAGATCATCTGCGTCATAGATCAGTTTTTGAAGTTCTTGCAAGGTCATCTTGACTGTTTCTTGCTTGTCTTTGAGCTTGCTTGCATCAGCGACAAATGATTGCATAAATTCCAGCTGTTCCCTCAACTCAGAAAACTGAGCTGGAAATTGTCTTGCATATTTGCTGTGATCCTGGATTGCTGTACCCAAATCTTTCACAAGTTCTTAAGCAATGGCACTTGCTATTGCGCTTGGCAGCATTTTGTCTGAGGAATTTGTGAAGGCCAATACTGGGAAATGAGTTGCCTTAATATTTGCTAAAGGATGCAGAAAAGTAGACAAGCATTTACAATGATTTCATATAATCCAAGTTAACCTCAATAAGTAGGCCTTAATAAGGCCTTATCTATCCTTTGTTTGCTACTTTGTTGAATATATTTCTTTAGGAGATATTCATTTTCATCAGTACATTAACCCATGCATGTTGGGAAATGAAGAGTACAGATTCTATGCATGCTAAGCACATATTATCATTATCATTATCATTATCATTATCATTATCATTATCATCATTATCATTATCATTATCATTACTATATTAAAAGTGTGATGAGTGTTGGTGTAAGTTGTAAGCAATTTTTTATCTTAGTTTTTGTTATGCCCATATTACCCCCAATCTTTTAATGAGAGTTATTGCATTTTAGTTGTGGTAGTAACTAAAAATATAAAACATTCCAAATTACTAAACTCAATAATAATGGTAATTAAAATGAAAAACTCTTTATCAAAATTATTTAGTGACTCTTACACTCTATTTCCAACTCTTATGTGTGTTAAATTTTCTTATTCAAAATAGTGTGACCAATTGCATTAACCATAATTTTAAAATCGTAAAAAATTATTAGTGTAAAAAAAGATGCTTTTAGAATAAAAAAGAAATATATAAGAAAAAACTATATTAAAAGTGTGATGAGTCTTGGTGTAAGTTGTAAGCAATTTTTTATCTTAGTTTTTGTTATGCCCATATTACCCCTAATCTTTTAATGAGAGTTATTGCATTTTAGTTGTGGTAGTAACTAAAAATATAAAACATTCCAAATTACTAAACTCAATAACAATGGTAATTAAAATGAAAAACTCTTTATCAAAATTATTTAGTGACTCTTACACTCTATTTCCAACTCTTGTGTGTGTTAAATTTTCTTATTCAAAATAGTGTGACCAATTGCATTAACCATAATTTTAAAATCGTAAAAAATTATTAGTGTAAAAAAAGATGCTTTTAGAATAAAAAAGAAATATATAAGAAAAAACTATATTAAAAGTGTGATGAGTCTTGCTGTAAGTTGTAAGCAATTTTTTATCTTAGTTTTTGTTATACCCATATTACCCCCAATCTTTTAATGAGAGTTATTGCATTTTAGTTGTGGTAGTAACTAAAAATATAAAACATTCCAAATTACTAAACTCAATAACAATGGTAATTAAAATGAAAAACTCTTTATCAAAATTATTTAGTGACTCTTACACTCTATTTCCAACTCTTATGTGTGTTAAATTTTCTTATTCAAAATAGTGTGACCAATTGCATTAACCATAATTTTAAAATCGTAAAAAATTATTAGTGTAAAAAAAGATGCTTTTAGAATAAAAAAGAAATATATAAGAAAAAGAGTCCACATTCATTTGGACAATTTTGAAACGCATATCATAATGATAAATATATAATTATGTACTTTTATCATTATGAAGAAATAATAAAAGAAAATCAAAATAAAAGAACCCAACTATTTCTATCAATTGATAATGAAATAGTTAATCTAAGATAATTAAGTAGTATAAATCATTTATATTCTATATTAACCATAATATCACTTAGAAAAAAGGAATAATTTCAGAAACCTCCCCTGAGGTTTCTGAAAGTTTCACCTGGCACCCTCAAACTTTTAAAAATCTAACTTGCCTCCTTTACTTTATATTTTTGGTATCATTTATAACCCATTTTAAAATATAATATTAAAAAATTCATTTTGGAAAAGTAAATGCAATCTCATTCCAAAATTACCCTTTGTTGTCTTTCTTTTGATTGTCTAAATATATTAATAACAAAATAAATGAAAGTTTATGTCGATTGGAAAAAATATAATACATTTTTATAGCAAACATTAATATTAAAATTTTACAAGTGAAACCCATTTCAAAATATAATGTTAAAAAACTTATTTTGGGTAAGAGAATATAGTTCTATTCCAAGTTTGCCCTTTTCCTATGATTTCTTAATTACTTTAATACACCAAACGTATCTTTTTAATTTTTATAAATAGATGGATGTAGTTTCTTAATGAACATTTAGGACTTGGTAACAATGTTAAAAAAAATTTTTAGTAGTTTTTATGTCATTGGTTTGGACAAGAAATGTTAAATTACTCAAAATTAATAATTTATACTACTCTTAGAAATAACTTATAATAATTTATAACCATGATGATACATTTTTGCACTGATTTAAAAACAATACAAACAAATTTATATATGATTTTTGGCATGTTATATCTTTTTAGTCTTCAAACCATCAATTTGGACAAAAAAGTAGAAAATTCAAAAATATGTAAATGATTTGTAAAACTTCTTAATTTAACTCAAAACACTTTGCAACAAAGAACATATTATCTTTGTAACTTGCAGAATTTAAATATTAACGCTTGCCATATCAAAACGTACTATATTTTTTTCAATCGACATGAACTTTCATTTATTTTGTTATTAATATATTTAGACAATAAAAAGTGAGACAACAAAGGGTATTTTGGAATGAGATTGCATTTACTTTCCCAAAATAAATTTTTTAATATTATATTTTAAAATGGATTATAAATGATACCAAAAACATAAAGTAAGGGAGGTAAGTGAAATTTTTAAAAGGTTGGGGGAGCCAGGTGAAATTGTTAGAAATCTCAGGGGAGGTTTCTAAAATTATCCCTAGAAAAAATGACAATGATTCAAAATAAAAATGTCATTACCTTTACCCAAAAAGAAGTGTTCTCAAGTTATATAGGAGTTATTACCTATACTTTTCTAATGAAGTCTACTAAAAAAGTAAAATACAAATAAAGTAAAAACCAAAAAGAAAAAAGGATGCAAAATTATCCCTAAACAAAATTTCAATTTACAAAAATGAACAAGATTAAAGAATCAATTAAATATGTCAGGTTGTTTATATTCCATTATTATAAAGGAATACAAAGAGTCATATATACAGACTTCATATCTATTCAATTGTAAAAATATGTTTCTAATTTAATACTGAACTATTTCACTTATCATTAACAAATTCATTTCACATTACATAATGATAGAATGCAATCATATATGCAAGATTTACATTTTATTATGAATGTTCAATCCACTCACTCAAGTAAAAAGAAATAAATAAAAATTATTTATATATTTCATATAAATTGATTAGATCAGTCTCACTCTATAGTTCTACTATAAAAATTTATTTTACTTAGCCAAAAAGGGGGGAAAAAAAGAAATCCATAAGGAAAGATATACAGATTGACATATTGTTCAATACATTAATATTTATGTTAAAATATTTAGTAGTTTAGTCAAATTTTATCTTTTCAAAAGTTGTATGGTTCTAATTCATACTTTGATTAAAAAGTGTTTTGTTGGAGTGTATGAAGAATAGGGAATTGAAATAAATATATAATATTATACTTGAATTGAATTTACATAATTGATATAAATAAATTCATTTACTTATCGCCTTTTAGAAATTGATATCACAATTTAACCTTTTACGTTGCTAATATATATATTTTTTGCACTCACTCTCAACATCTAAATTCATTTTTTCTCACTCAACAATATTATTTTGTATGTAAAAAATCGTGATATCCTGATTTAAATATGATATTAAAAATGTTGAATAATTTTGGTAAGATATTCAAGTATCAATATTTTGTGACAATTAAAAGAAAAACACAAATAAAAAGCGTTTTAGTGTGAAATTGACAATCAAAATTATAAAAAATATTTTAGTATCTTACGATACTACATACTAAGATGATAAGATCACGTGCAAAGCACGTGAAGTATTACTAGTATTACTAGCGAGAGCCCCGAACAGCTCAGCGAGGGTTGAAAAAACATGATTGCGTCGGTTAAATCGTATAAAATTCTCTAAATTGAAAAATATTCACTTTAAACATATATTCACTCATTTTTCAATAAATAAACATAATATAAATAATATTATGCATTTTTAAAATAATTCAATTTCGAGGCCTCACATCCTTCCCCCTTAAAAGAATTTCGTCCTTGAAATTCAAACCTCGATTTACGAACCACTCTGGATAATCCTTTCAGATCTTTTCTTCAACTTTTCAGGTTACTTCCTTAATCCTTCAATTTCTCCATAAAACCTCAACTAGGGGAAATTTGCTTACTTCTCAAGTTTGTCACATTCTTATCATGAATCTGCACATAATGTCTTTCATGAGCTAGCATTTCCTCTACTTCGATATCTTCCAATTTCCATAATAGTGCTTATTGCATCAACAATGGTATGCGTTCAAGTCTTATAAGGTGGTCTTCTCTAAAGCTCTCCAGATGCATATGTTTATACATATCCTAAAGGCCACCTCAATCCAATTATGTTTCCATCAAAATTTATCTTCCATGAGCTTTACCCTTAGATGTCTCTCATGGTGTTCAAACCCCAAGATCATAAAGTACTCTAACAGGTCTATATTTACCCATACAAGGAAGCAGGATTAACAGTCAAATGGAAAGTATCAGAAGCCACTAAAATTTCATTAAACAAGACAGGGGTAGTACCTTTAACATTTTCAGTTGGATCGGGCACTTGTTGTTGGTTAATGGTGTAGACCCTGGCGCATGCAAATAATTGGTGTTCGGTACTACCACATCGGAAACACTTTCTCCTCTTCCAACATTCATCCTCGATGGTTCAACTTCCCACGAAATTACATGTTATACTGGGAGTAGATACCTGATTACCTTGCGAGACATTCGTTGATTGTCCCCTTCCACTCAAAGTTCCTCCGGGGTCCGGACCCCGCTCCACTAGAGAATGTTTCCTTTACCATAGATTCTCTCAACGCTCTAGAAGGGTTTTCTTTTCCCATGTCTCTTCCAATCTTAGGGGTTGGAGCAGCCACATCCAATGGTCCTCGACTACTGCTAGGAGTATTCCTTTTTCTTGCATTGAAAGATCTAACTTGAGCCTTTGCCCTTTCAACCCTCTGGGCTTTCTCAACGGCTTCACTAAAGCTATTGATTTGGGCAGCCACCAAAATTTCTTGTATCTCCACATTCAATCCTTGCACAAATTTTCTAATTCTCCTTTGTTCGGTTGCCACTAACTCGGGAGCAAACCTCGAGCATTTGTAAAGAGTGCCTCATATTGACACTTAACGCCCCTTGCTTACATCTAATGAAATCATCTTCCCTCTTCTCCTGGACTAGTGGGGGAAGAAACTTAGCATTAAATTCTCTAGTAAAGTTCACCCAAATTCTAGGGATTTGCTCTCTTTCCCATTTCACCCTTGTCATATCCACCATGCTCTAGCGGCTCCCTCAAACTCAAATACGCAAATGACACTTGCCTCTCCTCCGTGTAATCTAAGGCAGTAAAAATATCAGAAATTCTCTCCAACCATCCTTCAGCAACTTCAGGGTGGGTTCCCCAAGGAATTTAGGCGGGTTAAACCTTTGAAATCTCTCAAGAGCCCTATCCTCACCAACTCCAAGGTTACCAGGATGTTGTTCAGGTCCAGGGCCTTGTTGCCCAGCCATACGATCTAGGATCTCAGTCATACGATTCATGGTCGTAGCCATTTGCTCCACAAAGTTAACCCCGGCACCTTGATTCTGATTGGCACCTTGATTCTGACGGCAGAGATTCATGATCACTCCAATATTTGGTAGCCTTGTCCCTCGCCCTCGCCTCGACCTCTTCTACCCTCTATAGTTCTTTAGAGGGCAGACATTTTAATATAACAGGAAAATACAATACACTATTAGAAAATCAAGTTGAAAAGACAAATAAAACACGTTATATACATAACTCGTAATAACAGAAGAGCCAGGAGTACTTCTTTGTGGTTATCAAATCGTTATGGAGTTTACTAGATCAAAACTTTAGCTAAGTTTACTTGAACAATTGTCAAGACAATATTAACATTGGCCAAGCTCCATCTAGCCATTAGGAAGTTAGTGTCCAAGGAATAAACCTATAAAAGCAGTGTTGTATTGGTGTTCAATGGATAGCATACCTCAAATAAGTAGCCAAATAGTGAGTTTATCAAATGTGGTTAAAATGGACAAGCCAATAAATGATCTTTATTTTTTTTTAATCAAAGCCACGAAAATGAATGATGGATATGAATTTGCTTAAACGGGAAAATAGTTAAAAAATTTCCCGCCAATCAAATGTCGGTTTAGGGTTTAGGGGTACGGTTTAGGGTTTAGGGTTTAGGGTTTAGGGTTTAGGGCCTTGGCGTTGTCGTTTTACGGTTTATGGTTTCGGGATTACGATTACTAACCTGTAGGGTTTAGCGTTTCGGTTTTAGTAGGGTGTAGGGTTTAGGGTTTGGGGATTGCGCATAATATTCACTACATAACAAATTAATCATTAGTAGTAAAGAAGAAAAAATAAAGAGGGGAAAAAATTCATTTTTTTAAACAATCAAGTATTTTCTTAAACCACAAAGAGAAAGTATTTCTAGTCCCGCGTGCTCTTATTCTAATGCGATTTCAAAAAATTTACTTTTTTTTATAAATTTTACTTATAAGTGAAGTTCCATTCGGCAATGAGAAGTTGGAAAGTAAACACGCCTTCTTAGAATACAACTTCGAAAAAATATTTTTTTTTATTTCAAATGCGAACATCACTGATTTGAACCCTACACCCAAATCACCCTATTTGCAGAAAAAATTTAAAAATCATAATATTTTTAGAAATTTCTCATCTGTGGATACCGGAAGTTCAGTAAATGAAATCTTCACCTATGATCAGGCTGGAAGGCTGCTACGCCCCCTTTTTCCCTATGCAAAACGTTAGCAGCATATTCCAGTCCAGGACCTGATAGTGAGATGCAGAAAGGGATTATGTGGAAAGAACAAACATCTGATGCAATGATCACAAGGAGAAAGAACTGTAAGCGTAGTGCAATCTCACTTCGAAAAAGACCAGTTGCTCTTGTGAGTAGTTCTTCGGGTGTTTATCCAAAGGATCACAAGTGCAGTGCTGTGTGATGGTTGAAGATATTTATTGGATCATTAGCATTGAAATCGAGCTATCTGAGTGATCTGGGGTGCTGTGTCAAAAGAGCCTGCATGCAGAGGGCTCTGAGACTAAATCTGTATGGAATTACACTAAAAAGGTCACCTGACTCTGTTTTTCCCACTGAAGAAAGAATTTTTGGCCAAGAGTAAGTAGAGGCACTCGGACAATGCATGTCCAGTGGACACCGGAAGTTCAGTAAATGGAATCTTCACTTATGACCGTGCTGGAAAGTTGCTTATACCCTTCCCTTCCCTCAAAGAAGGTACATCATATGCAAAACAGTAGCAACATATTCCAGCCCAGGACCTGACGCTAAGTTACAGAAAGGGATCATGTAGAAAGAACATACATCTGATGAAATAAGCACAAGGAGCAAGAACTGCAAGCGTATCGTAAACCTACCTAAGAAAAGATCAGTAGCTCCTAAGGGTCATTTTCCAGGTGTTTATCTGAAGGATCACGAGTGCAGTGCTATGCAATGATTGAAGATGTTTATTGGATCATTAGCTTTGTATTCAAGCTATGAGCGACATGAGCTGTTTTGTCAACAGAGCCTAGGTATTGAGGGCTCTGAAACTAAACCTGGATGAAGGTTGTTGTAACCATATAATGCTGAAAGTCCTAGTGGTAAGATTCTGTGAGCAATGTGGTTAAATTAACAGAGATTGATATGTTGTGTGATCAGCTATTAATCTTTTTAATCCGTGACACGAACTTCACGTGGAAGGAGTCAACCAGGTCAATCCATTGCTCCAAATTTCCTTAATACTTTCTTTAAGAGATGCTTTTCCTTCCATCAGGAATAAAGCATGTCTTCCACTATCTCTAGTCTCTTACTTTCCATAGTGCAGGCAGGTCTGTCCTGGAATTTTCACCAGAGAAACAGGAAAATGACAACAGCTGTGTAGTCTTCAATTATGACGTGCAAAAGCAAAGCTGTACTTTTACAATTATGAGATGAGAACTTTTGGACTATCAAGACACTGTAATATATGGATGATTGTAATCTGCTCCACCTGTGCTACATAACAGCGAAAAAACTTAGTGGCTTCAGACAGGACAAGTGAGAGTTTATATTCATCTTTGCTAAGTTATCTGCATCAAACCAACTTAAGATATTCTTATCTTATCTCTTCAAATCCAAACTGCGACTTACATCTACTATTTGGTAACCAAAAACTCCTAGATTCTAGTCTTTTTCAGAAAGCTTATTGCTCAAAATGGAAACACCTGTCTTCTACTATAAAGCATTTCGGATTCGGCTAATGCTTCATAAAATCACCATTTCAACATTCTGCATTGGTCAATTCTAGCTTTGCACGAACTTGTTTGGGTACTTGCTAGACGTCTAGGACCAAATGGGAACTGCAATGAGACTTCAAAGCATCTTTTTGCCCACATTTTACATGGACCTTCTTCATCTGTTAGGATTTGCTAAATATCTAATCTAGCAAAATTTAAGCAGGAAATTTGCAAGAGGAAACTGCAATTGCCACAAATAGAATGCAAAATACACAAACTTTTGAGTACTGGTTCCACTCAAAAATTTAGGAAAAAAAAAAAGAAAGGCTTGCTATAAAAAAAGAAAAGTAATAGCGCTAATGTTAAAATACTAAAATCATTCCACAAAAGCAAAAGTTGCAACTTTTGTAAGAGGAGACTGCTTTTTTGGGTGTAATCAAGATGTACAGGCTTTTAAATTGTATTCGGCTTTCCAATTTGACAGGCCCGTAGATACTTGGGTATAAACTCCAAATTCAGCCCAGGCACCCATATAATCTTTTTGGCTCCCAAAATCCATCTTAATTGATAGGAACATTAATGTAACAAGATTTTTATTTCAACTCTCAAGCTCTCATCCATTTCTCCACCTCCGTTGAAGTCTCCATAAATTTTTTTTTTTAAAAAAGAAAAAAGGACATCTCTTTTACTATCTTTTCTCCTAAATGAAACTTGTTTCTTTCAATTAACTTGTATACTGATTTTTTAAATTGAGTAATGATTTTGTTAAAAAAAAAAAAAAAAAAAGCCAATTGTATGTTGTTATTTCGCTCAGTGTTGGACTGAGATTAAAAGTTTGGAAACCGGACATGAACAAATTCAGGGAAATTAGAAGTACATATTTCTGGAGAATAATAAAGAACAAACTACATAGTAGGAATACACAAGTAACAACCCATTTTCTTATTTATCAGCAAGGAACAAAGGCAACTGAATGTGACTACCACCACCCATGATAATAATTATAACAACAAGCAGAGAAGAAAATTTTACAGATTAAAAACAGGGAGATCAAAACTTTGAGGCCATTAAATGCTAGTACCAAAATCTAACCATGTCACTCAGCTATATTCTTGAACTTCTCTATCTGTATATTTTTTCTTCCTCCTTCCTGGACCAGAATCCCATGCCTTTGATATCACAAGGAAATGACACCAATGAATAGCACTGACTGACTTCCAGGTATCTGATTTCAGGCATCACAGAGTCCAATTCTTCCCATGATAAACACAATCTTGGGCAGAAGTTCAAGCACAAACCCTTGACATCCCATTTATGATCTTGATCGCCCCAGAAACTGTTGCTCATGTTTCTGATCATTGAGCCTTCAATACAAAGATACTGCAGGCGTCCAAGTGATCTTGGATTTATCCATGCCGGTGCAGTTTCTCCAAAATAACTCTTCAGATACAGTTCCTCAATGGATTCAGGGGGTGAAAGTTTGTCCAACTTCCTTAAAATGTCGTCGTCTTCATGATCACCTCCATTAATTGACAAAATTTTTAGTTTTACTAGCTGTTCCAACGCATCCAATTCCTGATCCTCAATAGTGCTTTCTTCAGTTATCTCTATGTGCAATATACGAAGTTCAGTGAGAGCCTTCAGGTCACCAAGGTGGGAACCGGCAGCATTGCTGCGACCAGCTGTCTTAAAACCATAGAGCTCCTGGAGATTGGAAAGTCTTGAGAACCCTTGCGGCAGACACTGAAGACTGGGGCAGTTGCCAACATCCAAGATGATTAATCTTGGAAGGTTTACAATTGAAGCGGGAAGCATTTTAAGATTACTACATTCTCTCAGAATCAGCACTTGGAGGCCCCATAGTTTATCTACTGAATTTGGGATTTCTAACAATTGTACAACATGCCTGAGGCTCAAATAAGCTAGGCGTTTAAGGTGAGTGATCCAATGCCAGAGATCTTCCATACAAATGATGTCTAGTTTGACATGTGAGAGGTCCAGTACCCGGAGAGACTTGACGTTGGCCAACTCAATCTTTCTACTGAAACCGATATAATCAGTTGCAGTTAAAAGTAATGCCCTGAGCTTTGAGTTTCCTCGGAGGGACTGGAACTTTGTGTCTTCTGTGACTCCAAGTCGACGAGAGTTGGCATTAGCAATATGCATTCCATTTTCAATGAAGCTGCAGAAATCTTCTTCTCTTGCTATTTTAATTGTCAAATGTCGAACCATATCATGCATCTTGCAGGTATAGACACTCCCATCGTAATTTCTTTGCTGAGCCACTTCAACCAGGCACCGATTGATAAGCTCTGACAAACAGTTGAGAGCTGATTCTGTCACAGTTTCTGTGCTCCTACAACGGACAAATCCTTCTCCCACCCACCAGTGAATCAGTCGGTCAACATCAATTTCATAATCCTCTGGATAAATTGAGAAGCACAACAGACATTGCTTCAAGAAAGCAGGGAGCTCATCATAGCTTAGCCGCAGAGAGGCAATCACATGCTGATTACCCTCAGCACGGTCACCTTCTGTACTTGTCAACTTTTCATGAAAGTTCTTGTAAATCCTCGTCCATTCACTGTAAGACTTGGCTTCTGATGAGAGTAAACAACCAATGGTCTTGATTGCCAGGGGAAGGCCCCCACACTTTTTAACAATCTCTTTTCCTACTTCAATTAACCTAGTAATTTGTTCATCTTTTATAGAGATGCGTGCAACTTTGCAGAATAATTCCCAGCTGTCTACATTATTAAGAAGGCTGGGTCGATGAATTCGTGCGTCCAGAACTCCCATATCCTTGACAACTGTTGTGATTCTTGATGTTATTATAATGCAGTTGTTGAGGCCCTCTGTCTTAGGTAGCCCACAGGAGATCCATTTCCACCAACCATCTTCAATGCTCCAAACGTCATCCAGGACGATAAGGTAGGTTTTGTCTGAAAGCAATTGACTGATTCTACTCAGCATGTCGCCTTTAGAGGATCCTCTGTCTTCTGCTTTGAGTTGCTTCAACATGCTTTTCATGATTTCAGTCTCATTGACAGGTTGAGAAACTGAGACCCAAATTTTCTCCTGGAAGCGTTTCGTGAGATGCACATCTCTGTAGATCATTTTTGCAAGGGTCGTTTTACCCAAACCCCCCAGCCCCACAGCCACAATTGCAAGATGAAGCAATGGCTCATTATGATCAAGAATCCATTCCCTTATTGTTGCCAAATCGTCTGTTAGGCCAATGACTTCAGATTGGTCAAAAACAGCTGAGCTCCAACGTGTCTTTCTGTAACTGTTGTTCTCACTATCTGGATGCTTTGCAATGGGAGCGTAATAGGACTTCAAATTTTCATGCATTATTTTAATTTGGCTGTTGATTTTTGTTAGCTTCTTTCCAGTCTCAGAGCGAAAAGACATCTCCGAGGGAGATAAACGGAAGCTAGAAGCGCCCTTCATTTTCCAGTGATCTTCTCGAATCCTACAATCAACAACCAGATCATCTGCTTCATAGATCAGTTCTCGAAGTTCTTGCAAGGTCATCTTGACTGTTTCTTGCTTCTCTGGCAGCTTGCTTGCTTCAGCAATGAAACTTTGCATGTACTTCCGCAGTTCCTTCAAAGTTTTGAACTGAGTCAGAAATTGAATGGCATATTGGCCTTCGTCTTGGATTGCAAGAGACAAATTCGTCAACAATTGTCGAGCTACTGCATAAATTAGTGGACCATTAAAGCTATCATTCGAGTGACCATCCACGGCGAGATTGGAGCTACTAAAGTAGTCCGTGGCTTGGATATTTGGTTGGTAGGTAAAGGATTCTCCACCTAATAAGCTGGAGAAATTGAAACACGAAACTGAGTGAGAGGGGTCCGTGTAATTAGAAGAGGGTGATTCTGGGACTGAAGAAATATCGCTGGACGTCATTAGAGCACTGTCCCGGTCTTCCTCCCTTCGAAGGTAGGGTCGGACATGCCATCTCCAAAGGGCATCATTTGCAGACATCTCTGATCAATCTGGGAGTAGTACATTAACAAGCATATTATTTGGACGCATATTTGTCTATCCATTTGTAAGTTAAAGAAGATTGATAACATAAATTTCTTGAGAAGACATAGTTATTACCGTCGTATAAACATTATGAAATGACCATTAGAAGTTTATACATCATATGTGTTCGAACCTCGTACTTCATTTTTTTGAGTTTTCACCTAATTGTATGTGCCCTTGCATTTCAACTCCTACTGGGTATTAAGAAAATTCACACTCACCAACAGACACAACCATTTTCAGCTCTTGAAAAGCAAAACATGCCATGTTTCAGGGATAGGGTAAAGTTGTTACCAGAGTTTCGGTGTTTCGTTCCAACTGAAGGAAGAACGTTTCAGTTGACAATAATCGTGGCCTTACCACAGGAACCACCTCCCAGGCCTGTTGAAGTTGTCCAATGGATACTGAAGTACACGAAATCAAATCAAAACATCACTTGTAATCATCCTGTAAACCTGGCACTCCTTTCCGTATTAGAATAAGGTCAATGTCAAGGTATTTACAGCATGCGTTCTTCAAGATAAATTGAGAATAAATTGAGGAAAGGAAGCATGCCTACTTAGTCTCTTACAACCTTAGCCCATGTACAGAACAAAAAAATTCAGATAAAATAAACAGAAGCGGTAAGAACTTTAACTATTACAGAAGCATGAACTCACCACACAGCACAGATCAATATCTCCAAGGAATGGTATGCTGATCACGTATGTGCTGCTTCAAACAAGCTGTTGGAATAACCTGGACTATCTGGTCAGTAGTATTTTATCTCGCATATGCAATTTCTAAGACTAAACGAAGATCATTTATAGCCTTATATTATCTTATATATGGAATTTCTAAGACTAAACGAAGATCATTTATAGCTTTATAATTCAGGATTCCCGGTGGTGAAAGTCCCTTTGCTGTACTGTGAATGAACAGACATGATTTTGTTGTTTTAGCTGGTAATTTCTCATAACATTAACTTCACGCGGATCGAGTCGGTCTATTCACTTAAAAATATTTTTAAAAAATGTGGGTCTAGTCACTCATAACAGGTCAATTTGCTTTACAAGATGCTTTTTCTATCCACAAGATTAAAGACAAAAGCATGTTTCCCACTAACGACTTGCTTTCCACAGTTCAGGTCTAACCCAGAATTTTCCCCAAGGGAATGAGAAAGTGACGAGAACCTTCAGCCTTCATCACCAACAATTATTTGGAAAAGAGAGCTGAGATATTTCACCATCATGAAATGAGAAGGTTTGGACTATTAGACAATCATGATCCCGGCTCTGATCCTATACAGGGAAGCAGTGTTGCAATGACAATAAAAGTGTAAGACTGACTTCACACAGAACAGCTGAAAGTTCGTGGTTGTTGTATGCTTAATAATGCACATTTGGTCGCCCCAAAACTGACACTCGAATTATACCTCTACATTTCCGAGTAAATTCTCAAAAAGTGAGAACTTTTAAAATTAATTCCTAAAATGTAGTGTTTTAAAGCCTCTTCCTAAAAGGATGAAAAGCATTCTCGTTGTTTTCTTATGAAACACTCGCTTCTGTGTATCACCCAACCTATACCTCCTCCTATATTCACACGATGAGTTGTTTTCTTAGAAGAACAATGTATTGTTCAAAAGACGCATTTTGTTTTGAAATTTCCACTATTTTCGAATTTTTCTTTATAAGTATCACTATTTCAGAATTTACTCCCACATTCCCACAAAAAAATTGCTCATTAGGCAAACTGCCAACGTATGTTTCAAGGCAAAAATAGCGTCAGGGCCTTTTGAACCCATGTTTCGGCTCAAGATGTTCTATTTTTAGCGAAGAAATCTACGTTGTGCAAACATCTCAATGAAAAGCGGGGCAAAATGAATCAATGGTTCGAGAATATGGACGAACACCTCACAGGCATTACATCAAAGCATCAATAGGGATGTTAAAATCTTGAATTTTCATGTTTTTTGAGCCACAGCAAGGCAGTTAATTACGGCCAAGACCAGATGATTGAAAAGTTCAATGCACTGTTGCCGCGAAGGCGTGAAAACTGAAAAGCAAAGACAAGCGCGTTTGGATGAGAGGAGCCAATCACATAGGAAAGGCAAGAAAGTGGTTCAACCATCACAGCTACGTAGGAATAGGACAAAAAGAAAAAAAAATCCATTACTGCCGACTTGCCGAGTGTTAAGGGTCAGACTCGCAGTGCAATCAAATCATTATTTGATTCTGTGAAAAAAAGAAAAAGAACTAAAAGGAAAAAAAACGCAATTCTTTATCTTTATGATGACTAAAAGCATCTAGAAAAGAAAATTAATGGGTGTGATTTGGCAAGAGTTTATTTGGAGTAATTATTGTAACACTAAATGTAACCTATATGAGATGAAAAGATGGTATAAAAGAAAATATGTATGCGAGATAAAAATGTTAGGAAAATATGACACTGATTGGAAAACGTGTTTGTAATATAATAAAACTAGAATTATGACCCGTGCTGTGCACGGGCTTATATTTAAAATAATAATAACAAATTATTTGTAATAGTTATGAAAAAAAGTTAAAAGTAAAATATTATTATTTTAGAATCTAATTTATATTCTATTTATATATCTTATCTAAAACATTAAAGTATACTAAAACATATAGGAAAGGAACATGAAAACATTTAAAGAAACATCAAAAGCACAGTAAACATAATAGTATATTCCCATCACCTCTTCAGTCTGCTTCCCCCACCTTACAACTCCACTCCTCCTCACCTCTCTGACCCAACATTTCCACATTCCTGCAAATCTTTTCCTTATCCCTAAATCCTAAATTTTCTTTGCCATCCCCTATTCTTATCCAATTGTCCTCCGACCTAAATTTATGGCTATTTATCTCCTATTCTACTATACTTTCCAACTATTCATAATTGTAAATGATAACATTTACTTCGATTGACTTGTCAACAAATATGAGATTGGATATGTAATTTAATTGGGTTCAAATGTGTTCATATTTCAACCTCTAAATTAAAAAATTAATTTTTAAAGAAAAATAAAAAACTTTCATAACTTTTACTTTAGTTTTAAACTTTTAAAATATACTTATTTTTGTACTTTCAAGATAAAAGCACCAGGTATAGTTATTTATAGTATGAATCTGGATTGAATGGTGACAACTTTTCTTTTGAAAAGGTTTTGAGTTGATTTCATATTCATTCTCTAAATTGAAATATATAATTTGAAACAAAAGGGAAAAAAAGAACCCATGACTTATAATTTTTAGAATATATTTAATTTTACCTCCCAAAATATGAAACTATATAAAACCAAGAATTAATCACAATAGTTGTAATTATTGGCATCTAGAAATGCAATGAAAAATTGATACACATAAATTAACAACAAAGTCCTATTAGCGATTCAAAATGGAAATTATTATTTAAAATCTTTGTCTTTAATAAACATTAATAATAATTAATAACAATAGCATCAGTCTTACTATATAGTTTAAAATAAAGATACAGTACATTTGTCTGTAAACTGTATCTACCCAATTTGCATATATCTGATCTAAATTTTACTTTAATCAGGTTTAAATAAGAGTGTAAAATCCAGTGACTACGAATAATCTTGAGTGTTATTGATTATTTTATATATTTTTATTTTATTCAATGTAAATATGTAACACTACTATGTCATTTTTAGAAAAATGACTAAATCTTTAATTTTTTAAATTATTGGTGGTATTAATTTACCTTTTAGGATTAGTACTACTATTGCTTTTTAAATCCTTAACCACCAAATATATTATTTTTTATGTAATTTATCTTTTTATTAACATTACTGAGTTAAACAGTAAAATATTGTTATTTACTCTTTTAACTTTTAATAGGACTTGTAACATTTTATTTTAATTTACCCCCCATGAATAACTTTATCCAAATTCCTACATTTATGGTACCACTTCCTACATTTTAAATCCAAAAGACATGAATGGATATTTGATAATTTAAAAAACTGAAAATTCTATAAAAAAAAAAAGAATAGAAAGTTAGAAGCTTTATGGTTTTTTTTTGAAGGAAGAAACTTTATGATTTAACCGTTCTAAAAACCCCCTGCAATACATACACATACACATACACATATATAAATTCACAGATAGCAGTGAAATGTTGCAATTTTTTTCTTCTTTTTTTTTGTGAGAAAGAATGAAGTACTGCTCTTACAGAAGTCTTAACTTGAGCGGTGTTTTAAATTAGGCAAGTGAATGGAGAAAACATGTTGGAGTTGGAACATGTTCCGTTCAAATATCAAGAGAATTAGTCAAAATAGATATCTCTTAGTTGGCATGGATAATGTTTTCAAAAATTAAGTAATTAGTTAGTATGGATAATGAGTTAGTAGACGTGGATGAGTAATCAGTTAGTGAAGTTACTGGATGCAGACGTGTAATTTAGGAGAAAAATATCTAATTGATTAAAATAAATGTAAATGGCTAGAAAATGGGATTAGAATTTTCTTGATTTGTGAAGGCTCTTGATAAAAAAAAACCTGCTCTGCAATACATATATGATAGATAACATTTGAAAAAATTTTGTAACTTTTTATAAAATACCTTACCTTACTATAAAATAACTTATAGTAAAATTTTGATAGTAATATAAAATGCCTTATTGCAACTTTTTATAGTAAAATTTTCACTTGTGTGTGCATTTTGAGATGTTTTGAGAATTTAAAAACTTTGTTGAGATATATTTTTTAAAAATTCACCTTCTTACCACGACCACCCACCATTCCCTCTCTACCAACACCACCTCCCATCTCCACACCCTTTCCTTAGTAGCACGACCTACACCGTCACTCCCCTCCCTTCCCACCCCATCTATTATCTTTCTCGTTCTCTTTGCCTTTCCTCCTCTCTCATCCCTCTTTCTCTTCCCCGTCTTTTCCTTCCTTTCGCTCCTTTTTCACTTCCTTCCTTTTCCCTCTTTCCGCAACCAAATATTGTCGCCTTAATTAGATTTGGTCAACGCAATTCCTCTTCTTTCCTTGCCTTCCTCTTTCCTTCCCTCCCTTATCTTTCTCCTTTCTCCTCCCCCTCCCCCCAGTGACCTCCTCCTTTTACTTGCCGCAATCAGATCTAATCCTAGGTTGAGGGAAAGGAGGGTGGGAAAAGGAAGGAAGAGAGGAAAAGGAACGAAGAAGAGAAGAAGGGTGTGGTGGCAGCAGAAGGTGCGAAGTCGTGATAAGAGGTGGTGGTGGAAGAAAAATGGAGCAATATTTTATTTTATTTACTTATTTATTTTTATAGATGTAAGGTGAATTATATTTAGAAGTTTTTGAATTGTTATTAGGAGTATTTTTACATAGTGTTACTGTCTATCGTATAAGTATTGCAGGTAGGCTTTTCTATCAAAGGCTTCCAGCAGTCAAGAAAATCCTAATCTATTTTTCTAGGAATTTATATTTAATTTAATTCATTAAATATCTCATTATTCATGCTAATAACCATTAGTAACTTCTTTTAAACATTATAGACACTCCTATTCACGTGCAACTAACTGATTATCTATATCTATCCTAACTGATCCTCCTCATATTTGCACTTAGTATATTCCCATTCCAACACACATTTCTCCATTCATTTGCATAATTTACGATACCACTCAAGACAAAACTTTTACAATAGTACTACTTCATTCATAACGCTTCCAACCATATGCACCATCTTTTATCATTACTTATCCCTTTATATTCAATCGCCATTTTTTGTAAATAACAATCGTGTTAATCAACTTCATTGCTTTATTCATCTAAAATCTATCCTTAATTCTATTATGAAACATATTCCATTACACGAATTATAGCAACGCCTTGATTTCAAGTTTGCAAGATTGCAAAGGAGGAAACAATTGTGAAAGCCTGTGTAGCCCACACCTCGCCGGTCAATGTACGTGTACGTGTTATATGTGAATAAACGACCGTTTTGCCTTATTTTGACCGTGTTCGTTTCTTACTTGCAAATATGGCTTTGTGTCAAAATTTTAGACACTTGTTACACCTATTTAGGGTGTTAAAAGGATTATCAAACATCATTCAAAAAGTGCGAGAAAACAAGTGGGGAGCAAGTTGCAAGAGCACTTAAACTTCAGGGACCCAAAAATAAATAAATTTTTGCAACCAAGCCCTTTTCTAAAAATAGCAAAAATCTTGTCTTTCCTTCTCCATGCTTGGACGAAATTGCAGCCACAAGAAATAACAAACAAGTCCAAGATATTTCATCCAAGAAGCACAATACAGCAGCTTGAGCCTCGTCGCTTTGTCGTGCTTAAACCAAACGCTTTGTCATGCCTGCTTCTTTCTTTATAAATATCAACAAAATTCAGACATTTTCAGCCCCTTACTTGGACGAAATTCTGCAGAAAAATGGCCTCAAAAACCTTCAAATAAACTCACACAAAACAGCTTCAAATCAAGAAGACAACAAAGCTTGAAGTTGGTTGATTCTTACTTGTTCTTACTTGGATTTCCACATGGGTTCTTGCTTAATCTTCTCAGAAGTTTTCAGCCCTTGTTGAGGTATTTTCAAGCCACCGATCTACTGAATTTATGATGCAAAAAGCAGCTTAACATGCCAAGGAAATCTTGATTTACAAGTTGAAAATTGAAACTAGAACAAGTTGAGCATGCCTAGAATTTCCAGTTTTCATGCTATGTCTTGTATGGCTTGTCTTGACTGATTCTTGCTATAATTATGCTTAAACACTTGCTGTATATACTGAGCTATATGTTGGGAATATTGGCTGTGAATATCAAGCAAAAATAAGAACCCTAGGACAAGCAAAATCCACGTTTATGCCAAGAACTTCATTTTCGGGTGTTATCAGTCCACTGAAACCAGTTGTAGGAAAATGACCATAACTCACTGCAGAAATGTCAGAATTGAGTTCCGTCAGAGGTGCTAGAAACTAGATTCCAATATATTTCCAGTGGTAGGTCGCACACCCTCATATTTTAATTGTACAGTTCCCAGAAACCCGTTGATGTTCACTATTTTTCAGCGACTAATAAGCCTGAGTTTTGCACCTGCTGGATGTTTAAGCTGAAATTTGAGCCTGTTACAGCCTGAATTTGAACCTAGTCCCTTCTGAGAAGTTGTAGTGCTCTGAATTATGTTTCCAACGGTATAAAATGGGCCAAAAACTCATAATTGGATTGTGAGATCTGGCCTAAAATATAAACTGTGATGGGTGGCCGGCTGTCGTGCACGTCCGTTAACGGATTGACACTACCAGCCACGCGCGCGCCCGTTGCAGCCCGTGTGCGCGTCCGTTAGCGGATGTGCCGTCCCGTGCACGTTCGTTAGCTGAGGTGCCCATCTCGTGCCCCACTGGTTAGCGGGTGTGCCGTCTTATGCGCGCCCGTTAGCGGAAATGCCTAACCTACCCGTGATCATTAGCGGAAACGACCAGTCGTCGTGCGATCTGTTAGGCCGACTGCCGAGCCCTTGTGCGATTCAGTGACGGACCGTCGAGCCACCGTGCCGACCCACTAGTGGATTGCCCAACCTTAGCTTGTTAGACCCTTGACGGATTGCCCAGACCCTAGTCAACGTGCCCCGACCTTAGCCGACCCGTATGCCCTAGCCGGTTAACAGACATGCCAAACCCGTGTGCACCCGTTAACGGACCCAAAGCCTAGTGCTGACCCCGTCGGCTCCGACCACCCAAGTCTGTAGATGTAACGTACACTTGGAGAGGTTTTTCGTTAACTATCCCTAGGCACCAACCAAAACGACAACCAGAACGGAAGCCTGAACTTGAACCCGATGCACACCGGACCTAGGCAACCGACGCACGTTCACGACGACCAACCAGACCCGACCATCCTGCCCACACACATTCCCCGACACTCGGCACATACCAATACCAATGACTCCTGATTGGTACCAACCTACCACCAACTAGTGTTGACCCATACCAACGACGGCCAACCGGCACCGACAGGTACCAACATGCCCCGACGAGGCCGACCGGTGCCGACTGCTATTAGTCGTGCCCAGAATCCCCCGACCCAAGCCAACTGTTGCCGGTCGTGCCCCCGAAACTACTCGCCCATGTCAACCAACGCCAATGCATACACCAATGATAACCAACCGAGATTGACTGTCTGTGCCAAAACCTACACCTAGGCACCAGACGCACCCGGCTGGCATCGACTGGTGCCGACTTAGGGCGACAAGCACCGACTACTCCCGAGTCGCACAAACCTAGGCCAACCCAGTGCCGACCCGCACAACTTACCCCCGCAGGCACAAAACGTGCCAATTCGCGCCGAACATTGCTGACCAACATCTGACCAATGCCAACCCACACCAACCTATCCTGGCCAACGCCAATGCATGCACCCACGATAACCAACCGGTACCAACCATCCCTGCCTGAGCCTACACCCAACCACCCGACACACGCCAACGACCCCGACGCACCCAATCAGCACCGACTGGAGCCGACTTCGGGGCGACGGGCATCGACTACTCCTGAATCGTACGACCTTAGGCCGACAAAGTGCCTACTCGCACCAAACGGTGCCGATTAGTGCCGATACGCACCAACGCCTACCGACCAGCCCCGACTTGTACCGACGTACCCCGACTGGTGCCGATTGTTACCGATCGCACCCAGAACCTGCCAACCTGTGCCGACTGTTATCGGTTAGATACAAAACTTACCAACTCGTGCCTGAATTTGCCGGTCACACTCAAACCCTGTCAAACCAACCCTTATCACTACCAATCATGCCCGACACGTACCAACTAGGGCCGAAACCCAAACAATATTGTTACCCACAATCTTATATTGTCCCGACACCGACCCGAACCCCGAGTCAAGTCCCGACCTATAACCCAAACCTAATTCATAATGTTAACTGGTTGACTTGTTAGGTAAATGGAAAGTTTCCTAAAATACTAGCTGATATCTGATTACTTACAGGACCCAGTTAGGCGCTAGGAGGACTACCCGGACCGTCGACCCAGACCTAGACTGTTACAGGTGAGAGACCCGTCTTGTTTCACTATGTACTTGTTATTTAAATTCCCAACGTGCTACTTGTTTACTTATATATATGCCAGTGTATGATTACATGAAAAAGGGCAAGTGTGTACCTTATTGCACTTGCCCTAAACGTGAAAAGTACTTGTGCATGCCTGCTTGTAACATTGTGTACTTTACCACAATTGACAACCTCCTGTTCTGGGATCCCAACCCCATTGGTGACGTAGCTTGACCCTGAGCCGACATCGGGTTAGATCGGGCAAACTAACGAACCTTGGGTACCTGTTTAAGGTTTACTCATGAGTATTACCGCCCACTGTTTGAATGTTTTGGGAGACTCGGGCCTGAGAGTCGGTGAAAGGAGGATTAGAGATCGGAAGATTGAAAGCTACATCGGCAATTGTACCGGACTGTATCCTGCTACTGTTTACTTGTCCACAACTAGTGGAATACATGACCCCGTTACATCGGGCTTACATGATACTGATACATGACCCGTTACAATGGGAATACATGATTGACTGTTTACCTGCCCATTCTGAGAATATTACATGTTGAATATTACATGCCCACTCTGGGACTCACTACATGTTTACTTACTGTACCGGACACTCACTAAGCATTAGGCTTACCCCTTTAACTGTTTCTCTTCCCAAGTTGAAGTTTGACAATGATCAAGTTAGTGGACAAACTTCTATCCACCGGACTTTTGATACTAGGTACTTTTGATATAAATTGTTGTATAAGTTCTAGGTTTGAACTTAGTTTTGGATTGTAAAATGAATATGTATAAGTTTGAATTTTTCTAAGCATGAATTATCAGTTATTTTGTGGTAACTACTTGTGTGACTTGTTAAGTGACCGACTGAGTCCCGGCGAGAGTCGGGCAAGCAGTCCGCTGACCCCTCTGGTTCGCCTTTGGGGAAAGTGGGGCAGCCACAACAATTGTTTACAAAATCAAGTGTGCACCACAATTATCTCATGGAAGCATTGGTATAGCTTCAGCAATTGTACAATATTAACATACAAATTACAGATTCCAATGGTAAGTTGTATCTCAACTTACGAGACTAATATGCACAATTCGTATTTCGTTGTGATGCTTCATATCTTAGACAATTGCAAACAAAAGTACAAATTCTTTATAAATATTTATTTTTATAAAATACTCCTTATCAACAATGTACAAAATGCACTAATTTCAAATTCCATACGCTCTTATTTCTCAGGAAAATGGAGGTATGTTTTTTAACCAACGCATCAATTCATATAAAGATTATGCCTTCTTATTTGTAGTGCGAGCTCCACAAAATTCAATAAAGTTAAATAATCCACTAATAGTGGTTTTCGTATTTAAGGTTGATTGGTGTGAAGAATGTTCGCATCTTTATACAAGATTATCAAATTGAATGTATAATAGTTGTAACCATTTTGTTTTTCAAACCAAAGAAAACATGCTATTACATTCATTTTTATCCATGTATCATTCATTTTCTAATATACATTTCTACTGTTATTTCAGGGTCCATCTTCCACAGAAGGATAGTTCATCAATGCTATACATGTATTGTCATACTTTCAACTATTGCTAAACAAATTGCAATTGTTAATGATTTGAGTAAAATTTTCTTACTTTTTTAATTCACCATCTCTTTTTATTTCTTTCTATAATGACATCACCGTGCGTAGCATAGGTATTTAAACTAGTAAACTTGTATTTGAAATGCAAGTTTTAAACGAAAATGGGTATACATATGCAGAGTCAATCTCTAAATTAAGATTTAATGTGTTATCGAGTTTACGTATAATGAAGTTCTCAATCTCGGGCTTATTTCAACTTTTAGGAATTTGAAGAGTTTGAACTCCAGCTCTCGTAGCATGAGTCAAGGTTCACTTAGTGCATTAATGTGGCTAAAAGTCACATCCATTTCCCTTTATGCTCATCTTTTTAATTTAATGTGAAAATGTATTAATATGGCATACTGTGAAGTTTGATTCCCAACTAGTAATTAAAAGAACCAAACCTGAAGTTTTCAATTAAATGAAGATTTACACAACAGTAAATACAAAAAATGTTCCAGGAATTGTTTAAAAATGTTAGACACAATTACTTTTTAATCTCTTACACAAATACTTTGATTAATTCAATATTTGATAGAACGTGGACAAAGTTTGCAGGCTCTAGCCCCGTCAAGGAAATACATATACATATACATATATATATATATATATATATATATATATATATATATATATAGGTATAGGACGAGCGCAGAACTTCCATAACATCACAAGAGTAGATTTCACGTGCTTGATGTAAAATTGTATGGTACAAGCGAAACATGAAACATAACTATTCGAGGGTCATCAAGCCATTTTTGCAAACTGCTGCTAGCTTTTGGTGAGACATGCAACATTCTTCTGTCAGAAAACATTTTCGGAAGTTGGTTTCAGCACATGGACATATCAAGATCGCTTTTCGCATACCAATTTAGCATGCATACATACATAAGCGCGCGCGCGCACATATATATATATATATGTATGTTTATATATTTATATACACACGTATGTATATATATATATATATATATATATAGACACACACCCCTCCAAAGTGAAAACCCTTTAACAAATAAACACTTGTCCTCCCTCTCTTGCTGTCGTCAGGTTCAATGTTCGAATTCTAAACCTAACAATGGGGAGGCGTAGGAGAGTAGGAAATTGAGGAAAGGGTTAAAAAAAAAAAGTACTTGTTCTCCCTCCAGAAAAAAAAAACTTTTTTTTTTTTGGGTCCTATGGAGGGCTACTAGCCCATTACATGCTTACTACCCGGGGCACAGCTACCCCAATTACGTCATTGAACAAAATGTCCTTTATGCAGTTTGGTGGTTCTCTGAATTCCTTGTATCCCAGTTCCAGTTTCACGCTACGTTTACCAAACCTTGTATTTCAGGCTAACCAAAAAAAAAAAAACACATTTGTTGTCCCTAAATAGGAAAATTTACCACTTGTTATCTTTGGGAATTAACGGTTAGAGAACCTTGTTTGATGATTTCTACTATTTTTGGATTTTTTGTTGAGAAAAGTGTGAAAGTGGGGGTCTTTGGCCAATCTTAATACGATTATAAAAAAAGATTCCAAGAAATGTGCAAGTCTTAAACTAAATTTTGATGGAACGAGACTCCTTACGTACCATTAAATGTCATCTACTGATGACATTATTGTGACTTCTCATTGCAAAATCCTTTGATTTATGTACGATTAAATGGTTTGGACTTAAATTTTGGAAAGATAAAAATATATTAAAAAAAAGGGAAAAGATGGAACGAAATAATTTGCAAATAAAACGGAAGAGAAGAAGAAAAGCTATCCTTCCTGATTGAACCGAAAGAAAATTTATCCAAGGATCAATATATTTCAGGACCTAAACAAAAGTTGCACAAATCAAGGCTCCTTAATGAGGCTAGACGTCACGAAATACACTGACACCTTGCGCAAAAAAATAAATAAAATTAAAAAAACTTCCACGGACACCTTACCCTTGAGTAGTTTTTCTAAGCAATCGACGCTGTGAAAAGTCAAAATGCAAAATGCTTTTTTTTTTTTTGGGTCATTTATGAGTATGTGTTCTTCAAATTTTGGTTTTAGCTTCGTCCGAGTTTCCCCTCTAGTGGAAGATTAGCTGTAACCCATATGATTGGTGATCGCTAGGGTACGAGTTAATCAGATAAATATGAGATTAAAGAAACAGTAACAAAAAAATCACATCATTGTTATAAAAAGTTATGCAAGTAGTTAATGTATATTACAACTTATTAAAATGAGTGAACTTAGTGGTGTGTCAGCATGTCAAATCTGGATCTTTTGCTGCTTAGAAGACTTGGAGTTGCTGTTACCATTTGGCACCTATGGCCTATGGGGTGGCAAGAGAGGAACAGGAGGATCTTCGGTAATTCTACTGACAGTTGTTTCCTGGCATAAAGCTCCAAGAATCCAGGAGAATTAAAAATTGATGTCGGAAAGGGGGATTGATTTTAAATGTTTACAAGACTAGTTATTTTGTTTTGGCTCGTTAAGGGAAGTTTTTATTTGTTAATCTTTAATACTAATAAACTTAATTTGAAAAGTATCTTAAATACAGGTGTGAATTTGTGTATGTGTATCTAAATAGTAAGTTAGATGTAAATTATGATATAATGAATAAATGCTTGGACACCAGTTAAAAAATCTCTTTACTATTAGTACTATTATTTGTTAATTTTTTTTCCAACGGGTGCCCATTAAACACTTGTTGATATACCTAAAATTTATCAAAATATGATATCTGAAATATATCTTATTATGATGTAATGAATAAATGTTTGGACACCTGTTAAAAATCTCTTTACTATTATTACTATTATTTGTTAGTTTTTTTTCTAGTGAGTGCCCATTGGACACTTGTTAACATACCTAAAATTTACCAAAATATAACATCTGAAATATATCTTAATGAGTGTCCAATAAACACCTATTAGACAAACACTTATTTGTTTATTACTTCTTTTTTTTTTTTGCTAGACAGACATTTATTTGTTTTTTACTATTATTTGTTAAGAAAGGTAGGAGAAAATAAAATTGAATTTGTACCTTATTGTATACATAGAGTGTGGGGTTTGGAATTTTGTGCTTGGAGGACATACAATTGAGAATCTTCAAATCTAATTCCGCTCTTCTCGGAGTTCTCCCACCTATTACGGCACATTCCGTGGCTCCTGTGTCGATGAAACTTCAGATCTTGTGAATGAGGCGGAAAGGAGAGTTCTTGAGGATCCAACCACATGTATATACAATAATTTTTAAACCACACAAGTAAATTAAAAAAAAAAAAGCAGTTATAAAAGAGAATATAAGCTAGAAATCCTTTATATTTTTGTGCAGAAATAACAGCTAAGAATATAATATTATTGATAATTGCACTTCCAATATCCTCAATTTGTACATTACCAAATTGAAGCCTATCATCAAAAATATGAAAAAATAAATCAAATCCCTCACCAAAATAGTAAAAAATCCCAGTGTATCATTATTCTAGTCTCTAATATTCACACCTATTCCCTGCTCTTTGGCTAGTAAAATCATGGAGTAGTGAGAATACATATTCATGCATAATACATATAACTCTAGAACTCCAAAAGTTGAAGTGAAAATTACTAAGTTATTGCTTAATGCTTTTCACCATCCGAAGATGATTTCTTCCTGGTGACCCGAATATAGCAATAAACAGCAGCAAAAATAGCAGCCACAAGTCCACCAATAATGACACCACCACCAGCAACAGACTTATCAGTTGAATGATGCTTAGCCAGCTTTCTAGCTACAGCTTGATCAGGAGCCTCAGCAGCCGTTTCCTCTATCGATCCACCTTCTTCTTTTGAATGATCAGCTGCTGTATTGTCAACTGCTGGTGGATCAGCTATGCTTCTCTCCATTTTTGCTGACAAATGGACCGATTCTTGGACCTTCAGCTCTGATCTAGCAGCCATAGATTGTACCATGAAAATCCCAGACAGAATCAAGAAAGTGAAAACAGATTTACCCATGGTTCAGTTAAGATGGTTGGAGATAACGGGATATCTATTCTTCCTTTTTGTAGTGATAAAGCTGAAACGTTTTAGTACAACTCAAGGTCTGTTTGGGCACTGTGAAAGATGGAGAAGAAAGGTTGTATGAGCTCTGAGATGGGAGGACTGAAGACCGAGGAGTGTATATATAGTTGCAAGCTGGAAATAGAATGAGTTGGGTGTTTGGTAGGTGGAGTTGGTTTTTCCTTCTGTATTTTTTTAATGGCAACACGAATGGTAAGAGATCTATGAGCTGTAAGCAGGCAGGAGGATGTATATATATAAGGCAGATTTATTGAAGAAGAAGAAGAGAAATAATGTTGGAGAACTGTGAAGTTCCGTATGGTTTGAAAGCCTGAAGCTGAGGGGGAAGGTTCAGAATTGAGTTCACTGCAGCAGGACTGGTCCATGGGTCAATTAGGTTTCCAGTTTAATTGTACTTTAATTGCATTAATGTGTGGAAGGATTGAAGTTGTTTGTCGTGACGTATGAGGGACCGCTGGGTGGGGTCTTAGATGAATTAAGAATTGATGAAAGGTTTCTCCAAATAAATTTTACTTTTCATTGGAAGGTATTGCCTATGCTCTTACTTTTGAAATTTTCTGTTTTAGAGATCTCTTAAATTCTACTATTAAATCTGTATCCCTATTGTTACTTATGACCTTGCTCTCAATTGGATCAAAATATGGTTCATCTTGATGGTTAGGACTTAGGATACGTTGAAGTGTATGGTCATATTTAGAATACACACATGGTAATTTTGGTATGCACAACAAGGGGCGGGGTAGCAAGGATTGATAGTGCTAATGTTTTGGGACAGCATACAATGCATAAACATATTATAATTCATGACAAATAACTTGTACAATTTTGTGCAGAACATAATATTTAGGTATTCTTATTAGGGTTTGCTCTAAAGTTCATCCCAGTAATCAAAACAAGATTCCTCTTCGTCATCAAATTTAAGGTACGAATTTTCACAGTTGAGGATAGTCGGATGTGGGAAAGAATGGAAGGAAATATTTAAAAAAAAAAAAAGAAAAAGGGGGAGACCCATGAGAATAACAAAAATTTGGTCATATGTAATTTGGCCAAGAGAGTATCATCAATTGAGAAATTTTATGTGTGCTAAGACAATTAGATAAACTAGGTACTACTCGGGTATGGGGCAGGGACGGTCACAGTCCCCGAATGGTTGTTACTCAAATTTGGACAAAAAAAAAAGTGTCAGATTACTTCTTGTACATCGTTTTTCACATCATGTGTAGGGCCCACAAATTTTGTTCTATAATTACACGTTGTAAAAAATAAGTTACGCCCTGTGTAAATAGAATTACATATTGTGCAAAATGCACAAAATCATCCGAAACGATTTTTCTGGTGGCTGTTCCGTCCCGCGTCCGGTGCCACTCATATTGTGGCCAAAGTATATCTGAATGTGTGGACAAGCTGTATGGACTGGATCCAATCGGAGGAGGATGACCATAGCACACAGTATATATAAATCATTGGTTGTGGTGAAAACATCTGGATGGACCATTCAAGGAGTTGCCCGAGTGAAGACTGGTCAGAGCCAACCTGGACGGTGCCTTATAGTTTATATATGCACGGGGGCTTGTTCAAGAGTTCATACTTAGAAAAGTTACTAGAATGAGAAAAAGCATTGGGGATTCTCATTTCCAAACTGAGGATGACAGATCCCTTCAGAGTTCATAAGAAAAGGACAAACATCTCTTGGAATGGCAACAACTAAGATTTTGTTGTTTATGATTACCAAACCTTCCTTCGTCATTAAATATTGAGTGTGTTTAGCTAGTAGATTGTTTAAGTTGAGATAATTTTTTAAAAAAAATACTATAATACTTTTTTTTATATAATGTATGTGAGATTTAAAAAAAAGTGGTTGAAAAATATATGGATTATACAATTAAATATTTTTGAGAAATAATTCATTATACAAATGAACCAATTTTGAGTCTAGCCAAATCGGGAAATTGTTGTGCTTTATAAAGGGATCAACATTGATTCTCCATGTACTCCTTCATAATAACTGTGCTTTCTATACATTTGAATATAGCCTATAAATTTCAAAAGTTATTTGGTCCTTAAGTTTCAATAAATATATATATTTCCAGAAGCAATTCTTTAAACAGCGACATTTTAGTTTTTTTAAGAATAGAAAGAACGGTATAGGAAGGAAAATGGGATGAGCTGAAATCAAATCCTCATTTTAGGAAAAAAGACTTTTCCGGTTCTTTTTTTTTTTTTAATTAGTCTTTTGTATGTTCTATAGTAGTACACATCCACACCTCTACAACAACATTAGTGAAGGATTGAAGCCAAAAAAATTTAATATATGATAAGCATGAGTACATCTTTTTTTTCTTTCCATTTTTTTATAAAAAGAGAATCAACAGTGATTTCCTATTTACCCCCCTTATCGACTCAAACCCGAGACTTATCAGTTACAAGTGAAATATCTTACTAGCTAAGTTCCCTTAATGACTCAAAACTGAGACTTATCAGTTACAAGTGAAACATCTTACCAGCTAAGCTCCACTTCATTACTAAACGCAGGTAGATTGATTGAATCTAAACGACAATATGTACATTAAATCTGCATCAAGATACTACTTTTATGCATTATACATTAGTCTGTGAATGTCATATAATTTGGCAATATGTAAAATCAAAAATTTTATGGTACTGGATCCCATTGACGGCCAGGGATAATTAAGGCTGCGGACCTCAATTTCTAAAGGTTGTAACAGTTGTAGACAGTTGGTGAGGACGATGGACTTCTGGCTAGTAGTTGTTGCACTAAACCACTGGCTGACAATGAAGGATGATCAGGAAACTGCTAGTTGCAGGTTGGTTCTTAGTCCTTGTCATTAAGTCAAAATCAAGTGCTACCAAGTGGAATCGGGTGGTTTGGTTGGGAGGAAACGGATGCATTTTCTAAACTATGATTATTGTAGAACTATTATTGAATAATCACAATCCAAACTCTGTGATGCACCAGGGTTATACAAGAATAAACTCTTTTGACGTTTTCAAACTATTTATTGTTAAATTTGAGCATAATTTAGACTTGAAAATATATTTTATATAACAAAAATGATATATTTAATGTGGAGAAAGATTTCTACTCTTGTTACATTTTATTTGGTTTCAGAGATTAATCGATTCTGACTTTAAAATCTTGGTTTTGCTACAACATAATGCTTGTATTCTAAGGACAGCTAGTGGAAATCAAGGAATTTCCAACCTTCAAACCTACAAATTGAACTTCTTGAAAGATTAAGAAATTAAATCCCAAATTTCAGCTTGATGTAGTTCCAATTTTGTTATTTATTCACCTCTCCTGACGAAAAAAAAAAAAAAAAAGGTGTTAAATGGTCCTTGGAGGAGAAAAAAAAAAAATGGGGGTCGGTGTAGAACTTTCTCCTAGTCAATACGATGATAAATTACTGCCAGCTGCGAACTCCGTTTTCCAATTGCCACCGGTGACCAACTGATTTAGTATTAAAAAGTGGAAAGCAACACAGCTGGTCACGGATTTTGTCAAAGGTTCGAACTTCAATCCCCTTAGGCTTGGGAGAAAGAGTGCCCTCATGTCAAAGGACGTGAACCACTTCTTTCTCACACCGTCTCTTCTTGCAGCTACAAATTAGTTGCAATAACCGAGTGGGTCGTGAGTAGTTCTGTCAAATACTCCACTCAAACTTGTGCTATGTGACCTCTTATCTTGTTGTTTTTGCGCGTAAAGGTAATCAATTGTAAACTCATTGGGTTTTTATTTATTTTTTTTATAATGGTGAAGTTACCTAAATCCTTGTGAGTCATACTGTCAAATTCGTGCTCAGGAACTCAAGTTCAAATTCGACTAGAATTTGAGCTCAATTTGAGTTCTTGTTGCTTTCTCGAGCAAGCTGAAGTTGCTTAGTATTTAATCGAGTTAATTTCAACTTTTCAAGCACTTGAATATAGTATTCATTGAAAGTTGAACTCGAGTCTGAACTTAAGTAATCATCTTTGAATTTGAACTTAAATATATTAGTTCGGGTTCGACTCGATTTATTGTCACCCCTACTACAGACCTTATCTAGAGTTGGAGCATGACTTTTGGTTTTACATTTTTATGTCATCTAAGCTCTAATATATCTAAGCGTTGCCGCTAGGCGCATTCGATGGAAAAATCTTATTAAGACATTTGACCCATAATAGTAGATCAATAATGAACACGAATGTGGTACAGACAAGATAACTAATCGTGTCAAGAAGGATGGTGGCTTTCGATTTTCTAATGGTCGAGGAAAACTGTATGAAATACAAAAATTCTATATGAAAAGTAGTTTTGCAAATTAGAGTCGTTAACACTATAAGAAAAGAAATTTCAAGCACTTTTAATTGTTCTAAGACGTATGTGTCTAATTGACATTTTTTTAGTAGCATTAAAGCCATTAGTAAAATTAAAAAGAGGCTAATCGCAATTATTCTTGTTGTGCTTATGATATATTTATAGGAAACAGACTAAAATTTTTGTTAAAGTTGCTAGAAATCATTCAGTAACAAATTGCTTTACAAAGTTTGGAAGCGAGTTCTCCATGGAATCAATTAAGAGTCTGATATATCATAGTGTACTAAAACATGTGCTACTCTATTACAATTCCTTGAAACCCAATTAATTAACATCAATAATCTGAATGTCTAGCATCGCCTCCCTAATATCTCTACGATAGGACCTAAAGTTGACAGGTCTTCCTCATCAAAGAGCAGGAGCTTTATAAGAGAGCAAGAGTCCCTTCCAACGCGAAGAAAGAAAGATGGAGTTGTTTAATATGTCAGTTGATTAGCCAAAAAAGATTAGAGTTTATCTACAAAAAGTGATCGTAAATCACGACACTATTAAATTATAGACACAAATATAGAAATTTCTAAAGTCAATGAGATGGGTGAGTTATCCATTAGTTTGTTTTGTTACTTAAATTGTATGTAATTTAGTATAGGATTTTCTAAAGATTTATAGTGCCCTACAATTAAGGTAGTAAGTACTAAGGCCCTGTTTGATAACACAATTCAGTACTTAAATTTAATAGATTCAGATTTTAACACGTTTAAACAGTTTGATAAACAAAAATAGAACATCTGAATGAATTAAGTGGTACTGAATTTTTTAGGCAAAACTTGCTCCTAGAAATAAGCGATAAGTTATTCACTTATCACTGAATGTAATACACATTTAAATATATAAGATTTAGCACTTAACAATTCAATCACTTAATGAATTCAAATTTCAAATTTTAGATTTCAGACTTCAGTTTTTAGATTTCAGTTTATCAAACGCACCCTAAGCACAACTTCTCCTCTGTCAACGCAAAAGGAGTTTGAGATGTTTCAAGAAGTGGGCTATTCGGGGGTTGATTGGAGGGAGTCGAGCCCGTGGACAAAAGATGTCCTTGGATTATGAAAAAGTGTTGAGCCTTCAATAGGAAGAAAACTTGGTGGGATGGGGACAAACCCATTCAAGAAAAAATCTGATGGATGTTGCCCTTATTCGGCCTCTTAAGTAGGTGTCTGCTTTATTCTTCAATTACATGGCCCAAATCCATTAAAGCAGGTGTCCGCTTTTATTGCTTTTATTTTCTATTCTTGAATTCGAGTTTTATATATTATAAGTAAAATTAATATTTCTTACACTATCAGCATAGACGGTTTTTTATATTCAGAGGTTTAAATGTACGACACATATAATTTTTATTTAAATTTCAAATTCTTTTTTCATATATTTTGGCATGGATTTAATAAAAAGGACTTTTATACTAACAGTATAGCAAAGATCAATCATAAAGTAGCATGCAAATAGTATCGCAAAACTCACTAATTTACGTACTTCATCTAATCTGGTTAATGAGTCATGTACCACTTATAGAACTTGACAAAATGAGAAACAAAATTCATGTGTGAAATTCGACAAAATAATGGATTGGTCCTATTACTGCTGTGCTCATTTATATGGCTCAACAATGGAACACATTGGGTTTTGCTTGATTGTTGAGTTTGATTGTTATTGTAATTTTTGATCTTTGGAGGCTCTCAAAAGTCAGAGTTTCTAGCACTGACTAGTTAAAAGTAAATCTATATGGTGGGAATTAATCCACATTCACAGAACATATGTGCATGTATCTATCAATAAGGACCAAATCCCTTTAGCAAACTATCAACAACAGGTTGTATTGCTGTGCTATTTCTCACTAGAGCATAGGAATCTCAAGTCAATATCCTCAACCTTTTTTGGTAATTTTCAATCCATCACTTACTTGATTTATTGGATGTGGTCCAAAATTCCATTTTCTTTTCTTGTTGGGTAATAAATGGAGCACATAATTGAGGTCCACATTTCCATATCCTTGATAGGATAAACCATTTCCTCCTAGACATTTTTACTCTTCCTCTCTTCCACAGATTTCTCATGGCATATGTGACTGGGAGCCTTTACTCTCAATAATTGCTGTCTGCAACCACAATTTCAAAAGCAAAAGACTGTCCTATATGGCCACTGGAGAATGAAGGAACTTCATAGAAGGGGACTCCAAAATCCATTAAAATCATGGTCCACCCTGACCCCAATGGGTGCATGGCTCCACCAAGTTTAATCAATCTAGTTCATGGTTCTAGGTTAAGAGTGTGTTATACTATTATTGTTGCATGCACTGGATCCAGCTGTGTAACATTGGCAGCATTGTATTTATCCTTGCTTTGTCACTAGAATATCACTGAAGATCCAATCCAATAATTAAGCTGCCTGTCAATCTTTTCATCTCTTCTCATATATTAATTACCAAATCTTGTGAAATTAAAAATTTTAGAATCTTCCTTTAGGACCATTCTTAGTCCACAAGACAATAAAGAAATCAAAGTAAAAGAGGAATCTAAAGTCTAAACAATTTCAAGCAAAATTTGTATGAGGTTCCCGTCTCTCATTGTTTCTACTCTAAAGTACTTGTGTGATAATTTGGGTACAAGGCAAGATTATTAATGTGTAAGTACTGCATCTATTGAATTTGGGCACACTGTCATATATTAAGTTCGCTTAAAATAATGGTAAAGTGGGAGGAATTGGATTAGATGGTAAGATAGAAGAGTTGTAAGTAGGAGATCTTGAGTTCAAGATCTCCCACTTACAAAAAAATAAAAATAAAATTAACTATACAAAAACAAAGAGAGAAAAAAACCAGCAAAAATTGGAAGAGAGGAGTTCTTCAACCTTGGAATGTGAAGTGATAGCTTGTGAAGACCTTAAGCCCTATCATGTCTTATTTAATCCTTTTATGTGGCTTGAAGTCTCCCTCCTTTCAGATGCGCAAGTGTACACGCTATTGGGCACAAGTGTAGACTTTTGAGGAATATTTCTCTCCTAAAAGTCATAGGTCTTTGACAAACTATGACAAATTGGTCTCACAAAGAGATCATCCTGATTATCAGTGTAATCTAAGTTCAACTAATGTACAGAGCTAATAAGATTATAAGTTTTCGGACTGCATTATTGGACACGTATTTAGTATTTCATGAGAATCAGAACATTTATGTGGTTGTAGTTGGGCAGCTTAGATTCATAGTGTTATGGTCCACTGATGGAACTGGTAATTATTGTGAGGGCATTCCATTCATGAGTGGTTGCAGGCACTTGGACTACACTATTTAAATCTGCCATAATTGTATCTCTGTTTGATTAGTGCTCCACAGCACATTGTACTCCATTTTGATACAGGACTCATGATTATAGAGCTCATAGTGGACATTACAAAACCCATGATTAGCTATTCCAAAGTGGAATTTTAGCACTAATTAATCTATGAAGGAGCATAATTGTGTCATTATTTTGAGCTGCAATTGTCAATTATTCGTTTATGTATCAGTATTAAAAAAAAAAACCATTCATCTATTATATAACTAATAAAGGAAGTGCTTGTTGGTTCCTATCCTTTCCTTTTAATAGGCCTTTTTTCATCAGCCAAGAATAACTGATTATCTTACCACGATGTCTAAGCAATTTTAAATTGGATTGTACCCCAAAGGGAAAAAAAGTTACTTGCATAATCAACCGTAGTATCATCACTCTTTCAATTATTATTTACAGAATAAAAGTTCTACCAACCAAAACTAGGCTAAACTAGTTTCTCACAAAGTTGAGAACACATTTAAACAAACTGCTTATACACAGACAATGAAATAATACTCATGGATTTCACATCAAATCTTGTAAGTGCGCTTGAGAATTTGCCTTTGTTTTTTCGTTTTCTAATCCCATTCTGTTGATCATTTTCCTTGTGCATCTTTTCCTTAATGTATTGAAAAAGTACCTGGAAGGAGATTCTGTGCCCCAAGCTGTTGCTCTGCGCCATTTCATTTCTGCAGTTTTTATACTTAGCAATCAATTATTTTGTCCAGCCCTACCATCCATGTAGAAGCATTACTTAAAGGTCCCCTTTTGAGCATGCTTTCCACGGCTTGTCTATGGCAATTTGCATGTCTCTAAAATGTCTTTCAGCTATCCTAAGGCTTTGTTCTTTTGAATAGATCCCAAGTTTTTATTAGGGTATGCTGAAATAAGTAGCTCAATTCGACCTCGCAAGTTACTCAGTCAAACGTTCGACTTAAATTCAGTTTGACTCGATTCGTGCTCGAACTAGAGCTACTTATTTCATTTTCAAGTTGAGTTCATGCACCCTTATATGCTACTCGAGTGCTCAACGAACGTAATCGAATAGTTCTATTATTTTTATATTATATTTATTTCAATTATGAAATAACCATTATGGGTTTATATTTTCGAGTTTTTTCCAAGAACTTGAACTCGATAAGACTCTGGAGCAGAATCGAGTCTTATTGAGTTGGGCTCGAGCTCACACACCTCGTATCACGAGCCAAGTCGAGTTGTAAAATTTTTTGCTTGATCGAGTCAAACTCGAGTTTGAATAGTCTAGCATCAAGTTCAAATTTAAGCACCGCACTATTCGAATTTGACTCAACTTGATATCACCCTTAGTTTTTATTCAATTGAACAAGAGAATTGACTAGAAAATAAACAATTTAAGGATTTATTGTGTCATCATCATTTGTTTAGGACATTGCTGTTCCCATGAATTAAAAGCATTTTTTTTTTGAGCTAAAAGAGACTTAATTTTCCCGTGAATAGAGTAAAGACAGAACTTCAGACGCAGAATTAAATAATTTCGCAATCAGGTTGGTAGACTTCATGGTCAACACGCTGGTGTCTCTGAGCATTGAGATGGGTGTTGAGGACAATTAACTTCATTTTCACCAAGGTAACAACCCCTCCTTATAGTATAGGAGTATAGATGTTTAACATTTGGATCCCAAGAAGAGAAGAGAAGAGAAAACAAGAGGGAAAGCGAGGGATTTTTTTTTTTTTCCCCCTTATTTGGGAACCCCAGCAATCAACGACCTCAAGGTACTAATACTAGGCGCCAATAAATCAATTCACTTAATTTCTTCTTCTTCTTTTTTTTTTTTTTTTTTAATCTAAGAGAGACTGTAAACTTTACAGAGAAATAGAGAGAACTTGGGATATAGAATTAACAATTTTGTTGTCAGCTGGGTAGCCTTCATGGTCAATTTTGGTAGAATCAATCATTTTGTGCTCTTGAGGACTATTAACTTTCATTTTCACCAATGCAACAACTCCAGTCCCCAGCAATCAACTTTGCCTCCCAGTTCATAATTAGCCAACCCTTTCAAGTCATATATCCAGCCACTGGTTTCAAGAACCAAATCAAAATCTCCCACGCCACCGACGGCACCCCCCTCGCCCAGGGGGCCACACCCCAAGAAAACCCCAACATTGGGTATTCAGTGGATCCTCAGATTCTTGAGTAGCAATTGAGACCCACATAGGTTAACTTTTCCTTTCGGCCCTGTCATCACGGCCCCAGCTTTCCATTGTCCAATATTCCCAATGGTCCCGGGAGGTGCCCGTGAGCAATGCGCTACCATTACTTTCATTAATCAATACAAATCCAAACTGCATATTTTCCAAGAGTTTCACATGTGAGAAGGACACGCTCCTCATCCTTTCAAACTTGAGGAGTCGGTGCAAATTAAGCAAATTCAATCCATCTTTTGAATGATGCAACATGAAACAGGATAATGAAAAATAAAATCATGCTAGAAATGAAATTTTGTAGACATCAGAGAAATAAAGTAGATTAATGAATAATCCTAGCATCCATATCTTACATGAGCCCAAATCAAAAGTGATCAAGATTATGTAACATGGAGTTCATGTCTATTGGCACCAATGCCTTCATTCTAGATTTTTACATGTATGAACCCCTTCTTTCACCAAGATGGCTGAGCAGTGGTGGCGCTGGCGGCGCTAGTGGCGGTGCTGGTGGTGCTGGCACTCGAGAGGTGCAACCGGGAACCGAGCAGTATCAGTGCAGTAATCATAGAACATATGGTTGGCCCTGACCCAAATGAGCTGGTGGCTTTGGTGGATGCTAAGCTCTCCTATTGTTGGTTCATCCCACCAATACTTCTTCTCATTGCTGCTGCTACATTTCTTAGCATAATCTGCTGCTGCAACTGTTGCAGGGACCTCACAAGAATCGATCTCAAAGCCCCTGTAGGAAGCTACAAAGGGTGCATGACTCCAATCAGTCTTGACCCTACCACCTTGTGTGGCCCAATCATCAGCATTCCATATGGAACTATAGACTCCCATTGGCTGATCCTTGGGAAATGGTATGCCCTTCTCCTCCTGGTTAGAGTGTTCCCTTATAGGTGTCTCATCTACTAAGAATCTGAAAAAGTTGCACATTATTGGAGTTACCTTAACAAGTCATATGATCACTATTTCATTAGATACAATAATCTTTAAAACGAGTCAAAATTCAAGAAACTATAAAGAAATCACATGATATTCAAAGCTATAGAGCCCTTCAATTCAGCCAATGGGAAAATGCCAGACGACATTAATCTGAATTCTAGTGAAGACAGTATGCATTAATTTCTATATGCAAAAGGTACATTGTCCCTCATCATAATATGCATGGACCCCTTGTGTAATCCAGCATACTCCTATTGCTTCCATCTCTTTTCTTTATTTGTTTTGTAATGGCAGAGTTTGTTTGCATTCTCAGCAAAATTGGCTCTAGCCTGTGGACTAAACTAGCAGTACTAGCACTTAGAGACTGGTCCAAGTGACAAGAGTAAAAACAAGCTTCAAGCCTGTTTATAGTACTATTGTTCTGTTTCACCGTTTACACCTCCTTATTATCTTATGCGCTTCACTAATCATGACATCAAGATAATCTAGAAAAGAAAAGGCAAGGTGGATAATCAAGGGTTTGTCCAGTAAACCTCAAAAATCTAGTCAACCTATATTTTCACATAGAAGTAGCTAGAGCTTAGTCTAGACTAAACTGGCAGTACAGGAACTGGTCCAAATCATAGACAGTAAAACAAGATCCAAGCCTTTTTTGTAGTCCTGTTCAGTTTCACTTTTTTCACAACTTTATCCAGTGTGCCTTAGTAACCAGGAATGCATAAATAATCAAGCGATTAACCTCGAAAAATGTACGAAAATTTTTCAACTAGGATAAGATCATTGAGAGCTTACAAAACTTTGCGAGGAGTCCATTGGATGGAATACTTATGAAAATCAGTAGTGGGATCAAACCAAAGCTTCAGTCTTTGCTCTCTGTTTCCAACACCATTAATGTACAAGTTTGTCTGAACTGAATAAGGTTCACCAGTAGTGTTGCCAAGGAACTCATAATCAAACTCATTGTGGGTTGGACCATCAGATGACATCTGCACACATTAAACAAAGACAAAAATTAAAGACAAACTCCATCTTAATCACATCATTAAGCTACCAATAAAGAGTGTAAAATTTTTACTACAATCATTATCAAAGTCAATCTAATAAAAGTGGTGACATAGTGCCAATAAACAAGGTAAAAGCCAGTAGATGATCTTACCAATAAAGCTACTTATATGACTTTTGTGCCAGTTGAAAAAAAAAAAGAATTGATTATTCAAATGTAAACAATGTGTGGACAAAAAAGTGGGTTGAAAAAGGACCAATGGTGAAAGTAATAATACTCCTCCCTATTTGATCATATGCTGACAAGACTGAAAGGAACAGGGCAGTAAGACTGACCAATGCATGCATTGCAACAATTTCCGGCTTTATTTCTTTCTGGCACTGCAAATCTAATACGATCGCATTGAATGAATCGTACTACTACCAACCACTGATCAGAATGAACTTTTGCAAAATAGAACTCACAATTTCGAGAGTAATCTCATGCTTGTTATCCTCATGAAGTGAATTTCATCAATCTGATAACAGTAATTACACAAAGCAAGTATATAGCAAATTAAACTTACATAGAAAGCAGTGACAGTTCCAGCAGAGTCACCCTCTACAAGCTTGATATGAAATGTAACTTTTCCATACATGTACTTGCTCTTTGACTGAAATCCAGCACCTGATTAACCAAGAAACAAGGATGATTAACACAAAAATAACATCAAGTCGAACAAGTACATTAAGTGAAGAAAAACAAGAAAAGCAATACAAGTTATGTGGATATACCAGAGTTGTAATCCAACTTCATCTTAAGAACCTCATCACCTTCATAGATGAAATGGTCATTAGCCCAACTAGCCTGAAAAAGCTCATCAAATTTTGATGCTGATGAGCTAACCAAATCCACCACTGACAGAGCAAAGCAACAAAAACCCAACAAAACCCACAATTTTTTCATGGAAGTAGAGTCCAAACTAGCCATTGATGAATCAAGAAGGCTTGGAATGGTCAAGGAAGTAGTAGAAGCGGAGGGAGGAAAAGCTTGATTGAAGCTTCTGATGCAGAGGGCCATTGTATGGGCAGTGGGATTTTATAGCCAAAAGAAAATTTGTGAGAGAGGCTTCAGTGGGAAGCCATGGTGCCACGTCATCACCACGGCATTTTCCACGTGAGATTAATGTTGTACACGTAGGATACGGGTTCGATGAATCATCAGAGTGAAATCAAATTAATGCGACAATTTCTGAAACCTCCCCTAAGGTTTGTAATGATTATAGATACCTCCTTGAAGTTTGAAAACTTATAGAAACCTCCCCTAAAAGTATGTGTTGGTAACAAATGGTGATGTAAATATAAAAATTTTAACGAATATCCTGTATTACCTCTAATCACAATAGATTAAATGACAAAAGAAATCAAATATTAGCATTAATTACTAAATAAAAGGATTTAAAATATTTCTTTGCAACAAAATTCAGACCATGTTTCAAGGCATTCTTTTTTAATTTTTGGAGTTCTTTTTTTTTTCCTTTGGTAAGTTGTGAAAAAACTATTTTTAACAAATACATCCCCACTCGTCAGTTAGTTATAAAACTAAGCAAGAAAGTCATTTAAATGACAGGACAATTGAATATAATATATTTGGTGCGACAAGGTTAAAGCTTTTGGATAAAGAAACATTTGCAAAATGTGATTTTTTTTCTTTACACCACCTACTTTTCACTTAAAATTTATAGAGTTATCAAAATTATTATAGTCTTTCATAACACTAATCGAGGTAAATATAATTTTTCAAACCACAAAAGGGGTGGTTGCAATTGTTGAAAACCTCAGGGGAGGTATGTGAAATCATCCCCGAAATAAATCAAACGTTGTTGTAGCCGTTGGGAGGGGATCATGGCTTGGATGAGCTGGGTCGGAGCTGGTCCGTCTTGTGGGGGCAAAGGGGTAATGTCAAGTCGCTGTCTGGGAAAGGAGGGGAGTACAGATACGGACAAATGGGTGGAGGACGCGTGGAGGTTCACAGCTGGGAGGTGCAGAGTCCAGTTGTCAATGGCAGTAGCAGTTAAAAAGAGGATGCGGGGGCAAGGGGGCTATTTTGCCTCTTGCTCCCTTCCTCTCTTTAATTTTTCCTCGATTTTGCATCCCTCTAAACATTTTAAACTTTGGTAGTTGTGGGCAAGAGAGCTAGAATTTTTTGTTCTTTTATGGGAAATCGAATCTTTGTTAATCCTTTTAGGATTATGGATTGTCTGCATTATTATTAATCATGTGTACTTTAGTATGAGGACAATTTTTAAGGAAAAGGAAGAAAGTCAGAAACATGAGTCTATTTGGATTGCTATTTTTAGGAGTTTTTATGGAAAATATACTATAGTGATTTAATATATATGAGATTAAAGAAATGATTAGAAAATGTGTTAATGAAAAATGTGAATAACTTTCCAAAAAAAAACCGTAAAAATTTTAAAGTAAGGACAATGGATTTCAACAAAGAAATTATAATCAATGTGTTTGAATATGATTATTTAGCATAGTTACTATAGCACTTTTTATGATTTGATATATGTGAAATAAAAAATTATTGGGAAGATAAAATAACTAATTGGAAATTATAATTGTGATATTCGCAAAATAACGTTTGAAAAAAAATAGTCTAATTTTCAAGAATTAGTATGCTGGATCCAAAGATCGTGTTTGTTAATCGTAAATTGTCTTAATGACACGGACTTCTAACTAAACGTTTGACATTCGAATTTGTTTTGTTCTTAAATAGTAGTTTTATTTATAATAATTTAGGTCATTTTGTTTCTTTTGTAGGTAAGAGAGATATCAATAAAGCTCCATGTGCCCTAAAATAATAATGTTACTCCATTATACTGGATCTGGCCTAAAATATCAAAGGTACTAGAAATTGATTTTAATTTGAAAGAGTAGTACTTAAAATTGAAGGATAAAAACCTTTATCAGAAGTGGAAGAATTTTATAAGCAAGAGATAATTTGAAAGTTTTTAAATAGAGTTATCAAAAAACAAGAGGAAAAAAATTCAGTTAACCCCTCGGCAATTTGACGCAGAGTTCCTTTTTTTCATCAAGAATGATATGCTTATTAAGACTTTCCTCTTGTTTTAGGTGATCACTAAGAATTTCAACATTATATTTGGGTTGTAGTTTTTAACAAAAAATTTTACATTTTTCATGAATATATTTTTTCAATCCTCATATACATCAAATTATTAACGTATATTTTACTATAGAAACTCCAAAACCAAATGATAGGTTTTAATTCGGCTTAGGAATTGTATTTACAAATTTGAAAAACTTTTAAAAAAATTAAGGATAAAGTTACTTCAAACAATTTGAATGGTACCATTCAAATTCCAAAATTGGTCCCAGGAAATTGTTGAAAGGACAAATGCATTGCCCAAAACTCCAAGGTAGAGTACAGCACAGTTGTGGGCATGGGGCCGATAGAATGATCAATGATGGGGAAGGGCTCACTTTAATTATCCCCTCTCCTTTTGGTTTTTCCTTTTGCTGACGGCAATATTAATGCCATCTGGACTCTGCCAGGCTCACTCAATAATGACTGTGCCATCGCCTTTCTTTACCATTCTTTTGTGTTTTAAAATGGATGCTCATTGGCTTCAGTCCGTGAAAAGCATTAAAGTTTTCCAAGTCTAGAGATGTGAGCCTTACAATTATTTTCAAGTATATTAACAAGAAAATGTGGCACATGAGATTTTTTTCAACTTGAGTTTGTTTCATTGTAATGATATATAGTTGTATAATATGTGTTTGGATATTGGTAATATTAGAAAATAATTTATTTATAATACTTACCGTAACACGAGCATGTTTGAATTGTTATTTTCTGAATTTTTTTAAAATGTATTATAACGATTTGATCTATACGAGATAAAAAGGTAATTAAATAATGTACTCGTGAAAAATATGAAACTTTTTTTAAAAAAATTGCATTACGAACAAGGCCTTTTATGATGTGATGATGTATATAAAATAAAAATATAATTAGAAATAAAATATAATTAGAAATATAAAAAGTGATTTGAAAAATATATTCATAGGACAAGTAAAACAACTTTTATTTTTATTTTTTAGACATTTTTTCTTATATATATGTTTATCAGTTGACTAATATGCACCGTTTAAAAAGGGTACAACAAACTAAAACAAGCTGTCTAAATATATGTTTACCTTCATAAATTTTCGATATTATGTAATGGTAATCAGACAATAAGGTGAAATATGATGAAAGATGAACATTTTTCCAACAAATTATTTGAGAATGTTAAGGTAACTACATATAAATTAACTACCATTAAGAGTCAGATAGGAGATTGTATGAAATAATTTTTTGAAAAAAAATACTGTAGCACTTTTTTGATGTAATGTATGTGAGATAAAAAGGTGATTGGAAAATGTGTTGATGGAAAATGGTTGCAATCAAGTAAATTTTGGGAGTAAATTTCCTATCCAAACAATTTTGACATGAGAAAAAGATATACAATTTTATTTTCTTTTTTATGGAGAAATATGCAATTTTGGTTTGGTAAAGAAGCGGTCAAAAAGGAATTGGAGCACATGAACTCTCATAATTCATCCACATAGAGTACGGAGAGTACCACGTACAACATCTGTACCTGATTTTAGGCAGGACCAGCCAACATCTCACGACGTAGTCCAAGTCTAGCAACAGAGAACTACAGAAGTAGGGGTGGTAATTTCCGACACAACTTGAAAATCCGATACGAACCTAACATAAAATAATGGGTTTGGGTCAAGGCCAGGAGGTTTTGGGTCAGAATTGGGTCAAACCCGACTGACCCCAAAAAATAAACAGGTCAGGTAGGGTCATTAACAGATTGACTCGTTTGACCCGATTGACCTGTTAAAGGTAAAAAAATTCGGGTCATTTCGAGTCACTTCGGATCATTTTCGAGTCATTTCGGATCAACCCGCCAACCCGTATCATGTCGTGTTCGGGTTGGGTAGTTTCGTTTTGGCGGGTCGAGTTCGGATAAGTGGATTTTGTGTTATACCAGTCTCTCAACCTGACTTGTCAACTCGAATCCGACCCGATTGCCACCCCTATACAGAAGCCCTTTTCTTTTAATGCGAAGAAAGCCTAGGCTATTCTCCATTTCAATGTGCATTATAATCTTCTTTTTTAAGGAATATTTCGACATATAACCTTCATCTAGATTGGATAATTTGTCATACTTTCATAAAAATTTCTTCAAAAAATATTTACTTTTTTCATGAACATGTTTACCAATCAATTTTTTATCTCACATGCACCAAATTGTGACAGTATATTTTTCTACAAAAACTTTAAAAAAAAATAGGCAATTCAAACGGACTTTATCCTCCAAAATTGTCACCTTCTTATTGAATAAAAAATCTAGCATTATATGAGACTATCACCTGCAAAAAAATATCTTGGAATCCATATTAAATTTTGGACACATTTAAAGAACAAATCACAATTGGCTCAATAGGAAGTTTGAAGGTGGGCAAAAATAATCCTACGCATACCTGTTTTGGCATAGTCAAGCCAATCATGATACAAAGAATTTAAGTCAGGTATTAAAGATATTACTGTAGCCAATGAAAAAAGATGCAAGAAAGTTTTGAAAGGGGAGTTTCATTATGGGTCAACTTCAAAGAAGTTAGCTACCGACTACCCACTGACACTCCACTTTTGATTCGAACTATTGCAGGTCATAGGCACCAAATGTAATTTTTGTGTGGAAAGATGCATTGAAATCTATTATTTCATTTTGCAATTTCCATTCCTGTTATTGAAATCTATATTCCATTTTGAATTGATCAATCTAAAAGTCAAATTGTTTGGAATGCAAATTCTTTGCAAATTTTTTTTTATGTTTTACATGAACACATTTTTTTAATAATATTATTACTCCGCTTACATCAAATCTCTACAATATATTTTTGTATAAAATTTCAGAAAATAACAATCCGAATGTACTCAAATTATGAGGATGAATTGAATTTAAAATTATTGCAAAGCTTCTAAAAGAAAATTTTCAAATAACGCCAAGCAGACCCAATACAAGCAACGTGTACTTTTATTACGAATAATAGTACTACAAATAGACCTTTTTTCGGAGAGTGCATATAGACTCAACAAAAGTAACGTGTACTTTTATTATGAGTACTGTCTAGGCCTTCACATTCATATTTTGAAAATTATATAAATTATTTGTAACATATTACAACTTCTTATAGAAATTGTGCATTATCATTTGACAAGGCAAATTACAAAATTGTGCAATAAAAATGTTGGATGAATTCGGTTTCAGTCATTAAAATGAAATCCAGGAATTGATTTCAAAAGCATAGATTATTTATAGAAACTCTTACAAATTGTCCCAGCATAATTTTTATATCTATAATAAAATTTGAATACACAATTTTTTATAAAAGAAAAAAGAGTCCATATTTATCAACTGAGTCAACTTTTATTATTCTCAAACTAATTTAGATTTGTTTAGATAGGAGTTTATTTGCCAAATTTTATTTACTTGCATCATTAATGTACTTTTCAATAACTTTTTTTTATCTCATATACATCGCATCAAAAAGTATTACATAATAAGAGTGTTTGGATAGTAAATTATTTGAGATCATTTATTTATCGAAATACTATAACACTTTTTTAATGTGATGTATGTGAAATAAAAAGGTGATTGAAAAATATAGTGATGATGTAAGTAAATAAATAAGGTAAATAATTAGCTATCCAATTACTTACATCATTATTTTTTAAAAAAATTATTCTAAATAATTTATAATTAATGTTAGCAGAAATTTCATATTTTAGCTGTACACACGAAGTTCATGCACGCATAATAATGAGGGATGGGTGGGCAACCGGACATGTCTTGTCAGAAATGACGTCTCTTATCTTTTCTCCCAAGCATTCTTACAGTATCCAAAGTCTCCAGCCGTACCCTCTCATTATTATTGGCGATCATCACACATTGTAAGATGTGCTCTCCGCTCGGCGGCTCAGTAAAATTTTCCGTTTACCAATGCCAACTTAATAGTGCCTCAAGAAACGCGTCCAGCATTCCAATTACGATTAGGGATAATTTCAGAATCCTCCCCTGAGGTTTCTGACATTCTCACTGCCCTCCCTTAAAGTTTTTAAAATATCAAAAACCTCCCCTGAAACTAAGAACTTGGTAACAAAATAGCCTAATTCAAAAATACAAATAATAAAAAATTAGTAGCAAGAGAGAGAAAACAATATTATTCCACAACTACCCTCAAGTTTTGCTTTATGTTTTTAGTTTAGCATGAACAATATTTATCTATTTTAACTTTGTCAAATGTAAGAGATTTAAGTAAAATTGTATAGAGTAATTTTAACTTTGTCTATTTTAACAATATTTATCTGTTTTAACTTTATCTTTAATATGAAAAACATGACTATCATTAACAGGTTTAGTAGTCATACAACCATCATTTCTTACCTATATTTCAAATGTTCACAATTTCTTTTATTATTATTTCATGCCATATATTGGTGCTCTTTTATGATTCCTTATTGTTATTGTTAACAAACTTCTAAATTGTTTTTATTTCTGTTAAACATATGTTAATAATGAATTAAGTAATTATATCAATATAACTACAAAATATCTCATAAATTTTGAGGGTAAGTAAGTCATTTCACCATAAGTGATGCAATAAGTGGCCCTAATAACATGATAGGGGAGGTTTCTGATATTTTAGAAACTTCAGGGAGGGCAGTGAGAATGTCAAAAACCTCAAGGGAGGTTTCTGAAATTATCCCTTACGATTATCATGAATCTAATTGGGGCTATAATTCTCTTTTTTAGACATTTGCATCATTTACTTGCCATCATTCTTTCATTGCTTTGTTGTCTTTCTTGCTTGAATTGTCATTTTTTAAATTTTTTTTAAAAAATATATTATAAAGATTTGATACATATAAAATAAAAAAGTATTTAAAAAATGTGATCACAAAAAACGTAAATTTTTTTTTTATAGAAAACTCCAATCCAAACAAGAGAGAAATCGATATGATTGAATTGTTATTTTCGGGACAGTTTGTTTGTTTGTTAAAGTATGTATGACATAGAACCGTGACCGAAGAAATTTCAAATAATTTTAAAAAAATCCAAAAGTTTCAACCAAACATATTATTGTCTTAGAACCTTGACAAGGGAAAAAGCAATGAAGGCGCCGTTTTGATTAATTGTTTTCGGAGATATTTTTCAAAAATACTAGTGTAACATTTGAGATGTGAAATATAATTACGGTAAATGTCTTTAAAATGTTTTTTAGAGTGTTTTTGAGATTATATTTTAGGGGTATTTTTAAATTTAAAAATTTATTTAAGATATTTTTTAAAAATTAGCTTTCTTCTTCCTCTCTCCCCTCTCACCACCACCCACCCCACCCCCACCTCCGCCTCCCCCTCTCTCTCTCTCTCTCGCCCTCCCTCTCTCTTTTCTCCCCCCCCTCCCGGGCTCGCAAACCCTCTCAATGACCAAAGGGGGGGGAGGGAGCTGGGGGGAGGGGGGAGGGGAGGGGGTGAGGAGGAGGTGGGGGTGGTAGTAAGTGGTGGTAGGACTAGGTAGCGGTGAAGTTAGGGTGGAAGAAGAATAAGTAATTCTTTTTTATTGTGTATGTGAGTTATTTTTGAAATATTTGATTGGATTGGTGTTTTTGAGATTATTTTTTATTGGTATTATTGCATTATTTGGATGTGAAACAAATTTTTCAAAAACAAGTCAAAAACAAAATGAATCCAAGCGGATCCAAGGTATTCTCCAAACAAGAAAAAGAAAAGAAACGAGAATAGCAAATAGTCATCTAGTTGTCTAAAATGTATTTACCCCAAAATTTTTATTTAATGGAAGATTAGTCGTTTATATGTTTTTAGCATTTCCGGATTGGTTAACCATGGGGACTTAGCCCTTTTCTGTTAGATATGGGACGAACTAGATATCCTCAAAATGGGCAGAAATGATCATGTGCTTGTTCATTGATATAATAGTTCTGTGTAGCTTTTCGTTTAACATTTGCCTTCCAAACTTCTCCATTTGATAGCACCATACAATGCGGGCGAGGGGCTAGTACTCTAGCAGATTGAGGCGGAGCTAAGCTCAATTGAGGGGCAGTTAGTGATAAAAAGTTCGTAAAGTTGCTTTAAGAAATTTAAAAATTCTTAATTCTATCTTATATTTGCACCCCCTAAAATTTTCAGATTTCCTTTCTTCCATTATATTGCCCCCAAAATTGCAGAGTAATTGCATTTGTAACTTACTTTAAACAATGAATAAGTCCAGAATAAAGGTATTATCCTCCTATTTTTAGATAGTACTTTATTTTCTTTTTTCAAGCCTAAAAAGGGAAAATAAAGTATTAATTGGAAACAAAAGAATAATCTTTAAACTTTTGGTGCATGTAAATGAACAAATGATCTTCATTTAAACTCATTTTTCAAGAACTATACTTATTTAATTTATAAAAAGACAATAAATGTATCATTACCTCAACATTATTCCTATACTTGAAATCTTTATACTATTGAAAATGTGACGTAAGTGTCGTACTATTTATGTACGTTTTTCATATCATTATTTTTTATAAAAGAAAGTTTTTACCATTCGCAATATCATTTTGTACACTGAAATAATCGCACCCCCTAACTGTGGGATCTTGACTCCACCGTCGCTGGCAGAATCAATACCACATTGGTGAATCAATCAGACACTTGTAGACCTTTTGGGGACGTGCAATTTGGGCTAAATTAGCTAAGAAACTTGAAGAACACAGACGGTGGAAAAAACACTTGATATTATCATTGAATATTTAATGTGGCACATTTTTTAAGATACAATATATATGATATAAAAATAAGTAAAATATAAAAGGTGATTGAAAAGCATTTATGAGAAGAATTCTAAAAAGTTATCCAAAAACATGACGACCTAAACATAACAAGAAACTCATAGAAAGGAAGGAGTATTACTCTATTTTCACTGTATCTACATGTATAAGCAAACTTTTATCTCCTTTAAATTTTAAAACGCCATTAATTAAACACAAGGACCACAAATGCTTCCACGAACTATTTTTTCCCATGAATTAGTGTGTATTTTTAACTTGTTTTGTCCTACAATTTTTTCTTCAAGACAATCCAAGGACTAAATGCCACAGGTAGCACGTGGCTTGGTGTTGGAAATAATCCCCCGGCACGGCGGTGGCGGCTGTCCAATTGGGAAAGTAAAAATATGCGTTGAGCCACTTTGTCTATGGCCAAAGAGGCAAAGCAAATCTATATTTTTAGGCGTGAAAAGAGGAAAGGATTTCAATCTATCTTTGTGCATGCACAGATTCTCGTACGTGTTCCTTCATTTCCAAGAAACATAAGAAAATGTTTGTAAAACGTTAAGCATTAGTCAAAAAGTTTTACTCACATTTTTCAATGTGAAATTTTCTTCAAAAAACGAGAGCGCACGCACACAAGCATTTTGTCGAGGATAATTTTAGAAACCTTCCCTGAAGTTTCGTGAAATATTATTTAGCTCTTCTGACGTTTTTAAAATATCTCTTACCACCATTGGAATTGACATTTTGTTAACAATGTCACCCCTTCTCAGCAAAAGTAATATTAAAAAATACATGTTTGAGGAGAGAGGAAGTTTTAGCTCCCTTAATACCCTTAAATTATCCAAAAAAAAATAACAAATTAGAAATATAATATTAACAAGTCATGAAGTTTCTAATAATGTCAATAATAACAATAGACAAAGTGACATTGTCTAATTTGTAATTCTCAAACAAACAAAAAACACCACCTAAAAGTAGTTCACTTATGGAAGGAATGTATGTAAGTACTTGACATCAACTATCCATTTGTATAACTTGATCAGGAAGAATATCTCACAATCAAACATAAAAATTATATCATTCTCTTACTTTTATGTAACTATTTTGATTATGAACTTACATTATCTCCTATTACTTATTAATCATTTAAAGAAACGAGTTTATATTTTCATCTGTTATGCAGTTTTGTTTTGAAAATCACATCTTCACTCCAAAGTTTAAGGAATCATCTTTGTAAAGTTGCAATTTTCTCCTCCTCTACTCCAAATTCTCGTATTATTCACACGAAAAAGAAATGAAGGAGAGAAAAGATGATGGTTACAACATACAAATAAAGTCATATTTTTATGAGTATTTACTCTGACAAGCAATTGTGCGCCTTTGGAAATCTTGTCAGATAATTTCACGCTTTTGTTGGTATAGAGAAAGAAGAGTGGTGCCAATTGTTTCCTAGGCATTTTGCTATTACATGTTTATGAGGTTTGTCAATTTTTTTTTTGTCTTTAGAAGCTAAATAATTGCTGGAAGAAATAAGGGTATTATTGGCAATTGATCCCTTCTGATAGTGATATGTGGATCCACAATCTTTTTAGGAGTGGTATGACAGATTTTAAAAACGTCGGGAGCTAAGTGATATTTCATGAAACCTCAGGGTAGGTTTCTAAAATTATCCCCATTTTGTCACCATCAAAGAAGAGGAATATTCTACTACGACAATCAGTTTTATTTCCCTCCCCCCAAAACAAAAGTATCATGTATTGTAGGGAAATTGTTTTAATTCTACTTTCGAAAAAAATCACCCTAGAACCAAAAGTGTTTTGATTCTGCTGAAGCTCAAGTAGCTAGTATTAAATTGTAACATTTCTTATGATGTGGTAAACTAACAAATAAGTGAAAGAGTGGTTACGGAATAATAACGAAAAAAAACTTTTGGAACTAACGCTATCAAAACAGACCCAAATATTTGGCTACAATATGAAATTTTTTTTTTGGTTCTATTTTATTGTTTGAAACTCTTAAATAAGTTTAATGATAAAAGGAGGATATGTATAGCATGTTATCTCTCTCCCTCTCTTTGTCTCTCTATCTCTCTCTCTCTGAATGTATAGCAAGTAATGAAAACTCTTTTACGTTATCAAGTTTTGAGTTCAAATCTTATGCCTAACATTTTGTGGGGGGAAGGATGTAAGGAGGGTTGTGAGGATATTATTAAAGCCCAACTATTGTTTTTATTCCTATCAGGTTTCAGTAGTATGTTCCTTTCCTCTTTCTTTACTTTTATGCAAGGATCAATGGAGAATTTCACATATTATTCTAAAGGACTTGAGAAATTTCAAGTTGATTGAAACATGGGAGTGACATCCCTAAATTGTTGGAAACAGTGGAAACATTGGAAAAATGTGACAGTCTTTGTTTAGATTGCCATTTTCAAGATTTTCTATAAAAAAATATACTATATTGATTTGACATATGTGAAATAAAAAGATGTTTGAAAAATGTGGTCACGGAAAACGTAAGGATTTTTCTTTGGAAAACCTCAATCTTCCTCTGCTCAATTGTCAAACTAAAACTGGCCTTATTTTCCTGTTTTGAAAAGTGTTGAAACGAAAATGTAATTTTTTTTTACATCATAAATATATTTTTCAGTGGGCGTAAATTAAAATCCAAAATTTTTTTTCATCCAAAGTCCAAACACTGGTGCCTTGGAAAGTCCAACACTCGAAGTTTTGACTTGAAAAGATCCGCTCAGACGAGCACTGGGCCTTCGAATAAGTTTTCTTGTGTTTAGACCATTCCATTTCTCTTTAGGCCCAACAACCCGACGCTAGCTTTTTCATCAACCATTATTCATTAATCATTACTATGCAACGTTTCTGAAAATTATTATCAAGTCCGCGTGGATTGAAAATTATTTTAAAAAAATTCTAGGAATTACCCAATGTAACACTTTCATGATGTAATCTGGGTGCGATAATAAAGTCATTAAAGGAACATATTCATGAATTAAAAAGAAAAAGTTATTCTAAATAACCATATCCAAACCTCCTATCTCTTGGGCTATGTGTACATGTTGCAGGACTTAGAGTTCGTCGGGATTGCTATTTTTTGAAATTTTGTCAAAAAATATATTATAGTGAATTGATGTATGTAAAGTAAAAAGGGTGATTGAAAAATGTATTTATAAAAAAGTAAAATTTTTTTGGAGAAAAATGAGAATCCAAACAACATCTTGAATTGTTGACGGAAACTCTCTGTGTTTTTTTTTGGTTGTTGTAATTTTTTTTTTTTTGTGGAGCATGAGATGTATGGTTTCCATACTACCTTAAAATTTTTACAATGAAATTTGCTTGCCTCCATTATATTTTTCTTATCCTTTTAAATTACAAGAAATTTTGAAATCCTTTTTTTAATTGGTCCGTTGAAACTTGAAAGGATATGGTTAGTCTGCTGTAATGTCACCAATAAAATATTGAGTTCCAGGCATAAATTATGAGTCTGATATAATATTACACTTCGAGATTGATTAAAATACAACAAAGGGCCCCATCAAAAATATTTGAGTTTTTTTGGACTCTTCTTGATAATAATGAAAATCATGGAATATACAAGAAGCCCATAGCTGTGTTAATACTTATTTATGTATAATTTTACGTTGATCAATTAATTATTGGCGTGAAAAACAGAGACTCTACATAATTATCTACGCTGGAAAAGTAGCTTTCTTCTTCATGCTGATACACAACTTGAGAAGATCTGGCCATGTTGAATGCAGCTTTGATGATTGCAAGAGGCATTGCATTTCTAGACATCAATTCCCAGTTGAGGTCCTTCCACAGATTATCTATGAGTTGCAGTATTCTTTTTCTGCCTTCTTCATCACATGTTATATTGTTCTCCCGCATGAATAGTTGAATGCTTGATGCAAGATCGCCCCTTTCTTGCTCCTCCTAAAATTTTGTTACCAACAAGAAACATTACTTTAAATTCAGTAACTTCCAACTTAGCTCCTTTTTTTCATTTTTTTTGATAAAAAACAAAGTTTCATTAACAAATTATTAGAAATTGTTTAGCATGTTTTGATCTACATCACTACTTTAATGGTAGATTAAACATGCATTAAAAATTATAGATCTATTTAACAGATACAAATAGATTGGACAAATAAAAAAAAAAATAAAATTCAGTAACTTCCAACTTAGCTTAGAGTATGTCTAAATATTTCAATTATACATTCAAAAAAAAATTAAATTTGACCTCTAATTGATAATTCATAAAGTTGCATAATGCACATCCTTGGAGATTTTTTAATTTATCCCTTCCAACCGAGTTGTCTGAGTATTGCATTTTTAAGTTAGAATGATTTTCTTTTTATGCCAATTTGCTCCATTACAGAATAATATGTAGTAGCAATTGGGGGCTAATTGACACAATTTGTGATTTGCAGACCAAATTATATATTGTGATTCTTGCAGGGCTTAGAATCAACCTCAAAATTTTATGCAAGGTCCGTGACAATGCATAAGGATTTTTTCTTTATCACTGCAGCATTGAATTTGGGAAAACTTTGTAAAGCTAGTGAAACTATTGCAACAACATACCTTTGCAGTTCCCAAATCATCCCAAAGTCGAAGAATTCTGCCCGAGCAGGAAAAGAGCTTAGGATAGGGTTTCATCAACAATTTTACATTATCCTCAGTCACCCCTTGTCCTATGAGAAAGAATAGATGTACCAAGGCCATGTAGGCACCTGCTGTTGTAACACCATTTTCTACATACTCTTCCATATTTGGTACTTGACCATTGTTATACCAGCTTGCTTCCAGCATAAACCCTTCAATCATGTCTATCCACTGTCATCACAAAAAATGACAAACAGAACATTAGGCATATGCTACAGTATTAGTAGCAATAAAATGGCAGCCAATATTTGCTTTCTAAATCAAGTTGGAAAATGAGCGAGGCATATTTGTCCAAAAAATTATTCACCAGGTTGGACCAGCTACAAGTATAAGGTCATATATTTGTCCAAAAAATTATAGGATAATGTCATATTTGTCCAAAAAATTGTTGATTGGGTTGGACCAGCTATGAGGAGCCAATTCAATAGCCAACTGTTGAGACAACGAAATACGAATCATAATTTACCTTTTATGAAAGAAGAAAAAGAAAAGCATGAAAAAGATTATATTACCGTTGCTTTTAGGTATGGGAGGACACTCCAACCATTTTCTTTGAGGACCCTGTAGCAAATTTCATTAGTAGTATTGTAAAGTGCCATGTAACATATTCTCATGTATTCAGGTAGCTCTTCCATTGCCTCAAGATCCCATCTGCAAATTGCATTTATCAACTTGTTAAATCCAATCAAAATATGTAGTTTCAACCCTTCACAGACAACATTTGAAGGACTAATTTTACCTTCGAATTGCATTTGTAAAGAGAACAAGCTCATCAATTGTGCCATGCGTATCAAAGATATCATCAATCACCAATAAAATGGCAATGGTCTTGGCCAACTCAATTCTGCAGTTTGAATACCTGGGTTCTGGAAGTATTCCAACAGTCCACAGAAAGCATTCGAGTGGCCTATCTCGAGCAAAGGTCAGCTTGTCAACAAGGCCTAATTGTTTCCACCACCTGAAATAATTTTTAAGGACATATTATCATTATTACTTTATTCAAGGACATTTAAAAAAGAGCCTCTTTTCTGCAAAGTTAGGAATACTAACAAAGGTATATATAGTTTCGTGAGCTGCAAAACATGTTTTACCATCATTGTCTGAATATTGATTAGAAATCAGCGTAGCCCTCCAATTAATAACACGGAAAAAGAAACAAGAAAAAATAAAAATGATTTTACCTGGATATCTCGGATAACTCCATTTGGTGCAGAGATTGGACCTTGTTGTAGTCCAATTTGGCCAGTTCCAAAAGGTTTGGATCGTGTCCAATTTCCTCACTATATTCTTGAATGTACCTTCTGGCTTCTAACCTTGCCATCCTTCTGTGTCTTGGTAGCTCCAGGGAATTAGAAACCTTTTTAGCAAATTGGGTTGGTAGGCTTGGAAGTGACTGTTTTAGGTGGGCTTCAGTGAATTTCATGGCCTCTAGCAATATGTCTTCTCCATTTGCACCTAGGTGTGAGGCTTCATACAAACTCAACAACCCCTGGGCATCTTCTTTCAGGGAGTCTTTTAATTTTCCATTCTTGTCCATGAATTTTTGAAAAATACCTATATTTTAAAAGATGTCATGAAACCAATGGAAAAAAAAATGCAAATATAGATAATGCAACACAAACAGAAGGAAAAAGTACGATTGGTCATTTCAAGAAGCAAGAAGTGGTAGAGTAACTCACAGGCTTAACTTAGTTTATATTATACTTATCATCATATGCTCAATCCTTAAATGGTTGAGTTTTCAATAATAATAGTAATAACAAAAAGAATGGTGGTGAAAGTTCAACTCAATACCTTTTGTCTCCACTAAAATTGTGTCAAAATAAATATGAAAAATCAAAGAAGTTTAATGTATTTTTAAAGTCTTAAAAGCACATATAAAAGAGGAACCATCTAAACCTTCCAAAATAATAACTGTCATGTGCTAAGGTTATGTAATTGCTGTACTCTTTTCCGAAGTCCTATATACAATCTCCTGAGTGCAATCATGCAAGATACCCAAACTAGATAAAGAGGAAGGAGATAAGAAAAATCACAAATAATTCAAATCACAACGCTTTTTCAGTGAAAAAAGATATCTAAATAAAAGATAGCATGGTCAAAAGCTTACCAGAACTTATTTTGTGACCATTATGTCTTAGCAACCTGAAACGCAGTGCAGTAGTGAGGAGATCTTCACCAGATTGATCACTTGAAGATAACTGGGATAATATAGCATTCATATCGTCTTCAAAATGGTATGCTAATCCCAGTCGCTGAAGTGTGTCAATCAAATTCATGGCCTTTAAGGGTTCTGAAGTTGATCTCAATTCCCTTCTTGTTCTTTCTAGTAGTTCTTTCCTGCTGTCATCAACTTCATGTGGAAGCACCTACAATACATATTTCCGATCCATCCCACAAAATAAACATGTAAGAAAAGAATTTAGGAAGCATAGATCACTTGTTAAGTCTCACTAACATTTTTGAGGTTTGTTTTAGTCTCAATAAACAAAGATACGAGTTTTCTTCTAATTTGTTACGCAAATATCCCATAATTAATTCTAAAATTATCGAATATGATGAATCTAACTAGTACTCAACAACAAAAAATTAAAAATGATGATAATGGAAACGTTAACTTTGAATACTATACGTTGTATGTAAAATATAAATACAGGTGTTAATTGTTCATCATAGAAAAAGGACTCTCTAGATCAAACTACGAAGTGAGCAACACTATTGATGACCATGAAAATGTTACATACCGAAGGCTGGCGCAAATATTTGAGTAGGGATTCATTATCTCTGATCAATGGCGTTGCAATGGGCTGCGTCATGGTTGGTGTTGGCATGCACATGCAAATGCGTGAGGTTTTGAAGACAAATTGCCCTTTTAGCCGCGAACGAGCTGCCTTTGGAACTCCACGAGGGACATCAAGAACTGCCCAAGATTTTGATAGAGAGGAAACGTTGCTTGTACAAGCCATATTTTGTCCTTTTGAAGAGAAAATGACTCGTCTATTTGCTAGCCGAGTGGAATAAGATATAGATAGGAGGGTGTGGCACATTATATAATAAACAATTAGAGCGCATGCCTCGCGGGGGAAACACAAATTATTGAATTCTACCATATAAGATAGTCAATAATGCTGTGGAAACTGGACTGGTGAAGAAGGTCTCAAAATTGGAGAATCGGTCGTCAATTATGCGGAGGCCGCTGGACGAGCGAATTGAATGGGGACTCAAATTGGGGAATCAATCAATGGCCTATGGTCGGGGCAGAAGAATGTCGCGTATTGGTCCGAAACGAATTCAACAGTCTAACGTCAAAATCTAAGCTATATTACACGAAGAATGGTCCTCTATTTCCAAATTCAATGTCTAATTTACTTTTCTAAATCATCCCAAGAGAATATCAACTTTAATTTCTTGAATAAAAGTTTAGAGGCATAAAATGTTTCTTCTCTTTTATTACTTTATACAAAAAACTAGAATGGCTATATATGTTCCCACTATTTTCTTCAATTTTAACTGGTCTTTGGAAAGAAAAAACATGGTACTTTGAAGTGGTGATTGGGCATGCAAGTGGGATGCTTCAATTGTGAACGTGACCTCCAACCGACGGAAGAAGTATTCTCCACAAAACTTGGGATAACTTTCAAGAAACTCATTTTGTTGACCACAAATATTTTTCACTAGTTATTTTGTTTGAGCAGTAGGGATGCTGCAGCAAACCAACTAGCAAAAGATGCTGGATTATTTGACTAGTGATATCTGTATCATCACAGAAAGAACCATGGATATACCTTGCCTTGTTGACCCTCTAGAATGAAGTGATTGTACCATGCACGTAGGATCGTCGTATGTTTCAACAAGTAGCGTTGATTATCATTTGTAACCCGAAACTATTTGCAATCTGTACTTAACCTGTTAACCTATCAATTGTAACAATATAGCAACTCAAAATTTTTAAATGTTGTAAAAACAGTTCAAAAACCTTAATTAGGAAAGAAACTAGCTAGCCTTTCAAAATTTAAAGGACAAAAGCCCCTTAATTAGATGAATTGCAGTTGTTGGCTCTTTTCAATGCCACTGAATTGCTGATATTTTTTACTATTATTTAATATTTATCTATTAGAAGAAAAAAAAAAGTTGCTATTCTAGAAAGGGTAAGTTATGTAGCTCAAAAGTTAAAGGGCTCTAATTGTTTTTTATTAGTGAAATGACGGCTAAATTTAGATCTATGTCTAAAGCTGCAAATTGATTGCTTAAGGGGAAAAGTGCTAAAAGGAACTATTTAGGGGTGTAATGTGCAATAACACTAAAAACTACAGCATTAAGTGACGCATGGATGAGATACGGCTAAGTATTTGTCACATCAACAATTTTTTTCTTAATCATAACTCGAATGATTTCAATCTAAAGCATTCAGCATATACGGAAGGCGCATAACCCAGAAGTGAATACAATAATTTTTTTCTTTAAAATACAGTTTATAGATACGTACTTAACGGCATAATTTTCCAATGGATAATTGCTCGGAGCCTCTACCTTCGTAGTTGCTTCAAATTTCATATCTAGCGTTCGTTTGGATTGTAGTTTTCTACAAAAATTTTTATGTTTTTTATAAACACATTTTTTAATTACTTTTTTAGTTCACATATATCAAATTGCTATAAGACTTTTTCTTTATTTAGAAAAATTCTTAAAAATAGTTATTCAAATGAGCTCTTAAACTCGCCAATTTTCTAGAAAATTTCGTATCTTATGTTTCTAATCATTCATAGAAAGAGCTGACCAGAAAAAAAAAAAAAAAAAAGAAAAAGAAAAAGAAAAAGAAAAAAACCAGACTAAGATGAGCTTTGGATTACAAATCGCGAGTTGAGGAGTGTACCTAATAATTCAACATTGGAATACTCATCAGGGCATCTGAAAAGTGGACGAGAGGCAATTTGATGAATTCTTACCTTGATTAAAAGACTTGAATCCCGTTATCAAGAAGTCGTAACCAATACAGGTACGAAATGGTACTATTAACTTGGAAGTTCTCAGTAGCTGGATTCGATGTTTGCATGCGATTTGAAAATTGCAGCAGCCATTGATGGAGAGCCAAATTTTGATTGAGACTCTTTCCAGCGGCAGCTATACTATTGCGCCGTCTCCGCCCCATGCACTGGCGGCTGCCGACATGCATGTTGACGGCCGGTATCATTACCTAGATGATGGCGCAGCGGCCTAGTTGACTTTGTAATTGTTTGGGTCAATTGCCACATGCACCCTTGAACTATTAGTTGTTTGCACTTTGTTCCCTAGACTATCCATCTTGATTGGATAGAATTTCAGAAGCGTGCCATTTGATTTCTGATAGTGCCACTAATCACTTCTGAACTTTTAAAATTATCACTAACTTCCCTTATCACCCAATGTCAAGAGTTCAGGTTATCAATTCACATTTCTATCCTTGGAGCTTTAGGTTATGTTGGAAAAAAATATTTTCCCACCAAAAAGTTGGACATGTATGTTTATCTTTTTTCTGATTTTTTAAAAAAAAAAGCCTTATCTATAACAAAAATGCCGTAATAATTTTAACACTAATTTAGGAACCTATATGTTTGAATGTGTGGTTTTTGATGCCAATCTACCCACCACGTCTGCTCGAACTCTTCATCTTATTAATGTTATTACTTTTATACTTGGAAGAATCTGGCAATTTGCATTTTTCATAGGACAAGCAGAGCTTGTTTTGGGGGTTCTTGTCAATCTCAATTTTTTTTAATAAAAAATTGTTGCTTGTTGCCTTCCAATTAGAGCTACAATTCCGTTCTCTAATGTTGAAAGAATCTTGGTGAATTGTATGACTTTCCCCATTATACTTGAAGAGGCCATACTTATGCTTTTCAAATCATAATTTCGTACTTTCAAATCTACTCCACATTGTTTCAACTTTTTTCATGCTCAACTCCCTTTATGTGCAGTTCTAGAGTCGTGAACAACAGTTTCTAACTTGCTTTTACAATACTAATGTACTTCTTATTGGTGCTATATTTTTTTTTGCATTAAACTAACAACCGTTACGTACTTTTTCCTTCATTTTCTAACCATTCATTACTACTAATATGGATTATGGTAACAAATTACCAAGTGAGAAAACAAAAAAGGCAATTGTGAAATGAGCTTTCAACTTAAATGGATTTTTCAAAATCATGCCTTTTAATTATAATCTTCATTTTTTTCAATAAAAAGATCTGAACATGAATTTCTGGCTATTCTAATTAACTTCAAATTATTTCTCCACCCCAGGATTGGTAAATACATCATAAGTTAATTTTCTACTATTACAAGTTTTCTCTTTCTTTTTTTCTTTTGAGCCATATAATTACAAGTTCATAAACAGAAGATAACTTCCGATGTTGCAGTTCATATTGCAGGAAAAATTTGAGGCTTCGTACAGTAATTGGGTATCCATTAGACTAAGGGCCGGAAAGTTCATCATTTGGACGAGACAAGTAAATTTTTCCTTTCCATGGTAGTAGTATACACTGTCTCCACGAACCGGATGGGCTTGATGATCAATGAAAAGATGCGGTTTCTTGCTATAACGTCTGGAGAACTGTGAGCATCTCCATATTGGTACTGGCAAAGAGCAATTCGAGCAAGGTTAATAGCAATATTAGTGAAGTTTTCTTCAAAAGGTGATGGAGATATCAGTTCTTTGTTCATCTTCATCCAGCATTCGTCAATCATTTGGCTTATATGTTGTCGACTGAGCTCCTCAGACTGGCCAGTTTCACGCATGTAACACGTGAGTGCATTTGTAGTTTCACCTCTCTCTAGCTCAGCCTGCAGACATGTCAAGATTGTGTTTTCAAGTGTTACTGCACTGGAAGTGTAAGAACTCGAGATAATTGCAATATTGGTACCCTAATTCCTATGTTCATCAATGTAGTTCCATTTTCTGCACATTTGATCCTATAGAATAAATGGAAACTCATTCGATTAGATGCCTTAGTTGCGTACCGATGAGGAGCTAAAATCATTGTAAAGGCGAAAAATTGTGCATGGCCACCGCAAGATGACATGATAATTATCCAAGCAATGAATGGCCTCCTTTGAGATCTTCTTAGTGATTAAAAAGTACGAATGAACCAACAGAACAACTCCAGAAGATGAAATCCATGCGTTTTGGATGTACTCATCGAAGGTTGGAGTGACTTTTTCATGATTCCATTTGGCTTCCTGTAAGAATGATTTGCATAAATCGGCCCACTGTAAAGCAGAAGCAGAGATTAATCACATTATATGACTAATCAAGCTTCAAATCATAAACATTTCATATTGCAACAGGGTTGAGAGAATGAATCAAATTAATAAATTGAACTAGACTAAACAAACATATTGCAGTCTTCGTTAAGTTGTCTAACTCACAACTTGCACTTGGCTCGGTAAGTATAAAGTTTGACCATTATATTTTAGTTACTTAATTGTCACTGGTACTGAGAATAGTGATCAATTTGGAATACAATCTTCATGTTTTTAATAAATTAAACCAACATTTACTTTGTTACTGTTCTTTGTTTGATTCAAATCAGTTACACAAACAATGGAGTGCATTAAAGCTGCATCTTTACTTACTGCTTTTGTGAGGTGAGGAATGATCACCTCTTCTTGTTCCCGAAGAGTGTTGTAAGCCAACTCATTGACAGTATTGTAAAGCGCAAGGAAGAATAACTTCAAGTAGTCAGGAAGATCTTTCACAGCATCAAGATCCCATCTGAATCAGCAATATCATGGTCAGAAGATTAAATATTACATCCACTTCACAAATAGGAAGAAAAGCAATCACAGAGAAAACAAACCTCACAACAGCTTCTGTAAGTTGCTCGAGTTCATGTAGAGAACCATAAACATCATAAATATCATCGAGGACAGTGATGAGTGCAACAGCTTTTGTTAGGCCTCTTCGACATTCACTATATGGAGGTTCAAACACCATTCCAACAGTCCAAAAGAAACTTTCCGTCAGCCTGTCCCTGGCAAAGCTCAATTTATCTGCCAAGCCTACAGCTTTCCACCACCTAAGAAATGTGACATCAACCATTTATATGGCAAAACCCAAATACTATGAAGAGACGTATTGAGACTTCAAAGTTGGATCATACAGATAAATCAGTTCCATTTTGATTATGTCTTTCTTCATCTTACCTTGACACATCTTTGAGATCTCCTTGCAGCACAGACTGAACCATGTTGAAATCAAGGTTGGCTAATTCAACCAGCATTTGATTTTTGCAATTTCTTTTGGCATATATTTCAACATTCCGCCTAGCTTCTAGCCTTCGCATTCTGTGGTGATATGGAATTTCCAAAGCATGGTATATTTTTTCAGACATGTTTGAATCAACCGATTCCTTCAAACACTTAAGATGTAAACTTGTGAATGATTTGGCGTCATGTAATATTTCCTCTCCTTCGTATGCAAGATGTGAAGCTTCATACAAGCTCAAGATCCCTCGAACGTCCCTGACAAGGCTTATACTAAAGTTTCCGCTCTGGTCCCTGAATCTCTCAAAGATATCTGCAAATTCCAGTGCTCATCAGCGTTACTGTCAAGGGAACATAAGCAACACCTATATTCAGAGACATTCTATATGTCACCTTTTTTGCCCCTTTATTTCACCTTCTTTCCAGCATCTAGATGATCGAAGGACTTAATCACTAGATCATGTTGTCACACCATCAATGCAGATTACGTTCTATCATATTAGAGAATGGACAAGATTATAGTTTGATATCTAGTGGAAGTTAAACCAAGTGCATAAAAATCATGATCTAAATCTGAAGAGTTATCAAACACACTCCACCGCAGTAAAACTCTTTAAACATGGGTGCCAAGCAAGTAAGATGAATTTTGAAAAACACTTCAGTTAATCGAACACTCCATTTCTTTTAAGGTTTCTACTATCATTAACGCGACGACACAAAATGTTTAGCCATCAGCGCAAAATGAGTTTAATCTGACTTAATACAAAAGATACACTGAATATTAAATACCACAATGTTTTAAAGTTTACAGGCGGGCGCAGGGAAAGGGAGGGGGAACAATGCTACCTGGGGAAACTTCATTCCCATGCTGCCTAAGTAGCCTGAAATAGAGAGCCGAAGCATGAAGATTCTTAGTCACTTCTGCGGTTGCTTCCTCCAGAGATTTCAGTTTGTCAAGGGCTCTTCTAATACTTTCTTTATATTTGTAAGAAAGGCCAAGCTGATCTATGTCCTTCACTAGTCCCAGCAAAGACTGTGGCTCCAAGTTTTCATCGTCAAGCTTGTATCTGACTACTTGTCATTTGGATCTCCCACTGCCAAAGCAGAAAAAGATCTACAGATTATACTTACATACCAGTGGAGTAAGATTGTTCCCAGCTAACCAAATCAAAACAATCTAGTTGGATGTTATTACCATGAAGAAACGGCCCTAGTTGATTTTGTCATATTCTTAGAATATTCTGAAAAATCAATGGAAACTTTAATTATGACACAATTTGCCCAAAAAAAAAAAAATCAAAACCATGGGCACAATTTCTTCAATTAGCTGCAAAAAAAATGAAAAACGAAAAGGAAAAAAACGAAAAACGAAAGGGCGCTTGTTTTTTTTTTTTTTGGGAGGTGGGGAGGGAGGGAAGAATACTCTTGAAGTCTTATTTTGAACCTGTGTTGGAGTCAGTGTGGTTCGATCGAGGCCTGATTTTCTTGGTAGTTTGGACGATTTTAGGATTTTGTCCTAATAAAATAGTGGACTAATTTGAATATCTAGATACACTACAAGAAAATAGCCTTTCTGTGACAAGAAGTTGTTGTCACTCAAAGCTCAAAAGTCGTCACACAAAAAATTAGTGACGACATTTTGTGCTGTCACAGTGTTGTCACTAGTTCTATGTCACAAATAGGGTCCCTATGACGACCTTGAGAAGTCGTCACAAACCCTATTTATTTAGTGATGACAACAGTCGTCACTGACTAGAACACTTTATGTAACGACTTTTGTTGTCAGTATATAGCCTGTATTTTTGTCATTATTTACTGTAGAAGTCGTCACAGAATGTATCCTTGTAGTGACAACTTAGTTGTCAGGTAATTTGTACACAATCAGTGACTACATTCCTTGTCACTGTGTGAAATTTGGGCCAGTGACAACATTTAAGTCGTCATTGAATTAAGTTTGTCCATGTTGCTTTGTGAGCTTAATTTCAACACCATCACCAGCACGAGTGATCCTATATATATATATGTATAGACAATTTGAAACAACCAATTCATCCAATAGAAATTCTAATATATCCAACCATAATATCAATTATATATCTAGTCACAAACATCTTCAAAGGCATTAAACATGCACCAAGTATCCACATTAGTCAAATTACAATAGTTAAACATTTCCAAAGTCATTTAACATCTTCAAAATCACCAACAACAGTTGAGCTACATAACAGCCATAAAGCATCCACAATTACAGCCATCCGAACTACATGTAGTTTCTATACAAAACCATGAGCAAAGGCAGCCATCATGATTACAAACTAGTCAGCAACCTTAGCATTATGCACAGGAACAAAAGCTGAGTTCTTTATCCCTTCAGGTTCATTCAAAACATAGACTGCATTCCAACAAAAGTATTGAGAATTAGTTTTTAAATAAAGCACCATTAGTTTTTAAATAAAGCAATGTAGAGTATAGCAACGGTAGAGTATAGCATTAAATGAAATATAATGGACAGCATACAAAATCTGATTGCGATTCAGTATCGATCAAAGTAAAGAGTACACACATATATGATGTCCTGGTATGAAATTTTTCATAGTTTCTATGGGTTAAAGCACATTTGAACAAAAGTCTGGAGAATCAAAACCCAACTCACTTTCAAATTGTGGAAACCATCACCAGCCCGAATCGAGATCTTACTAGGGGTATAACTCTCATCAAACTTGAAATCCACATATAAAACCACTAACTAGGAAAAAGTAAAAAAACAAATAAGAAACCTGGTTATGGCATCAAACAGGAGGCACAATAAAAATAAAAATAAAGATAAAAAAGACAAACTAGTTAAAAGAGCATACTTGAAGCTTTACTTTCTTCTGAAATTGAATATTAACAAGATGTGGGCTCGTCTAATCTACCTCCAAGATTACAACACAAGTAGACAAAGAAAATACAAATTAAACTGATACTTATTGCGCAGTATATCACACGCCAAAAGCTGTATACAACAGAAATGGAAAGAGTATAAAAGGTTAAAGGGTGAATTATTGAAAGAAAGAGAAATTAGAGGTATCAAGGTTGTCATCGAAGTGAAAGAACGCCATTGCGGCTTGCAGAGTCGACACTCCAAGCAGCCTTCTTAGCCATCTCACGAGGTCATCATCCACAACTAGCTGCTGGTTCCCTCCAACAAGCTTCCCTTCTTCCTCTCCCTGATGACTCAGCCATTTCAATTTATTTTCAAGTTACTCACAAATCCTTTGCAAAGATTATTCTTATTTATCTGCTAGCTGAAAAAAGATAAAAACTTGCAAATATTAGAAGCCCAAAAGAAACGTGAAAGTACATCAATTGATTTTTCAAGATTTATTAACGTTAGATTCGATCAGGATTTCGTTTGGGCATTTGTCAAACAGGTATCATGGTTTGACGATAACAAAGGCAATTGCACTCCAGCCTACACCCTGTACTAATTGTGTCAACAACATGCATGCCAAATTTGACTCACCAATCTACTATTCTACCATCATTTGACAGATTAATAGCTACATTATCCATGACCTACTCCATCAAGTTCCAGAAGCAATTTACCCACATTCTTCTTCACTCATTGTGTGGAAAAAAGAGAGACAGCAACATTACCAGAAATGCTCCCAGATTAGCTGTGCAAAGATGCCAAAAACGGAGAAAGTACTGAAGGCCCAGTCACCGATCAGCTAACAAAGCAAAATGGCAGCTCAATTTAGCAAGATGAAGGCTGAAACTGGTACTCTATGCTACTGAAATAAAGGAGAAACAAGAGGAAAGAAGGTCATGGTTGAACGTCATCTTCACCAGTCAGCTACTACAGCAAGATGACAACTCAATCTAGCAAAATCAAGTTCAGATTTGGTACTAATTATGTGTAGGGGATTGAAGGGGAACAAAACCCATCTGTGAACTTAGTCTAAGAAGAAAGAAAGAAGGTCTGACGGGTTAAGTGATTTTGCTTGATTGAGTACTTTTTGTTAAGTTTTAAGAGCAAAACGACGTCGTTTCATACACTTTCAATTACCCACAAAATTTTGGCCTACCCCTTTAATTTCAAAGTCTTGCTGAAAATTCCTCACTATTATATTTGCCACGCTTTCTTTGTGTCCGGTGTATTGCACTTTAGCTATTCAAGAAACACTTTGCTATCTTTATTCTTTTTTTCCCTGTCATTAATCTCATCTATCATTAACAAATGCATTATTTTCATTATTTAGTTTTTTTTCATCATTTTTTTCTTTTGGATAGCTGAAATTATGTATTATTTTAGGTGATTAATTGCATTATAACTTACTATATACATAAAGAGCAAAGACTTGTGTGAATGTCTTTGTAAGATAGATTCATTCACTTGTGTCGAGCGCAGTACTTCTTGTTCACTCTCATACAACTTATGACTAGAGGTATGAAATTAAGTGATTTAGGTAGGTTTGGGTTGATCATAGTTAGGTAATTAGTACAATCAGGTAGGTTAGACGATTGTTAGGTGTTTTAATGAGTGCTCATAGGGCACTCGTTAGAAAAACCATTATTTTTAATGGGGTATGAATGTATGAATCTAATCAACCCACTATGAACCAACTAAATGGGTTTAATTGGATACCAATTTCAATTATTCAGAATTGATGGACAGGTTCGAGTAGGTTATTAATAAGTGGATTTGGATGGGTCAATATAATTACAATATGATTGACACCCTTGCTTATGACATACTAGTTAACTTTTGATAGTATATCAAAATCATCATCAAACAAATAGTGTTTCAAATATTCAATAACTAAAATTTTAATTAATCCCACATGTTTACTTTAATATTTGTTCATTACATATATATGTCCTCAGTATATTTGTGTCTATTTTTAAGTGTGTATATAATAGGTTTTCAAAGTTGAGTTAAAATTGAAATAATCTATTTCTAATAGAAATGAACTTTGTAATAATTTACTTCTAATATTATTCACGATAAACACATTAACCAAAAAATTTAAGGGAAACTCTGCCAAAAATTCTTCTAGAATTCTAGTTCTAAATATTCATGTATCTCTAGAGGTACGGTTTTTGTCCGCTTTCATTATCATTTTTTTATTTATAAAATTTAGGGGTGGCACCCCTTCCTGTGTGTATGAAGTTTGCAAAAAAATAAAAAAAAAATTTACAATCAACTTAAAAGTCAAAAAAATAAAACCTATCAGATAATGACAGCTTTCATTATCATTTCCGTATTTATAAAATTTAGGGGTGGCACCCCTTCCCTTCCCGTGTGTATGAAGTTTGCAAAAAAATAAAAAAAAAATTTACAATCAACTTACAAGTCAAAAAAATAAAACCTGTCAGATAGTGACAGCATTTATTGTCATTGAATTACTGAGGCATTTTGTGATGACTATATGTTGTCACAAACCATGATACCAACATAGAACTAGTGACGACAAACATTGTTGTCGTAGAATCTGACCCGTTAGTGACAACCTTGTCACTAGTACAATTTCCGCATTGGCTTTGTGTTGGCGGGATATGGTTAGTGATAGCATCAATGTGACGACATTAAAGTTGTCACTTAATACAGGGTCCTTCCAACTTAGCTGTGACGACTTTGAATGTCGTCACATCAGAGGCTCTTTTGTGACGAGTTTGGTGTAGTCACAGAAAAATTTGTCACAAATGGCTGGATTTCTTGTAGTGATAAGAAAATGATCTAACCCAAGCTTTTTGATTACTATTTTACGGACTAATTATAGAAATTAATGCAAATGTAAATGGGAAAAGGATTTGACCAGGTGCGTTGCAGCCGCTAGATGTGTCATGATCACCAGACTTTTCTATGTTTTACTATTGGGACCGGTTTGGAAAATCCGATAATTTCAGACCGTAACTTGGGATAAGTTATGAATAGAGGTATCAATCACAACCCATTTATATTAGCTCACCCAAACCCAACCCATTAATAATTTACTCAAATCAACCCATTAATTTTAAATGGGTATAAATGTGTACCCATTTATACCCATTTAATTGATGGGTAGTGGGTTGACATGACTCACCCATTTAACCCATTTAAAAATAAATACACATTTTATTCAAATTTTAGTGAGTAATAAGGAGATGAATTTGAATTTTTTACCAATGTAATAACAATAAAATGTCATTATTTATTATCAAGCACCATGCGAAAAATCTTTCAAAAAATAAATAATATTTCAAACGAGTCATAAATGGGTAGTTGGACCGAAATCATGACCACTTCTTTTTGACGATTGAGTCAGCTGGTCCAACCCGAATTTCAAAACAATGGTTTTAGTTGGTCTCCTTTCTCCACAGACTCTAAACCCTAAGGAGATAAACCTGCTATTGCCACTGCCACCTAAATCCCAATTACCCGTACTTTCTAATCATGCTTTCCTAGTTGCCTCCATATTACATCTTGTAGTTATTCATTTTATAGTGACTAGTTATTATTATTGTTATTATTTTTTGGGATGACGTTATTTTGCTTAAGCTTCTAACAAGACGAATAATTGGACTTTGCAAATTCCTTTTGTGAGAAATGAAGGCATTTGATTGGAGGATTTCCGAAAGAGAAGGGGATGATGGGAGGGGCACTCGGGGGCCGGGAAGAGATAGAAGAAGGGGATGAGGGAAGAGGGAGCTAGCTATCTGTGGTGCGTGAAGAGGCAATATGTGATCTGGGATCTTTTAATCATCTTAACCAAAATAGAGAGGCTGATTTAAAATTTTAAGAAAACCGTTTAGTTCCCGTGTCTGTGACTTTGAGCGTCACTGCCTCTGTCATCTAATCACTGCTCATGTTTTTTTTAGCTTTTGTTCTTTTCTACAAAGAACGAAAAAAGGTGTTTTTTTTTTTAAAGATAACACCTCAATGGCTCAGTACATCCACTAAATCTGCAATTTCAGCCACTGCCAACAATTCTACTTCCACAAGTACATGGTGGTTCCCAAATCCATTCCAAAATATATTCACAACATCCCTTGGAGAAAAGTAAGGGTGTGAGATAATGTTTGACCATAAAAAGATTCATTGCAAGATGTCAGCCAGATCCACTTTTGGGATGATTAAGATGTCTGTGCAAACTAGAGCTCCTCGTGAAGTATATTTTCGGATAGAAAAATACATTCCACTTCAATCACTGTCACTTCCACTTGGATGATAGTGCTTTATTTTATTTGATTACTCATATTACAACCGCTCTGCAAACGATAATATATGTGATAATCTCTTTCTTAACACTTTATCAAGCAACATACGAAATCACAACATGATTCAAATTGCCAATCAGCCAAAAGACTCTAATCAATTCTATCAAAAGTTTGTCTAAATTAGCACTGGTGGTTAATTAAGAGGGGATTTGCATGTCAGTTTTTTGAAGGAGAAAAAAAGACAGAGTTAAAGTCAAGAAGTGTCTAAATGTTTTGGAGGTAATTGAATGTGAGTGTGAATCATCGTCTAAATGAGAAATTTGGATGTAAATTAGCTGTATTAACTAAAGCCCCTTGGACACTAGCTAGAAATTTGCTTCCTTACAGCATGACTAAACGTATTCTACCTAAAGCATTAAACATATAGTCAGAGGACATTTTTAAAATAAAGGGACAACTTAATTTTCAATCGAAGTATGAATGGAATGAAAATAAAGATTGATTTTTTCTAGACTGATACTGTATATGCTTCTCTATATTAATTAGACAAAACGGATGCATGTTACACGTATAAAAAAAATAATAACAATGATATTTTAAATTTAGATTAAAGTTACATGCATGCATTTAGACCTATTGTGTAAAGGAAAACTTGAAAATTATATACTAATAATGTAAGAAAAATTAACCACACAAAGGAAAAAAAAAAAAGGAAATGATCAGAGCAAGAACTATTAATTAGTTGTCCCTTTGCATGACAATTACCAGAAGTATACTACCTCATTATGTCTCTCATCCATCGACTCTGCGAGAACATGACTCCAAGGACTGGGTCGGTAGTTTGCTGTCCTCCGGTTGGTGATGGCTGGCTCTGAATCATGATAAACTTCTCTGACGCTTGCGCTAATGCTGCTGCTTGCTCGCCGAGGAATCCCAGCACCATGAACGTGATGAAGAGCTCCCTTTGAATTTTTCTTGAACAAAACTCCATTAGAATTAGTGTATCGTAAAGGAAGAAACTCAAGAATATTAGCCATCTAAACAGACAGACTTCTATACAGGCAGAAAATCTAGTGCCACAACTACTAGAGTTTCCTTCCTTTGTTGTGCAGAAATTGCTTGTGTTGTTGACTCTTATATAGACTTTCCAATGTGACATCATGTCATCATGTGGTTCTGCTGCTGTTGTTGTTGTTGTTTTTTTTTTTTTTTAAAAATAGGATCAATAATGGTTCTCTTCTTTTTGTTGTTGTTGTCGTTTATACTTTCAATTTATTTCTTTTAAATTTTAGATAATATCCCTCGACTTGTGTGAAAAAGATAGAAAGGCAAACAGGGAATCTCACATCTTGTAGCAGAGAATACTGTGTTAGACTTCAGTTGACTGTTTACTTAAAGTTATTACCATTATTATTAGTGCTAGTTGCAGAACATGAATGATATGAAACTTCGTATACGTAAAAATATTATTAATTTATACCTAAAATAGTTCGATTTTTGCAGGATTACACATGTATATTCGCACTAAATAATACGAATATGAATGCTATAGGGGAAGATATAAAAAGTTCAAAGTACATTTGTATTTTTATCAAGATAGAGATGATATCTTCTCGAACGTCGGGAAATGATAAGATAGAGATAGAGATGATATGTTTTCGTAAGTCGTGAAGTGATAAGATACAGATAATCATCCTTTTGATAATCGTGTCATGATAACTTATCACCTCGTAGAACGTGACAACCCTGTAGGAGATAAGATAAAAATATAGACATCCATAATAAAATAATTATTTCATAACAAACTAGAGTTACTAACTTTTTTATTTTTTTAGAATTAATATTTCATCTTTATTCACATTGTTTAATATTAAAATAAATGACAAATAATGAATCACTCAAACCGATTAAAGTGTGAATCGAAAGCTCCTCTAGTTCATTTCTTGATCCGAATTTGAGAACATTATTTGTAGGAGACCTCTAAGAGACTCTTAATGAGGCCAGTGGTTGATACCAAATTATTTGGTATTACTGTCAATAGATGAATGGCAGACTATTTCCGGCCCAGGTCCACTACAACAGTGATCCTACGATGCGAGTGATTGATATCACTCTGAGTTCGTTTGGATTCCTTGTTTTTGGGTTGTTTTTGGAAAATAATACTGTAACATTGTATATGTGAAAAAAATTCTACTGTAACGGTCGTTAGATTGTTTTTTTTTTTTCTATTTCTCTTTTCTTTTTCCTTTTCCTTTTTCTCTCTTCTCTCTTCTTCTCCCTCAACCTATCTCATCCAGAAACTTTTCCTCCTCTCCTCCCTCTTCCTTCCCCATTTTTTTTTTTTCTTTTCTCTTCCTCCCCTCCCTCCTCCTCTTCCCTTCCTCTCCCGGTCATGACCAGTCTCTGGTCACAACTAGAGACGGATCGTGACCCATGAGGGGAGGGAGGGGAGAGACAGGGAGGGAGGGGAAGGGGAGGCGGGTGGGGAGGGGAAGAGGAGAGGGAGGAGAGGAGAGCAAAAAAAAAAAAAAAAATCCTGGTTGTGGTGGGAGGGATGAGGTAGGTTGAGGGAGAAGAAGAGGGAAGAGAAGAAAAAGGAAATGGAAAAAGAAAAGGAAACGAAAAAAGGAATAGAATAAAAAAACAACAAATATTGATGGTTGTTTTTTGGGTTGTTTTTGGGGTTGTTCTTGATTGTGTATTACTATAGCATTTGGGGTGTAAAAAACAGTTTTTTAAAAATAGAGTAATCCAAACGGACCAAAAGAGTCACAAACTTAGGCCTTGTTTGGCAGTTAAGTTTTTTGGGAGTTTGTATAAAACTCTACTGTAACTTACTGTAGAAGTTGGTTTTTTAAGGATTCTTACAAATAATGTAGGAAACAAACAAGTTTTATACAAACTTGTTAAAAATTTGCATTAAAATTTTGGAAGTTTTTTAAGGTTTCTGTAGCAAAAGCAGGTAAAAAACTAGCAGCATACAAACCTGGCAAAAAACTCAACTGCCAAACATTTCATTAATTTTCAGGTTGTCATGACTATTCTTTTGGCCGGCCCAGCGTTAACATCTGTCCGACGTTTTTCACCACAAAGGACCTAATCTACATGGAAACTGAAGCTTCATGATTAGAAACTGTTGGAATGTATGCCCAAAAACAATTGATTTGTTGAAATACATTCCTAATTAAAGTTTTGTATTTTATGAGCTTCCATTTTTATCTGTTTAATATATGATATAACTGGTAAAAGTCCTTAGAATATTTATTAATGTGATGATAGTCACAAGAGTTGCTGACTATGAGATATCAATCACATTTATAATAAATATTCTTAAATATCCCTAGTCATAGTATTAATGAGATGGGACATCATTAATGAGACTAGTACACAATTAGCCCACTTAATGTAAGTAGTGGTTGTTCTCATCAACCATGGTATAGGGATACCTAGGCTAATGTGTAGATGAGTTATAGAGTAATAATTCATTGGAGTGATCCACACAGAGATCCCATTAGGATATTTTGTGCCAATGGTTGAATCTCTTATGGGAAATTGTGTAAGTGATCCTAGACTTGAGATCACCACAGTATCTTGAGTGTGAATCACTACCTTTTGATTCTGTTTCTTGTTACTCACCAGGGGTGACTTAAAGAATAGAAATTGGGGGTAGTGTGAAGCATGGAAAGATAGTGAGTGATCAAGAGAGGATTCACCACTCAATAGTGGGAGTGATATCCGTAAGGCCACTGGTTGGAATGTAACCTTAGTAGTCGACTACATTAGATTAATTGGAGGTGTCTTCAAGTTAATCTAATCTAAGGTTAATTCGAACTAGAAAATTAATTAGTCATTAAGGGAATTGGCACTTGTTCCTTATTCCCTGACTAATTGGATATCAATGGTGAAAGGATAATAATTACACGGTAATTTTCCATGGAAAAGGTTAGGTCGGAATTTCCCTTGATCAATTCCGAATACCTGGGTAATTGTGATTGATGATAAAATAAAAGTGTTTATTTTATCTAATTCTTTTTAGAATTATAATTCATAATTATTACCAGTGTATTTGGGACCTATTGGATCACACGCATAGAGATTGGGTCTGGATTAAATTGTGTGTCCAAGTAGGGACTTGGAAATAAATACTTCTGGGGTTTAATTATAAAGATAAATAAATCCTGGGGTCATCTGACAAATAAGATAAATGTGTTATCTTTATTTGTCAGATAACAGAATGGGATAGAGGGGATATCAGATGTTACGGTGGTTTGATTTTTGAATCAAACCACCAGACTCTATCCCTCTCCCTTCTGTTTCTCCTCTTCTTTCTCTCTTCCTCTCTCCTATTAATATCAGATGTTACGATAGGAGAGAGGTGATACTCGATAGTCGGAACAGAGAAAAGTTCTCTCAGAGAGAAAACTAGCGTGGGAAAATATTGATAGATAGTGTGAGTGAAAGGCTAGCACCTCCCATACTCACACACACATGATCGTAGAGACGATCAAGAGGTGATCCAGGAGCTGTCTCGCGTGGACACCAGTAGAGGCAGGACATCCGGACTGCTACACAAGGGTCGTCTCAGCCTTCTCAGACGCATCAGAGACTTCATCTGCGGATTAAGGTAATCTTCAGAAACCCCTCTAGAAATCATACGTAGGACTAGGGTGATTCCTGGTGGGAAGTTGGGGCAAAATTTTTTATTTCCGCTGTGCCTGATGCCCCAATTCCTAACAGTGGTATCAGAGCCATCTCTAGGATTTACGTATGATTTGTATATTATTGTTCATGGATGAATTGTATTTGGATGATATATGTATATACATGTGCAGTCTCTTGAGTAAAAATTGCAGCTTTAATATGATTAAAGTAGTTTTGAAATCAACAATTTTGATTTACTTGATAGATTGCAAAATTGCTGATTTCATGTTTACTGAGTTGCTGGAATTGTTGCGTATTATCACGTGAAAAGCATCAAACGCCAATCGTTGGCTCTTTGGAGCGAGCAATTCACGACCGCGGATCGCGGCAGCGGCTTGCTCATGGATCGCTCGCGACTCGGATCAGCGTCGCGTGAGTTCTCGATGCTTCGCGTTTGAAACATGGTGCGATCCGCGAACTGGGTTCGCGGATCGGTCCGCGATGCGGATCTCGTTAGCAAGCCCTCTTTCGATCCGTCGCGGGGATCCGCCTCATGGATCGGTGGATCCTTCGCAGTTTCGATACGCGAAGTGTGGATCCGCCAACTTGGCGGATCAACTCGCGATCCTTCCAGAGGTTTGAATCGATCCATGGAGCATGGATTATGCTTGGATCCGGATCCTTCTGGAGGCAAAATTCTGTAAAATAAATTTTTTGAAAATTTGAGTTTTAAATTTCTGAGAAATTTTCTGCTACTGATCCGATTTTAAATTGTTTAAATTTTTCTGATGTTTATCATTTCATATTTTATTGGGTCAGGGATTAGTTTGAATTTAATTTGATTAATTCAAATAATATTCCAATTATCTCCTAATTAAGTTAGGAATTAAATTGACCTAATAAAATTATTTTTACCAAAAGTTCTTCACATGTATGGTCTCAAAATCGTTTGAGATCTTGATATATATGTATATATCTAAATAATCCATGAATGATTATCTTTCCATTTTATTTAAAGTTGTTTAAATTCAAATGGATGCATGGTGGATGGTTGTGGATAGTAACCCAATGTGATTGTGGAATGGTTGAGTGGTTGTGATTTTTTGATAAATAGGGCCTGCGTGTCCTGCCTTTCTCATTTCTCTAATTGTAATTTCTTTTCTCATCTAATTCCCCCTGAATGTAACTCAGGGTTTCTGATATTCTACTTGTAATGTACAATAGATAGGAATAGATGATAGGAAATTATGTTTCTAGTGTAGAAATTGTAAATTGGAAGATGAAGAAAGGAGCAATGCAACCAGAAGGTGGAAATTCGTTTTACCCTAGTCAACCGTTAATTTCCCTAATGGCCAGGGAAATTAACTTAGGAATATCCACAACCATCCACGGTTAATTTATGCTATTTTTATTTCTGAAATATTTATATGCATGAATGTTGATGAGACCGCCAAATATTTTTTCCAAAAATCTCAAACTAGAATGTTTTTGGAAAAAGGAAATAAATCCCTCAAAACTAATATTAAATCAAGACAAGCCTTCCATCATTATAGTATAAAACAAAATGTGGTTATTAAGTGCTAGTTTGTTGGGATTCACCCAAAACTGCCTTACTTACTACATGTTTTTTACTATAAGAAATGTTCTTAAGAATGATGGGTTTGATTTAACTAAAACTATGGTTTGTTGGGATTCACTCAAGACCATGAATTTTAGAGGCAGGGGTTAGGTTAATACATAAGATGTAAAAATCAAGAGTTGATACCTAACGGATCTAGAAATTACAAAGGGTTGTAATTGGTAAAGTACCTACCTGTTAAAATTATTTTGATTTGTTGAGATTCACTCAAGGTCAAAAATAATTAAGACAGGATTCTAGCCACTATGGATTTTTGAAAATCTCGGATCAATTTTAGAGGGTAATTGATTTGAAAAATAGTGGAAATAAAATCATAATTTTGGAAGTTTTATGATTTTATCAAACAAAACTTTTTCTGATAAACTCTATCTTCTTTTTGTTGTAGAATGAGTAACAATTTGAGCCTACGATCCATCCTTTCTGATTGTAAACTAAACGACACGAACTTTCTCGACTGGCATCGAAATGTCCTACTCGTTCTCACCCACGAGAAAATCGAGTATGTACTTGATGGGCCCATGCCTAACGAACCCAACCTACGCATTCTGTTAAGAATGCTTACAAGAAGCATAGGGATGATAATAGAACGGCTTCATGTGTCATGATAGCCTCTATGACTCCCCAACTTCAACAGCAGCACATGAACATGGGGGCATATGAAATAGTTCAACACCTGAGAGAGTTGTTTGAACAACAATCTAGGACGGTGAGATATGACACCTCTAAGGAACTGTTCAGGTGCAAGATGGCAGAGGGAGCACCCGTTGCCCCACACGTCTTGAAGCTAATTGGGCTAATTGAGAAATTAGCTGAATTGGGCTTCAAGATGGACCCAGAGCTAAATGTTGATTTAGTTCTTCATCTGACTCCTTCTCTCGGTTCGTTATGAACTATCGGATGAATAATCGCAGCACACACTACCTCAATTGTTGAATGTGCTGAGAAGGAGATCAAGAAGGTGAAGGGATCTACTGGGGTGCTTGTTGTTGCTTCATCCAGTAAAAGGAAGAGGCAAGGGAAAGGGCCCAAAAGCAATAACAAAGCTCGCCAAGAAGCCCAAAAGGCTAAAGGACAGTCCAAACAACCACTTGTGGCCAAAATGGACATTGGAAGAGGAACTGTAAGGCCTATCTGGAGAGTAAGAAGCTTGGGAAGCTGGTACATACATGATTGAGATAAATGTTTCTACTTCCAACCGACTCTTGGGTATTAGATACCGGATGTGGTTCTCATATTTGCACATCTATGCAGGGTCTAAAGGACAGTAGGAAGCTGGGTAAAGGAGAAGTAACCCTACGTGTGGGCAATGGAGCAAAGGTTGCTGCTTTAGCTGTAGGGACTTATTACATTAGTTTACCCAGTGGGTTAGTTTTAGAATTGTCAAAGCTATTATGTTCCGACTTACAACAAACATCATTTCTATTTCGTTTGGATTTAAATGGGTTTAAGATAACCCGGAGAATAAATGTTGTTCTTTTCAAAGAATGGTGTGTTTTATGGTTCTGGAAATTGGAATAACGGTTTATATATTCTAGATCTAGACAACCAAATTCTCAATATACATGAAAAGAGAATGAAGTTAGATAAACTGAATAAAACTTACCTCTCAGTAGGCTTGGTCATGTAAAGCGCATTTCCAAATTACACAAGGGTGGGTATTTGGACTCATTTGATTATGAATCATATGACGTATGCGAGGCTTGTTTACTTGGAAAGATGACCAAAACACCCTTCACTGGTAAAGGGGAACGGGCCAGTGATTTACTTGGGCTGGTACATACTGATGTATGTGGCCCAATGACAATCACAGCAAGAGGTGGGTTCTCGTACTTCATTACCTTCACAGATGACCATTCAAGATATGGTTATGTGTATTTAATAAAATACAAGTCTGAATCTTTTGAAAAGTTCAAAGAATTCAGAAATGAAGTAGAGAAACAAACCGGCAAAAGTATTAAAACACTACGATCGATGGTGGTGAATACTTGAGCGATGAATTTCGGTATTATCTAAAGGACAACGGAATAGTTCCGCAATGGACTCCTCCAGGGACACCACAACTAAATGGTGTATCTGAAAGGAGAAACCGCACCCTATTAGATATGGTACGGTCCATGATGAGCCATTCGAGTGCCCCAAAATCGTTATGGGGATATGCTCTAGACACAGCCTCTCATACTCTTAATAGAGTACCAGGTAAGGTTACTTCCACACCATATGAGATATGGAAAGGGAAGAAACCAAAACTGTCTTACATGAAGGTTTGGGGTTGCCCAGCCTATGTGAAGAAGGCAGAGTCAGATAAGCTTGAAGCTAGATCTGACAAGTGTTTGTTTGTGGGGTATCCAAGAGAGTCTATTGGATACTATTTCTACAACCCAACTGAGAACAAAGTGTTTGTCTCAAAACATGCCATCTTTCTAGAAAAAGAGTTTATTCTAGAAAGGGGCAGTGGGAGTAGAATAGAACTTGAAGAAGTTCAAGACACTCAAACTGACATGGAACTTGAAGAAGTTCAAGATGTCCAAACAAACACAGAACAGCCTGTAGAAGAAAGGGTTCAGCCCCATAGAGATGAGGCGCAAACGGAAGCTGTGGATGTTCAAGAGCCCCGTAGGTCAGTAAGAGCACGCTCCGCACCCAAGAGATATGATTTTCTTGTGAGTCCGGGGAATGATGTGCTAGTCATACAAGATGACGAACCTACTACCTACCAAGAGGTTCTGAACAGTCCAGACTCCTCCAAATGGTTGGAAGCCATGAACTCCGAAATGGATTCCATGTATGACAACAAGGTATGGACCTTGGTTGATCCACCTGAAGGGATAAAACCCGTAGGGTGCAAATGGGTCTTCAAGAAGAAGACCGACATGGATGGTAATGTGATTACCTATAAGGCTAGACTGGTGGCCAAAGGCTACAAGCAGAAAGAGGGAATCGATTACGATGAAACTTTCTCACCAGTAGCTATGCTTAAATCCATTCGGATATTGCTTGCAATAGCAGCACATCATGACTATGAAATTTGGCAGATGGATGTAAAGACTGCATTCCTTAATGGGAATCTGCAAGAGGATGTGTACATGACACAACCTGAAGGCTTTACATCACCAAATTCCGGTGTGCAAGCTGCAGAGGTCCATTTATGGACTTAAGCAAGCATCAAGGAGTTGGAACATCCGCTTTGATGAGACAATCAAAGAGTTTGGTTTTCTCAAAAATCCGGATGAGCCTTGTGTTTACAAGAAGGTTAGTGGGAGTTCAATCGTTTTCCTGATATTATATGTGGATGACATATTAATAATGGGAAACGATATCCCAATGTTACAATCAGTAAAGGGTTGGTTATCCAAGAATTTTTCCATGAAAGATTTGGGAGAGGCAGCCTACATACTGGGTATTAAGATCTATAGAGATAGATCCAAAAGGCTGCTTGGTCTTTCACAATCTACATA
>CM023101.1:34326056-34461853 GCA_013103745.1 Gardenia jasminoides | reverse complement strand
GGTCCACAACGACTACACCCCTTTCCCCCGCAGTTGGAGGCTACAAAAGAAGCAAGAAAAGGACAAGAGATCTCTGAGGTGCCCGCAGCGTGTAAAATCAAGATCATTCCTCCCATTGGATGCTAATCAAGGGAACAAGCACGCCTGGGCAGCCTTGACTGAAGCACAGGCTGGGGGGGGGGTTAAGGGGATGAACGAAGCCGTATGTGGAGAGAACGACAATGTAATCACAAACAAGTTACTTAAATGTAATCCGTGGTTCATCATCCTCGTGAAATTGAAAAATTCTAGGAGCTAGAGGCATGCTAGATTGTGAGGCATCCAATAATGTGATCACTTCAAATCTAGCACATTTTGATTCCCCCAAATCTTGGCCCACAAAAGCAGGGCCACAGGAAAGTGATAATTCAATTGGCTGATCGCATCACATTTATCCGGGCGGTTAATTGAGGATAAGTTTTGTCTGCTTGAGGGATTTCAGTTTTTCCCCGCTGATTTTATGTGTTTGATATGGCGACATACAAATCTCCAAAATCCATCACCCATTTTATTAGGGCCACCATTTGCACCGGTCCAAACTAAGATTGATGTTAATAAGGCCACCATGATAGAATTTGATGGAGAAATTGTTTATTCTAATATTTTGATGCAAAAGGAAACATCCCACCGACCCCATTCTATACTTGAGTTATCAATGTACTCAACCCCATTGAAAAGAGGCATTTCGCTAAAATGATAAAGATCTAGAAGGTAGGTAAAAGTATCGCGGAACAACAAGGTATCCGTAAACCATTAAGTGTGTCCACTCTGAGGTCATTACTCGAAGCCAAAAGAGCACCGCCTCATGGATTCAAAACTACTCCATCTATGAAGGGCATTAGAACATATGGAGCAAACCATGATGAATGAAAATTTTCATCCCCTAAGCAAATGACATTAACGAGGTCTAGCCAAAGACGCAGAAGAGATAAGGTTACTGGGAGTGCAAACTCCAAGAGTTTTAATTTTTCAAGTATTTTGTTGTTATATTTTGATTCCATATCGAAGTTTTTAATTTTATGTTATACGGCCATTTTCTGTTTCAGCCGTAAATTTTGTGTTTGTAGGTCATATGTAAAAAAAGCAAAACATTGCTCAAAAGAGTTTTTTATAGTTTGATCGTAAGATCTCCTTTTTTCACAAGAAGGCTGCGGCTCCACGCCCCTGCCAGAGGAAAGTATATTTCGATCCCCACTCTGCCTTACAAAGTGCCCTTGAACAAGACTTCATACATGTGCTCCACGCCTTTGCTGATCTAGAGGCCCTCTGACCATGTCCAAAAAAAAAAAAGACTGGATGTAAGATCTCCTCTTCCCTCATGACAGGCTCATCTTAAGTGGCAAGTCTTCCTTCCATTAGCTGTAGTGTAAAAAAAAAAAGAGGCCGGGGCTCAGGGTCAAAAGCCCCTAAACCTTTTCCTTCTTCCGCTTTGGTTTTTTCTTTCTCTTTCTTTTCTCCTTACATTTCCCTTCCTACTGATCTCCTGCTCTCTTCTTTCTTCCCCTTTCTTTTTCCTTCTTTTTCTTCTTGTTTCCTCATTGATCCCACTGTCACATTCACATATTTGTCATGCTATTAATTCCGGTCTTCACCAAGATTCTCCCCCACAAGGTTAAACTTCTTGATTGCCAGACATCTTCACGTTAAGTGGGTGGATGTTAATCGGCTCCTCAATGGTGTTAGGCATTGTTCGAGCTCCAATGGCCGCTTGTTTTCACACAGATTTACCACTCACTCATTGCCGCTTGTGTAACAATCTGCAATTCTTTCTGTTTGCCCTCTTTTCCTATCAATGACCTGGTCACACACTCCATCACTTCCCTCACATTGAATATTGCGTTTCCGCTTAACCCTGCTCTAACTTTCCCATTCCGAAAGCATCATTGCTGCCATGAGCAGGGTTCCACTGGCTGCACTCCGGCTCTTTATCCATATTCTTACTCGACATCCTTCTCCATTCTCCGGCCAGGCTTCGATCTCCGGCTTTCCCGTGCTTAATCGCCCTTTGCCTGATCTCCACGCTTAAGCCAGCTGCTGACACACTTCTTGCCAAGTTAAGTTTCCATCTCCTCAAGTAGCCGGTGGCTGAGCTATTTCTGCTTGTTGTTGTCAAGTCCCGGCATTGTGTTGATTGAGTTGATTGCTATTTTCTCGAATTGAGTAGACTACCCGTAGCTTGCCTCTTTGATGTATCAGGTTGCTACTTTGATTCTATGTGGGTATTTTTGCCTTTTGATTGATTTGAGGTACCGCTGTTTGTACTTGGAGAGATTTGCGATCTAGATAAATGGTAAAGACTAAATTGAAATCTTGACAGTGGTAAAGCCCTGGCCAGATCCTCCTGCAACCTATCACCGGCCCAAAGCGCACTTCTCCCCGGCCCAGAAAGTCAGTTTCGTTATAGTGGTTAACCAACGGCGAGATACGTCCCATGATGGAAATCCATAATTTTAGAGGATCTCTTGATGCGATGCCGGACAGTCGAAGCAATGAGTTTGTTTTGAACAGATTCGAGACTCTTTGCCGCCTGTAAATACATTCATCATGAAACCGCTGCTCGGGAAGTTGAAAGCCAGATGGCCGGGCGCAGGCCGGTTAGTTTTCTAATATTATTGAAAATTCCATCATGGGCATAGACGCATGATGCATGTTTGATCATTCTGATGTTGATTGTTTGAGCGAATGTGGATGTCATCAAAGCGCATAAGCATGAATACCTTCCTACAATTCTCTTGATGAGTCCAAGGTCTGATCACACAGCTGTCCTGTCAACCTCCCTGGAGACATCTCTGGATGAACGCCTTCAATTAAGAGATGGGGTTTCTCGAAGACATGATTAGATGATCTGCTTGGCCGCCATGTGAGAGACTCACACTCACACGACACCTGGATCATACTATTTGACTTGCTGGTTCCAACCCCTTTCTCCTCTCCAAATTTCTAATACTTTGTTCTCTTCGGGGAAGTCCTCCCTATTCCTTTATTCATTACATCAGATGGACAATGTAGTGGCTGAATGGGAGGAGTATTTTGGCTTTGCTGGTTTGAGTTTTAATTTTCCCAGCTTTTCAAACTTTAGAATTTCAGCTTTGTTTGTTTTCACCCTAGCTGCTTGTTTGTGTTTTATTTTTTTCAGATTCTCATGTTTTCCTTTTATGTTTAGTGAGTCCATGGTGAGATGCAAATAGGAGTAGTGTAATAGCATTGGCATGAATATTCTAAATTACTCTGTTCGAAATAAATGTATGGGGTGAGTTCTAAAATGGCAGAACCATTTGTGAGTTTTTTTTTGAGTTTAAATATCTGCTATTCGTGATTTTGTTCTTTTCATCGCTTGTGAGTGGATTGCCCACCTAGTTAGATCATTCTAGAACTTGCTATGATATACACGCCGAAAGACCACATTGCTGAATTTGATGCGGAAAATGATAAAGGTAAATTGTATTTAACCCTTTAACTTTCTAAAAAAGACCTATCCCACCATTTTCCCTAGTTGATCAAGTTGGACCTTTAAACCTTTTCTTATTTAATAACACATTTTATTACCCTGAAACCTTTGTTTGAAACCCTTTTGTTTGAACCCCTGTCAAGGAATAACTTGTTTTGTTCTTTGTGTATAATGATATCTAGTAGCTAGTAAGTGTTTTATGTTCATATGTTATTAGTGTCTATTTTGTAAAAAAAAACAAAACAAACAAACAAAATAAAACAAAGCCCAAAAAAAACAAAAAATAAAATGAAAAAAAAAAAGAAGAAAAAAGAGAGAGAGAGGAAGAAAATGATTGGCCAGATGACTTTCACCCACATGCTATTTCCACTGTGGTGGAAGAAAGCTTCTACTGAAAAAAAAGAACATGGTGGAAGCACCTTGTACATAAGTGTCAGTATCTTTGATAGAATTCATTTGCAGGCTGGACCCTATGGGTTTGAAGTTGTTGTGGGTGAGGGTGAGATGACTAGGTGGAATGGTGCGTTATTTAATCTGCTGCAAGGATAAATGAGTTGTTCTCTTTATAGCCTTAAAAAATTCACCGCTTGTCTAAATCTCCTTGCCCCAAGCCCCAAGTATATGGCTATTACAAACCTCCTTGTTAAAGCACCTTTGATTTTTGCATTTTAATTCAGGCAAGTCTCAAGCAAGGAGATGTGGATAGATTAGCAAGCTTATGGCAATATCTTTCATGGTGTTGATTTTAGAGCTGCATACGCCCTTTAAATGATCTTGAGTGTCGAGTGTGCAGTCATACACTATTTTCCATATGAGGATTGTCAAGCCTTGAAACATCCCGGACTCTGACAGTAGGGATTAAGAGAAATGTGGAATATCAGTCTATTATGCTATTCTATACTTGTCGTCAGTTCTGGATTTTGAGTTTGAGCCGAGAATGTCGGAGGGCAAGCACACTAGGTGTGGGGAATTTTGTTAACCTTAATTGTACATTATTTGTGATATTCTGCACTATACTGCAACAGGCTAATTGCTTGATCTACTCAGCGTTTGGTTTTGGCATTGCTTTGTATCACACCATTTGAGCTTAAAAGTGCACCTTGGTAAAAATTCCATGACCCCAAGGATAAGCAAGGGCGCCAATGGCTGCAGAATAAAGACTTCAAGGGAAAAAAATCCCAATGCCTGACATTTGTCATCTTTTGGATTACTTACTCTATTTCAATTTGTGGAAATTGTAAATTTGGTTTCCTTATTTTAACTTCGAGTATTTTTAGCAAGTTATTCACTAGATTAGAACTCTTTGAGAATTTAATTTAGAATTAAAAGCATCGCTATTTATCTAGCCTCTGCATGTATCTATGGAGATCTGGAGGCTTTAGATTAGATTAGATTTTAAGGAGACGCTTTTGTTTTTTTGTTCTTGAACTTTCGTCTCCAATTGTTTTACTTCTCCTCTATAGTTTTCTGCTGTTGCATTAGTAGTTCCCTTTCTTTTGTGATCGAAAGAAGAAAAGTCCATCTTTACTTCCCTCTTTCTTATTTTCCTATTTTCCATTAGTCTTGTGCTCATCTCTCACTGGAAGGCTCTGGTCGATTTCATCTACAGTTCCAATCAGATACAATATCTAATTTCCAACGTACTGGCATAAACTAAATCAATCAAAACCACGTGCGGGATGGCCATGATGAGGAGCGGCTAAATTTCTCGCCTACTCAAAGGGTACTCCAAGGCGCAAATTATGCTATTTACAAGTGTAGATCTAAATTGACCTTTATTATTTCTTTACCTGCTACTATTCAGACGCTTTCCGATTAATTGTTTAAAAGGTTATTTTGTTACTGAATCGCCGCAAACGCCGGATATTTAATTCAACCTAATAGCCTATTGCTGCACCAGAATCAATTGAACTAATGTCTATTTTATTAATAATCTAGTATGGCTCACCCAATTGGTTTTATGTCAAAGTTCCAGATCGAGCTGCGAAATTTAACCCTTAGCGTGGTTCATATAGCTGCTTCTTGTAGCTTTAACGCAATTGGCTAATTAAATTCTAAGTATCGTATCTTATTGTTATCCTGTTATCATCACCTTTACCGAAAAGGTAATGAAAAACTACCGCCGAAGCTTGTTGATAAAGCAGTAACTAACCTAGTAAATAAAATGAACAAATGTCCTGCATCAATGATCATTTTACTAATCTGCCCCAGTAAGCCGTTCCTTGGGTGAACCGAGATTTACTTGTTATTTTCTACTAATTATTCTCTACCCATTTCAAGGGTCTACGAATTGGTATTTTATTTTCCTTTCTAACGAGCAGTTTATTTCATTTGAAGGTCTCATTCCATCCAAACCCTCTATTTTCTCCTGCGGACCTAGAAAGAGACATTTTTTTCCTACCTCCCTGAGGTATCAATTCCATTTGCCACTCTGCCACTACAAATTAATATTTTTTCTTTAAAGATAATTCTGCATCGATCAGATCATTGGAATTAGGGAAGTAAGTTTAACCCATTGCACATCCCGGAGTCCCCGCCCAAAGATCTAGAATAATTGGTACTGAATGTGTAAATAGGATTTTATTTACACACAGATGCCCGCAAATTGAGCACTCACGCTAACAACTGGTGGTTTTGTTAATAGTTAACTTTATATTGTGAGCCTGCTATGATTAAGGGTGCCCATAGGGTGCATTTAGTTGGTATATTTATATTTTCTATTTTCTTTATACCTAAATGTCGCCTTTATTTGATTGTTGCTATATCTGCCAAATTGATATTTTGTGTTAATTTTAGAATTGAATGAAAAGTACTAAAATGAAGATTTTCTAGTGGTTTGCAATGTATGCTCTAAGTTCCTACAGTCTAATGCCAAAAAAGTCCTGATAGACGAAAGGGGCTTAATCCAAGTCAAATTCCAAATTGATAGTCAGTGGGAGGCCTCCCAGAGCATTGTATTTTCCTTTTTTTTTTTTCTCCTTCCTAAAATAAGTAGGCTTTTGTTTTAGATAATGGATGGATAGTAGTGGGGAACCTAGGAGATTCACTCAGTGAGGGGATCCTGAGAGACTACAAAGAAAGAGATAAATGTTTTGAAGAATAGAGTCTAGCGGTCTTTGTACTGAAAAGAGAGAATACTTCTTCCCCTTGATAAGCCCTTTCGTGGGTCTCACTATAGTGGGAGGAAGAAAAGAGTAGCCTTACATTCTTTCAACTGTCTTCGTGTCTTTCAGCGAAGGAAGAAACGAAAGTTTTGTTCTTGGTTCTCTTCCACAAATAGGAAGAACTATATTAAAGCCTTTCAAATGAATCTCCTTTTTAGACATGCTACTTCCATTAATGGAGAACCATCATACTTCTAGTCAAGACATACAACTCCAGGATTCCTATTCTGCACAATCGCGGATATCTAATCAATTATCGCATTTCTTCTATCTGCTAGTATTTGTATGCTTTCTACTTTCATTGGTGATATCACGTTACCAGTCATACAATATTTGATTATCTTTACATAATCTATTTGCCAATTAGAGTAGTTAAATCGGTAATTGTTTGATTACTCTTAACCCGTGGTAAACTAAGTATAACTGGATTTGTATCAAGAAAATGCATTTATCTAAATTCTAAATGAACCTCATAGCTGCGGTTTTATTAATTAAAAAACAGGGTTTCTAATTTAATGCAAATGGTAAAATTAAATCTTATGGTCGTATCTAGGTTATTTCTAGATTAGAAAAATAGTCAATGGTCATGTCTTAACCATCGATACGCAGGCGAGAAACCCATTGTCGATATAGTATCGGGTAAGCAAAACCTCGCTATTGACGCAATGTTGGAATTATACTGCATCAATAACCGCCAATCAACCACTTTTAAGTGTAACCTTGGCTAGAATTTGTTCCAAATTATTTGTTCTTTTTAATCATTCTTTCGATTTTATTACTTGGATATTATTTTGTATTCCACTCTCAAAACTCCCCTGCTTTTTTTTTTAACTGAAAAAAGAGCTTAATTTTTTCCCCACTTTCTGAGGATTCACCCTATTTACCCGTAGATACAAATTAATAATCTCGTGGGAAAATTCTGGTATATCGATTAATTAAACTCTTTGAAATCAAAGGGTGAATCAAGAACCCATTACACATCCATGTCCCCGCCCAGCATTTAGAATAAACTGACTTGAGTTCTCCTACTTTTGTTGGCATAAATTAAGCTTTATTATTATTGTTATTATTATTGAACAGGCTCGACACCTATCAATGAATATTGTGATGCATGCATTGTATTTGAAATATCGATAATGATGATGTCTTGCTATTGGATTACTTACATTAACCACAGAACTTTGTAAAGTATAAGCATCAATGAATGGAAGTTGAATTATATTATACGTGCTTACTGGACTAATAAGAAAGTACATATACTATTTAATGGGCAAATTGTTGCTCACCCATCTATTGTCATTTGGCTGTGAGATTATAGCATTTGAAAAAGAGATTCAAGTCAAGGATTTGAAGCGCTTTAGACCTTGATCTTAGCCGGATGGAGAGATGATTGTGATAAAGGAATGGAAATTTATAGATGATGGTTGATATCTTTTGCATAGTTGTGTAAGTACTTGAAAATGGTTGTTGATATATTTATATTATGTTGGATCCTTAGGTGAACTTGTGAGATGATATCTCCTTTAATTGTGAAGAAAATGTTAACTATGCAGGTGAATTGTTTTTGGCATTTGATGAAATTTAAATTTGCTCAACTTCGTTACCTTGTGTCCTGTGGAATTTCCATGAGGTATCTCGGTGTCATGTTCTGGGTACGGACGACATTTTGCTTTTACTCTATCTCGTGGTGCTCAAGACATGGTTTCAGCAAAGAACTAGGACAAATGCGACATCTTGCCCAGTAGAGAGGACAAAGTCAAATCCTTGGGCAGGTGTATCATGATACACATTGTTAATGAGATGATCCATAACAAGGATGGCAATGGGGCAATGGGGCGGGGATCTCTCCCTCGTTTGCTGTTCTGTACTTTAAAATCTCCCCCTTGCCTCCCTGGTCCCTGGGCAGCTTTTTCCACCCCATTCTATCCCATATCCCTGCAGGAAAACTACCCTTGTGGTTGTTTGCGAATTATGTTTTTTTATTTTTATTTTGACATTATTTTATATATATATATATATATACACCCTTGTGGTTGTTTAATTATGTTTTTTTATTTTTATTTTGACATTATTTTATATATATATATATATATATATATATATATATAACATCATTAATAACATTGTAAATCGCTTTTTTAAACTCTTAACCAAATATTTGAATTGAAATTAAGATTAAAAATTATTTTGAGCTTTTTAATTCATTTCTCTACTTTTAATAGCAAATCTAAAATTATAATCATCATATTTGTGCAAACAGCTTACAATATGTAAAAAAATGAAGTAAACTCCAAAATAATCAAATCATTATTGCCTTATATGCGTAAAAATTATGACTTTTAAGTTCTGTATCAAATTATAATAAATATGCATATATTATTAACATATAGCTATAATGTATATAGCAAATCTAAACCTCAAGTAATAACCATCATATTTATTTTTATTTTGGTAAATAACTTACAATACAAAAAATTTCAAGTAAACTAAGAATAATCAAATAATTATTTTATCATATTAATTATGATATATGCATATATTATTGATGTGTAGTGATAATGTGTTTTTGTATACATGTAGAAAACTAGATGTAGATATTTACTTTCTTTTTGACATTATATTAGTGTCAGGGACAGGGCGGGGAATGGGGTGGGGGGTATGCTTCCCGATTCCGTGGCCTATTTAAAACGAGGGGAGAAAAATCCCCCTCCCCCTACCCTTGCACTTGCCCCGCCCCATTACTTCCCCCATAGGATGGGTGCCCCCAGTTGCACACTCCTGTTGCCATCCCTAGTTTAGAACGAATAAAAATAGACAACCAGGTTTAGGCCAATGCCAATTTTGACCAAGAGGAAGAAGAAATAACCAAGAAAGAGGATTTCAATGATAATTGAGCCACATAGGTGCAGAAAAGAAGGATATTCTGAGGTGGTGGATGGTTGCACATTCTGTTGCAGTAATGAAATTGATCGTTAAAGATGCCTGTTACTTTCCGATGTTGGCAAAAATTATTCCTGGGATATTGATGGGTCCAAATATTCAGTCACTTCAGCTGTGGATGTTTACGGCCCTCGTCTTGCTAGGCAAGCCTCGGCTTCGGGATCCTCCCTCATTTAAGACATATTCCTGGTGGACCAGCCGTTTCCCCTGGTCCTTGCAGGCAAGTGGGGCGCACTGGTTCCATAATTCCCGTAACTTGTTCCCACCCACCATTTCTGGTAAGATCGGTCACCCCCTGTAAAAGAGCTGCCTTCTCTTTCGGGGTTCCCCCACTGCAGCCCATTAATAATAGAGTTCCTTATTTAGCTTACAGTAGTGTTAAGGTATACTACTATTTGTATGCGGATTCTAAGTTACTTACCCGTTCTCAAGTAGGCCACCTTCCGTCGTTCCACTTCGGTCCTCCACTCGCTACACATAGTTGTCCAAAGCATTAGGCAGGAACTCTTGTGCTTAATACTTTAAAAGTCAGTATGGGCTGCACATGCAACAAGAATGTGCTGACCAACCAAAGAGTAACCGACCCAAAGACTCCCCTGAAAGCTGAGAGCAGTTGAATCTGATATTTGCTTTTTTTTTTTTTTTTTTGAAATTTTCGTTGTCATCTTTTACATTTCGATTATTCCAAAATATGTATAGGATGATTATTTGGAAACGGCGTATGCGCTTGACTTGGATAGAGCTGATTTGATGATGAAGTTTAATAAATCACCAGTATGAGACAATAGTGGGAAAGCTCGGGGATTGTAACACCAGTAGACTTCGGAATAGGGATTGATAAGTTGTGAGATCTTGATAAATATTTCCAATTCGATGGCATTTACTCTTGGGCAAACAAATTATTGATTGTACCGAAAGATTGAAGGATTGGATAACTTTTTTATACACTGTCAGTGTATAATTTTTTTACACAAGTAGGCTTGGATTATAACATATAATACAAAAAAATTTAAAATTCAAATCATGCACATGTGGCATGCATCAAAAGCTGCTAGTGTAAAAAAACACTGCACTGTTTGTGTATAAAAAGTTAATCACATATATATTAAAGGATAACTTTTTTATACACTATCAGTGTATAATTTTTTTTACACTAACAAGTTTGGATTATGACACATAATACAAATTTAAATTTGAAATTTGAATCATGCACATGTGGCATGCATCCAAAGCTGCTAGTGTAAAAAAATCACTACACTGTCAGTGTATAAAAAGTTAATCCTATATTAAAACCACCAATATGATTTAGTGGTTTAGTTTTTACTTTCCAATAATACCCTTGAATAATTAAATAATGAAAGTATGTTAAATTCCAAATATGAATTGGGATTAAAACCACCAATATGATTTAGTGGTTTAGTTTTTACTTTCCAATAATACCCTTAAATAATTAAATAATGAAAGTATCTTAAATTCCAAATATGAATTGGGTGAGGGATATTTATGGATATTAGTGTTAACGTAATTACCGTCTTCTAAAAATTAATATTCTAAAAGGAAAGGAATTCCAAATAAAGTTAAACCCAAAAGAAAAAAAAAGGAAACCATATTGTTATTGTTTACTAAAAAAAAAGTGAACCAAGGAAAACCAAACTTCAGATGTTTTGGGATTTAGGTTTGGATTACTGCCACAAAATTTTGGTGCCTAACAGTAGTTCAAATATGTCATAGAAGAAAATGGGAAATGATAAATATGAGAGAGAGACCTATGTCAACCAAAAAAAATTTAAAACAAAAAATACAAAAACCATATTCCATTTCAAATATGTCATAGAAGAAAATGGCAAATGATAAATAATAGAGAGAGACCTATGTAAACCAAAAAAAAAAAATTTAAAACAAAAAATACAAAAGCCATATTCCAAAAGAAAAATAGTGTTATCTCTTGAGGAATGTATAAGAAGTTACCAATAGGTGCTTACCTAACAATGGATTTGTTAATATTCTAAAAAAAAGTTCCAAACAAAATTCAAACCGTAGATGTTTGGTCATCATTGAAGATTGATTTTGTCTCCACTGAGCATTGGTTTTTGATTTGTACAAAAAATTTTAGGATAAATAATTTTTCTATTATACTTTTGATGATTGTCCTTATTTTCTCCAAATCATTATGTTATTGTTGCATACGCTTTGTATATTAGAGTCATTAGAGTCATTACAAATGTTGATCCTTTTATTTGGATTGAAAAACTATTTCTATATTAAAGTAATGATTTCAATATATATACACACATATAGTTTGAAACCATTTTTTGAATAATCGGGTTAGAATACTCCAATAATGTGATTTATATGAACCCGCACTCATCTAAATTTCATTTAGTTAAAACCGCCATAAAAAAATAGAATCATTTTTTTTTTGGTCTGATTAATAAACTCATGAAATATTTCAATTTATATATTTTTAAAATGAATTTACCCGAACCAATACAGGATTTGCTTTTAGTCTTTTTAGGGTTTGGTCTAATCTCGAGTTCTAGGAGTTTGGTAATTTAGTGATTTAATTTTTTCTTCCTAAATGCCTCATTAGTAATAATAATGACATTCTTCTATTTCCCAAATAAATGTAATTCTAAATATTGTTGAGACTTTTACATACCATCGCCTTTTAAGTTTTAAGTTTTGTTTTAGAAGTATAATTCCCTTATGAAATAGAGATTGATTTGGAAATGTTATAAGTTGTATGATAATATACTTGAAAACTTTTTCTGTTACAAATTAATGACTAGGGATTAATTAGGCCATATTCTTAAAAGTCTTAACAAATTCAATGTTTCATTACATTACATTATATTAAACAAGTTGCATATTACTATATCAGTAGACACACATCCAATATATAAGAAAGTTATACAAAGAACATAGACATGCTAAATTTAGTTCAAACCCCTCAAAATCATATTTTTTTTTATTTTTCTTTCCATCGATGTTGCTAATTCAAAAGATGCATCCAAGATGGACTTTTCTATTCCTTTGCGTAATTCATGTAATACTAGCCTTAATTTCATCTAAGAAAATAAAATTATTGAAATAAATTTCCATATTGAATAAAGTTGAAAAATAAATTCCAGAATTAGTTAGAACAAGGAAAAAAACTTTAGGTGGATAATTTAGAAATGTAGACACCAAATTTTGACTATTTCATTTGTTTTCCTATGTTTTTATCTATTAATGTTTAGTTATTTATTTTTGAATTTTTCTAACACATTTTTTTCATTTTTGTAGGTTTTTCTTAAAAAAAAAAAAAAAAAAGTCAAAGTCATAAAACGCTGACCAAGCATGCAGACCACAGAATCCTAGTCCAGGTAACTGACCGAAAAAAAAATGATCGCTGGATTTTTCCGTAAGTTTGATCACCCTTTTCCAAATTGTATTTCGATGCTTGAACGATAAGAAACCTATTTAAACATTCCCAACTCACCCCTAAACCCTAACAACCCATCTAACGTTCAAGATTAGCTCACCTCATCCCAAGAACATCAAAACCCTTAGTTCTAGGTTTGGGTGGCTATAAATAGCCTAGATTAGGGTTTAGAAGAAAGGTTGGAAATCTGAGAGGAAAAGAGGCAATTAGGAGAGCTTGGAGAGAGAAAAAAGCAGAGAAAAACGGCTGGAAATTAGAGAGAAAAAAGGAAAAGAAAGAAGAAAAGAAAAGCTAGGGTTTGACACTTGAGGAGCTAATTCTTGGAAATTCTGGCCTCTTTCCTCGGTTTAGATTCAAAGCTTCCGGTTCAGGTAGCATAATTATACTCTATTTACCGCTTTGATCGTGAAAATTATCTCGATTTTGGGCCTTTTGGTGGAAACCAAGGTCTGAGTAGTTTTTCTTTATTTGGGATATTTGATGATGATTATCGCCGTTATATGAGCATGTTGGTTTATAAGGCCTTGGTAAGGCTAGTAGATTGGTTTTACGCTTAAAATTAGACGCTTGATGCTTCGTGATGATGTCGTAGATTCCCGAGAAATTTGGAAAAATGTTCTTCACGCTTTGAAGATGTGAAGAAACGCTGACTACTTACGCTGATTAGTTCGCTAACGGTCCGCTTCCTCTTGAAGTTTGTGAAGAAACGCTGGATTCTTTATGGACAACCTCGCGTAACGATCCGCTTCGTTGAATATTTGAAGATGTGAAGAAACGCCGTTAAGCACCCGCTGCAATGCCCCTCGCTTTATCCCACGCTCTTCCCTTCCCCTTTTGCCTATTTGATGATGCCGATGCTTAAGATTTGGCCTCTTCGATTTTATCTTGTTTTGACATGATCTCAATAATCGATATTTGATGCTTTAAATAGATCCCTTTGCCTCGAGGATTTTGTTTTGTGATATTGTCTAAAACCTGGAAGCAATCTTCCTGATATTTTGAAGATGGGAAGAACGCTGGTTACGCTACCAGTCGGCGCCGTCCCGCTTCTCTCGGTCTTTGATTTTGCCCTGTAACGCTGACTGTGGCATGTTCTTCCCTGCTTCGTCCGCGTAACCTCTCGCTTTTGTATTCTGCGTTGATATTTCATGCTCTTTTGTTCCGTAATCTTACTCTACTTCCTATTATCTGCTTTGCTTAAGAATCTGCTTAGATACCCTTTCTTTGAATTTTGATTGGTTTTCCTTAAATTGGTACCTTGATCCCTTTGTTCACATTGAGTCTTAGATAATCATTCCATCATTTAAGGATTCAATTAAGGCCTCATATCAAGGGATGGTAACTTCTTTCCCCATTATGTGCTTATTATGTGTTTTGCATGATCTTGCATGTTTTAAATTAAGTTTTCCTTTGCTTTTATTCATGTCTAGTCTTTATTTATGTCATTTAATTTTTGAGTAAATCATTTGGAGGCCTTGGATGCCAAGTTGTAATAGATAGGTTTAATTTGGTAAAAAGTGTATTTATTCTAGAAGATGTAATAGTTAGATTATTATTTCGAATTTCTTCCCTTAGAATGTATTTAGGTTTCCCCCAATGTAATAATTAGTTTTTATATGCTTATTTTGCATGCTTGCATGATTATGTGTTTACTTGCTTTCCTAGGGTCTTGCATCTAGACATTATGCCTATGTGTTATGTGTTTATGTGTTTTATGTGTTTATTTGCTTTATTATCATGTCTACATGATTATTGTGTAAATATATTGACGTCACCACACTAGTCCAACGCTAGTTGTGGCCTTCCCCTTCAATTTCTCACTAATCCAATGTTAGTGAGAACCCTTTGACGAGGGCTAGTCCAATGCTAGACCCTTAAACGCCTTTCATGCATTAGATACAAATTTCACACACTTGTCACTTTTAGAGTTTCTTTCCCATTTTGCATGTCACTATTCCCCCATCCCGCATGCGAAACATCTCATTTAGTTTTCTTTTATTAGATTAGTGCATTTAAGGCATTACCCTTTGAAATAGGGAAAAGAGCGAGTATGGCTTCCCTAGCCTTAGCACGCTTTTATTTCCTTCTATGAAAGGAAGAATTAAAGTCACGAACTTAGTCCCCGCAGACCAAGTATGTTGCATTATCCCTTTAGGACATACACGGCATTATTTTAAACTCTATCTTAAAAATCAACTTTCTTCTTCATGTTTTAGCAATTCAAAGTTAAAAGCCACTTTTCTTAAAATTGCATCTTTTGAAATTCAAGTTCCTTTCTCATTTAGAATTGATCCTTTCAAAACCCAACTTCTTTCTCTTGATACTTTATAAAAATTGCATTTTGAAAACCCTATCTTTCCGCTTGTTCGAAGTCTCATCATTTGTATTTTCAGACCTCCTCGAGGATCAAAATTGATGACACAACTAATGTGATCAATTCCAATCACACCTCAAGGAGACATTTTGCCCTCCTCGATCCAACATTAGATCTAGGTTTGCATCCATATAGACAACATTCAAATGTGATAAATTTAAAGTTAGAAAATAGGAAATTTTCAACTAAATCTTGCAACTAGCTTTGGCTAGGTTAGAAGGGTGCCTTAGAGAAGTAACATCGAATCTTTGCCTTCCTTTTCAAATGTGACCCCTAACCTTTTTCTCTAGTTTTCAAAGACCTGAGTCGCCTAAAAGGGTTTTCTTAGTTTATTCTCATTAATTAAATTGGGTGACTTGGTACACCTAAACTCCATACCAAGTGGCTAATCTCCAAACTTTTTTCTAAAACCCTTTCTAGACTTTTGTTTTGGGTCCAAACCGTCGATTTTATAGTCCCATGACCCCTTTCCCTTTCATTTTCAAAAACAAATAAAAATCGGAAATCTTTCCATCTTCTTCCACACCATCAAAAAAATGGGGCCTACATTTAACTCCACCGGGACTTTCCCAAGAGGGTCCAGCACTTGATTTAGTTGATTATTTCGCTCTTCTAACTTTCTTATATATCACATTTGATGTTTTAGATTGCATTCTTTTCTTTTCTCTTTTATTTTCCGTAAAACACTCCCCTACACATCGCATACATGATGAATGAATTATTGTTTATTTATTTACTTGTACCGCTTGCATTTATGGTGGGTGCATCTACCCTAGAGCCTCAAAATGTTTGATGTTTGAATCCTCCTCTCAAAGGGAATCACTTCATACGCATATGTATTTTACTTTGACCCTACTTTTACTTTTAGTGGTTTGTCACCACTCTTCCCTATTAGGATTAGGATCGATCCACTTGGACATGTGGTCGTGTAACGACGCAACGTAGCAATGTCTAGGGGATCACTCAACCACCGACTTGAGGCATTTGGATTGATGACCTTTTGCCTTTGGTCCAAGGTTTGGGAGCCCTGTAACCTTTATCGAAGTCTAGATGCATTAGTGAGCTCAACCTCATGCATCCATGTTAGAATTGCCTAGTAGCTCCACCTACCCTATAGGATCACTAGACACCTAGAGGAGGGATTCCACCCCTCTTATTTTTGTGCAATTTGTTGCTCCAACGGTTAAGTGTGATATCGTTGATTAAACTAACCTTTGTTGTCTTCCTTTTCTTGCATTTCACAAACTCTAGAAGATAAGAGTTTTGGCACTCTTTTAAGACAAACCATCTTTCTAGATAGGCTATTGCACGCTTGAATTTATTGCATTTAAGTTGTAATGGCATATCACTTTTAGGCTACCCCGTATTCAAACGGGTTCTATAGGCCATGTTTCATTTTGCACTTTACTTGCTTCAATAAACCTGCATCATGCATAAACCATAGAGGGAATGCCGCATAGGGAATCCCAATCGCTAGGAATAAAACTACCCTTGTGTCTCGGATATATAATCCAATGAGATTTGCATGTTTATGTTTTCAGTAACATCCAAAGGGGTAGCGCACAAGGTAAGGTAGGGTCCGATCCTTTCTATGATGACACCCAAAGATATGGAGTGACCTTCACATGCTAGAATATAAACCTCTAGTAATCATTTTTTGGCCATTTTATTAAAGTTGGTAAAATCCGATGCATAAGGACACTAAATTGAAAAAATGCACAAATAATTTCTCATTGATGAGATAATGATTTTTTATCAAGGCCAAATCTTGATTTTAGAAGGCTTATGAGCTAGTGTGTTACAAATAAAATGGAGATGTGGAGTTACAAGTAAACAATAAACCCATTCAACTTTTGGGTAAACCATCAATCCTGTCCGATCCATTTGAACTAGATCCATATTTCCCTCAAGGCTAGTCAAGGCACTACGATTTCCTTCAAGAATAATTCTTTTCATGCTAAATCAACCTTTTTAACCTCTCTTTACATATCAATTAAAGTAATGAATCCATTCAACCTTCGTCCTCATAATGTGCCCAAACAGTACATATTCTTTTGGTCAATCTTCTAGATTGTTTTACTAATCACATATCAGTGAGGTGATCGGATCCATTAGGTATTGTATAGTGCATACCCCAGAGGATTGCATTTTTCAAGCTCACCCTTGGCATAAGGTCTCTAGGACATGTATCCCAATTATATAAGCAATCACTAACTTCGTTTTTTTCCTTTTTTTCAAATAAATCTTTGCAGATCCCCTTTGGAATAAGCGCCTAAAGTGTGTATTTTCCCATTCAGGTACTTTTAAAAATAGCTTCACGCAGAAGCCCCATCGTTACCCGATCTAAAAGCAAAAGCTCAAAGCAGCTCGTAAGCATGAGTTCTGCACCAGAAGGTTCAGATAGGAATACTTTGGTTATTTCGCCCGACTTTGCTGCCTTGGGAGCTCGCAATGAAGTAATCGGAAGGTTTAATGAGATGAGCTCTAGATGGCCGTGCAAAGGCTGTAATTGATCGGGCCAGGCCACAAATGGAGGCGGTACTTCGAATGATCATGAACGTGTTGTTATCATTCCCCCGCTTACAAGTAATCCACCCCTCTTCTCAACCAATATTCAAACCACTCTTGTTCCACCTATTCCTAACCTTCATGAGATTGCTTCCTCTCACCATAACACCGGTTTTCCATACACTCACCCTGATTATATCTTGCCGAGCCCAACCAAAAGGGCAAACCATCATACTCAACCCCAGATCACTTTAAACATGCCTCCTCACCCTCCAGAGCCTCAATACCATACCACTGAACCATTTGTGTGGGATCTGACTTCCCAAGGAAAACCAGCGGTGGATGACCTTATTGCACCAGTTGACAAAGATTTACTGAAAAGGCTGGATAAATTTGATGAGTTCATAAGGAAGAATCAGGGACTAAACAGACAAGGTGGCCTGGACTATGACGACCTTTGCCTGTTCCCTAACGTTCAGCTACCTATGGGTTTCAAGACCCCCAAGTTCAGCAAATATGATGGTACCGGGAACCCTAAGACGCACCTTAAAATGTTTGCCAACAAGCTTGGTAAACCAGTGGACGATGAGAGCTTGCCTATGCGTCTATTCCCCGAGAGCCTAGAAGGGGATGCTTTGGATTGGTACTCGAACCCAAATCTCAAGAGATCAAAACTTGGTTGATTTGTCAACCTTTTGTGAAGCAAAGATGAATTCAATTGTGAGTTGGCACCACACGCACAACATTGGAAGGAATCAAAAGGAGACCTCTAAGATCACAAGTCATATGCTGTTTATGGAGAAAGCACGCTAAAGTTGAGCCTCCCATGACGTAAGAAGAAATTGTTCAGACTTTCATCAAAAGACATGACCCGCTTTATTTTGAAGAGATTTTTTGAATGACCTGGAGTTCTTTGCTACAATTGTCAATAAGTTGGAGGAGTATGATGAGTTTGTTAGAGCTGGGAAAATTGTCAATGTGACGGCCCTGAAACAGCAATTGGAAGCATTGCAAGGGCAAATGGCAAAGGGAGGAAACTCCCGCTAGAAAGAATGAAGGAGAAGCTGCTTTTGTGGGATCAACCCACCTCTCAGCCCGTGAGTTCGACTCACCCCACCATTCAAGCTCATACTTACCGATTCCTACCATCACCATGATCACACCGCCGCCTGCACGCCTCGACCTTCTATTCTATTTGGACCCCAACCTTTGTTTTCAACATCCCAACCTATCTCCTACCCCCCGCAAAACTATGTTCTAGACCTGCTTCCACAAAATCCCGCTTCAAAATTTTTCCTACTAATGAAATGCAAAATCAGAAAACCTTTTCAACTTTCACCGACTGTCCGCCCATTGACCAAATTGTCAGATGAATAGCTTGAAGGTCATTGGGAAAATCAGCACTGCCCCTCCCTAAATCAGATCCCCCAGGACCCCCCCGGTGGTATGATCCCCATGCCATCTCGCTACCATTCTCAAAGTCCCGTCATTCGACGATAATTGTTGGGCCTTGAAGCATAGAATTCAAGACATGGTGGATGCCGGGACATAGTTCTCAAAAGAAAGAATGACCAAGGGTCGAACGTCAATAGAAACCCTTCCCCTGAACATAAAAAAACGCCGCTGGAATGATCGCGAGGAAGAAATTGTTGATCATGCTCAATGAGGATGGTGGTGGATCATTTAAGGAAAGGTCTCATGATGATATAGAGACAAGGTGGAGTTTCTTTCGATTCCTCAAGAGACCACACAAGATTGATTACCGATTGTTCCGCCTCGCTTGAGGAGGTTTTGTAACTCAAGGGTTTGTCCTTGAAAATGAATCATGTTTTAATGTCAATCATTTCTTCAAAAACAATGCACTTGTTATCTCATTTTTTGCTTGTTTAAAATCATGCTTTTAATTATGCTTCCATGGTATTATCTCTGCTATCTTGCTTTTGCCAAATGAAATGGAGTTTCTCCTTTTGTCCTTCGCTATGGTCCACTCCTTTATTTTGCATTTATTTATTTTTGCTCTTGATGATCATGAATAAAACCTTTGACCCTTGGACTATCATTTTGAATTTGTGGACTTAAAATTCTGATATCTTATGAACTTGATATCGCCATTTGTAAGATAATCAAACACACCATCGGATTGGCATGAGAAACTACCCTTTGGCATGGAGAATTGCAATCGATTTCATTAGGCAACACCTTACCTCTCATGTAATGGGATGGAAGCGGTATACCTCCTGAAGTTGAAATCCTCTTTGCGATTCTAATGGAAGCTCAATTGGAAGAAGTTCGAATGGACCAAGCAACGCCACGAAAGCAACCTGCCTTTGATCGATGAAAGGAGATTGAATGCCATTTGTCATGGGCAATGTTACGCTGAGGATGGTTCGGGCTTATAACAAGAAAGTTAGACCCGCAGGTTCGGCGGGGACAAGGTTTTGAAACAATCCTTCCGATACAAGAAGAAGCTAAGAGGAAATTGCTCCAATTGGTAAGGCCGCTCATTATTCAAAAGGTGCACCGAGGAGTGCGTGGTTCTCACGGGAGATGGATCTACAGACTTTTCCCTCAACCAATCAATCAGACATGTAAAAGATTTTTCATATGATTGAGCAAAGTTTTCTTTAGAAATGGTCGCAAAAGGTGGTCCAAAGCCAACATTCTTTTTTCCTTTCGCTTAAACACTTCAACCCCGCTTTTATTTGAGCCCATAAAAGAACAAATAATTGTTTAGCAAACTCCTTTGAGAATCACAAACCCCATGACTGGGGCAATTTTGTATTTTGAAAAAAAAAAAATTAAATTAAGAAAAGTGGACCAAGTGGGCAAATTTTATTAAAAAAAAAAAAAAAAAATTTTTGCATTCAAGTTTTAAACCCCGCCTCTACCACACTCAAATCCTTGCAAAAGCCTAGTGTTATAGACCCCACCTTTTGCAAAATTTCTTGAAAGAACTTTTCAATCAAGCAAATGATGCAAGTACATTCCCCAAATCTTGTCGGGGATTGTCTCAATCGATGCCACCATTTTAACAAACATGTTTAAATTGACTAAAGTTGGGAGTTAAGTCCGTCTATTTTACCTATCACCAACTTCTGCAAATCGAAGGGTAACTAGGGCAAGTTTTGAAAAGCAACAAAGCAAGCAGAAGGAAAAGTTCATGGGACAAGGAAGTCGGTGACTACGCTTATCAGGATTTACCTTATATCAAGCACTCCCTGTCACAAGAATTCCAAGGAGATGATATCCAAAGGATCAAGTGCTACACGCTTTTGTTTTAAATAAGTTTTCCGGCGCTTATCTTTTACCGATTTAAAATGTCGTTTAGCATTCATTCTATGGTCACGATGTCATTTTAAAATAAAATTGTTTCTTTTGCACAAACTTTTGCACATATTTTCATCAAAGCATTTTCATCAAAGGACAATCCTCTTGATTACCATGAAGGTAAGGGTGATATGGGTTCGTAAGTGCGTAAACCCAATGATCCAGACCGGTCCAAACAAAAGGAATTCGCTAACACCGCCATCAACGCCCAAGAACCCATGTTTACCGGCTGCTTGAGATACAAGGGTAGAACGGTGGCGGCCATCATTATTTCTTCACCATTTCTTTTCTTTTGCAGTAAGGGACGTAAAGTTTTGACCAATCGGTCCAATCGGAAGTTAGCTTGATGTTTTGAATAAATGTTCGCCTTGTATGATTAAATCATTTTGAAGATTGATTAATTGCAAAATCAAGGACAAGTAAATCTTTCGAAAAATTTGGAAATGGTTTCATGCACACACACTACTAGGTGTTATAACCACAGCTCTTTTCAAATTCTTTTCTTCCTAAACGCAGTACATGCCTCGATGTTCCTCCGGCAACCTGTCCAGGCCACCACAGCGATGATGGAGTTGAGGAATGGATCCTCCCGATTCGCAAATAAATTATTCTATTCTTGCTCTATTTCTTTTTCATGTTTGATCTTGTGTTTTGATTTTTAGACGTAGGTTTAACAGTTAGAAATACTTTTGATTAAATTGCTCCATCAAGATGTATTTGTTTGTTTAAATTGGGCTCTTATGTGCTTATTTATGTTTGAAAAAAAAAAAAAAACTTGTCTGAATTGCACATTTACCCCACAAATTGATTTGTTTTTCAAAATTTGATTCAAAAAGGGTGCAAATGTCCAATTTGGTTGTAAATTGTTTTCATCCTTCTGAATAAAAGTCTGTGGATGCTTAAAACCTTTTCCATCTTACTCTAAATAATTGTTATGTGATTAAGACATTGGTATTTTAGAAAGTATGTTTTGTAAAATAGGGAAAATTATGCCTCAATTTTTTCCTATTAAATGAGATCTCTTCTTTTATTGGATTTTACAAGAAAATGATTGATATTGTTGGCAAATGATCCTTTTCAAATTGATGTGAAAAAAAAAAAAAAAAAGAAAAAAGCAAAGCAAAAAAAAAGTAGCAAAAAATGAGAATTTAAATTCTACTCCAATGATTTTAGTACCAAGTAACCGGAGGATTAGCATCTACAAATGTTAACTTTCTACAGAAAACGGTGCTTGTAATACGAAAGTATGCAAAGTAGTTTGAAAAGTAAAATGTTGAGTATGGGATCTTCACCTAAAAGTGTTGACTTCGCCAAAAGGCATCTTTACCATTTGAGCAAGAAGGCATATGTCGAGTAACCGGAGTCTTCACCTAAAAGTGTTGATTTTCAAGGCCAAAAGACATTATTGCAATTTGAATAAGAGGATGTGTTTCAAGAATCCTTTTAGCAGAAAAAACTGGAGAAAATATGGAAAAGGCAAGCTTGATTTGACTATATGAGTCCCTTTGATTGCAAAATTTGGTGAAAGTGAGAAAATCAAGTTTGAATGGTTAAAATTGAGGTATAATTGTCTTTCTTTTACTTGACATTATGAGTACTTGATGCAAATTGAATAATTGCATAATAATGTTTTGCCCTGTTTATGAGGATTTGATTTCCGTGATCACATGGTTTATTTCAATCCCATAACTTGTTTTGATGAATATTCCCTATCACTTGAGAACAAGCAATGCTTCATAAGCATAAGTATCTCATGAATGTGTTCATTGCATGATTTTCATCACGCTGCTTAGTCATTCAATGGTCAACAAATATGTGATCACAAGAGTTTTTTACACTTATGAAAAAAAAAAAAAAAAAAAAAAGTAGAGGAATTGAATTTCCATGGACTAATTGGTTAATATTTCATGACTCAAGCGGAGTTAACGATTCGCTTGATCAACTGGGGTAATTTGTTTGAGAGAAGTGCTTTCCAATTTTGGATAATGTATCAAGATTAATTTTGTCAAAAGGGTTTTGCATCCATATAGACAACATTCAAATGTGATAAATTTTAAAGTTAGAAAATAGGAAATTTTCAACTAAATCTTGCAACTAGCTTTTAGGTTAGAAGGGGTGCCTTAGAGACGTCCAGTAGAACATCAATCTTTGCCTTCCCTTTTTTCAAATGTGACCCCCGAACCTTTTTCTCTAGTTTTTCAAAGACCTGGAGTCGTCTAAAAAGGGTTTTCTTAGTTTATTCTCATTAATTAAATCTTTTTGGGTGACTTGGTACACCTAAACTCCATACCAAGTGGCGACTCAAACTTTTTTCTAAAACCCTTTTTAGATTCTTTTTGATTTTGGGTCCAAACCAGATTTATAGTCCCATGACCCCTTTCCCTTTCATTTTCAAAAACAAATAAAAATCGGAAATCTTTCCATCTTCTTCCACACCATCAAAAAATGGGGCGCGACAAGAAATTAAACATGAATTGGAAAAAAAATTTATATAAATTGATTTTGCATGTAATAAATAGGTGGTAATTGTGAAGAAACAAAAAAGGGGAAAATAAAAATGGAAAAGAAAGATAAAGTGAATCTAAATTTAGTGATCTAAGTTTTTTTTCCCTCAACAATACACCTTACATACACTCTCATCACAATTAATTACAATGTGATATCTTGATACACCGATCCCTAAACAACAACTTCCTGAGGTCTTCTTATAATATTGATTTTGATGTTTTAGTTTAGATCAAAAAATTTTATTAAAGCACTTTCTTCATAGAATTTGGTTTAAAATGGAATTATGCAATTATGACCTTTAAATTCCTTTGAATTGCTCAGAAGATAAGTGAATAAGAAAGAAATTAATCTAATCTTTCGACAATAAGTGAACTTCCTTGAGATACAAAAGGAAGAATATATTTGAGAATGATTTCTTTAGATTTTTCATGTAAGATAATGCCATCTTTGTGATCGCTTTTGCTCAAAAAAAAAACACATTGAGATATTCTTAGAAATATATTTCATCCAAATATTTGTTATACAAAAAAAATTAATTTGGACTAATTTTTCAAATTTAATGACTTTAAAAAAACAAAACAATTGTTAAAAAAGTAATTTCTTGCTGCAAACATTAGAAATTAAACAATATAAATGAAACCAATTTTCCTTAGGAATAAGGTAACTATTTTGACTTTTCATTCTATGACAAATAAAAAAATTAAACTCCATACCTCATGCAAAAATAAAGAAATTAGTAAGAATAATCCTTGTATACATCTCTCAATATTGAAAAACCTTGTCTTCTGTGCATTATAAATTGGTTTCAATAATTTCACAACAATTATTGTAAACCCATTCATATATATACTTGTTCTATCGTTGAACAAATACTTTACCAAATTATAAGTATGAAATATTAAAGTTGTTTCTATGATCCCTACGTGGGCCGCTAGCTATTAGTGCAAACCAATAGCATTTATTTAGTAATTGTACAATCATGACAAAAACATAATTTGAAGGGAAAAAGATATTCAAAGAAAAAAAAAAGGAACCACTCAAGTCAATATAAGAAACTCTCAATTCCTTAATGAACCACACTGAATGTTTTAAGGAAATTAAGCATGATAGTAAAATCTATTAATAATCAATGTATCAAATAAATGTACAAAATAGATATTTAATAGATTGAACAAAAGAACGTTGAGTCTAAATTCAATTTGGGTAAAATCTAACAAATAATGTTTTAAGAACCAAAAAAGAAAAAACATCAAACCGCAAGACGTAATATTTTAAGAAGACATATCTTTAATCTCTTACAAATAATGGTATGTGAAAAAGATTATCTTTTAATATCCTTACTTATAAGTTGATATGACCTACAGCTTGACATCTAAATTTAAAATATATTAATTCTAACAAAAATAAAGTTTAGTTCTTTTCATTGCGTAGTTTTAACATTTTTTTGGGATTGTGAAATAAATATCTAATTAAAAAATATAATTATATTTGATGGATGCAAGTTACAAAATGAGTAATGCTATGTCATAAAACAAACCAAAGACGAAAATCTAAAACAAGAATTAAACAACTAAATTGACATCAAAATATTAATTCTTTAACCTAATAAAGTTTTTGAGCAACCTAATAAAGTTATGTGGGCATGTATCATGCATGAAGACCAAAAGAAAGTTATGGTTATGCTATAGATGTTGCACATATAGGTTAGATTCTCTCTCTCCTTGATTTCATACTTCTAAAAATGATAATGAGTATTAGCAGAAATAATTTGGTAGGATCGAGATTTTATTATGATTTGATAGCCTCAAGAGGGGGAAGAATGGGTTGGGTGGTACATAATACATGCACACTAATTATTCATTTATTTTTGCATTTTTTTGCTATAAAATGGAATTTATTGTTCAAGTATCTCTTTTTGTATCTCTTGGAAATTTGTACCTATACAACAATGTTACAAATTAATAACTATTAAATTAAACTCAACTAGAAAATAAGATATCAGGCAACGTGCAAAGCACGTTCTCTTATGCTAGTCTAAAAAGAAAAGTGCGAACCATTCATGGAATCAGGAATCCTATTTGAGAAAAAATCAGCAGCTGCATTCATTTGAATCTTTGGAAACAACATCAAACATGCGAAGTGCTCCCAGTACACAGTGCAGTGACGAGAAAAAAGTACTAAGAAAACATGCAACATAACCAGTAGTAGTACAGAAGTGGAGGATTGAAAATGGAAAATGAAACCACTTGAGAAGATCAACATTCATGAACTCCTTTTGGAGGATGTATAACCTTGAAACCAGCGTTTCCCATGCTGACTTGCTCTTCCTGAATTTCATTTACTGAAGTTGCAGAGTTGGGACAATTAGACACCTCAATTGTTTCAAGACTTGAAACATTCCCCAAGGAAGAAGGAATCTCCTCCAAATCATGACAGTTTTCCAGCACCAATTTCTGCAGACGAGGAAAACTGTCCTCGCATTCGAAGACAGTCCATTTGACAATGTCCAAGGAAGCTAATTTCAAGAATCTAAGTTCAGGGAATTCCTCTTCTTCCATGTCCCATGTTTCCCCTACAAAGGCTTCCTCGAGTAATTTGAGAACCTCAAGATTGGGAAGATTTGCAACTGCTGATACTTTGCTCCATGGCAAGCAAAAGCCGGATAGAATCAATTTTCTAATAGTCAAAGAGAAATGAAATTCCACTGGATATCGCTTACCAGATCCTGTCGGGACACTCAGACTGAGTGATTCTAGTTGCCAGAATCTTGTCACTCTGCTCCTTAGCAGGATCATGAGGTAGAGTGAGATCGCATTTCAACTTGCGGATATTTGGAAACTTTTTGAATGTCTTGTCCCTGTTCTCCCAAGAGGAAAGACATGCGCGAGACAAGGTATCTAAATTACACAACTGTGGAGAGTCGTCAAGATTTTTGGTGGGCAAACCAAAACCACCAAATGCAAACTCACTCTTCCATACTAAATGCCTTAGTTTCTTCAAATTCCATATGGTATCTGGCAATGAACTGAATGATTCACTTAATTCTGCAGTAAAAGTTTCCAATTCACGTATGGTATCCGGCAATGAACTGATTGATAAACTAAATTGTGCAATAAGTGTCTCCAAATTCCAGAGATTGGCTATAGATGATGGGATGTAGATATCACCAAGAACTGCCAGGTACCTCAAGTGAACAAGTAATTCTACTTCTCTAGGAAATGTGCCGTTTATATTTATTTGGCTTAAATCTAATACTTTGAGAAGTTTGAAGAGGTGAAAGTTGAATGAAAGACCAAGTGAAGGGCATTCCTTTGTCCCATGTGCAAAGAATAATAGACATCGAACAGTGGGAAAAGCTAACCTTGACTCGCTGAAGTCCTTTGTCGTAGAGTTGATGCATAAGCGACGTAGGTAATGTGGCACGTTCAGAGTATACAATTCATTATACCCACGTACCAACTGCAAAAATTTCTCTTCTTTGGATTTTTTCACACAGAACTCATGTAACAAATCGTGAATGCGACAAGTTTTGACTCCACCAATTGATCTTTGATTAGAAACCATGACTAAGCTTCTTTTAATGAGATCCATCATGTAATCATTTGCCACATCCTCTGCACTCTTCAAATCAGTTGCTTGGACAAGTCCTTCAGCAACCCATAACCAAGTCAACCTCTTGATAGTGTGTTCATGGTCTTCTGGAAATCCTCCAAAATAAAGAAAGCATGGTTTCAAGTTATCTGGTAAATGTTCATAACTCAGCTCTAATGCAGTAGTGCATTGGTCTGTGCTAGAGAGATTTCTGGAACTTAAACTTTGCACAACTTCTTTCCAACGAGATCGGTCCATGTTTGCTAGAATTCCAGCTAGAATGACAATTTTGAGAGGTAATCGCTGACACATTTCCACAATTTGGGTCTGAAGTTCACATAATTCAGGAGGAAGCAAATCTTTTCCAGGACATAACTTTTCTTTTAGCAAATTCCAGCTCTCATCATGATTCAGTTGACGAAGATAAAGAGGTTCTTGGTGGAGATTATCTTGCGGAACAACATCACGGATTCGACTTGTCATGATAACTCTACTTCCATTTCCATCATTAGGAAATGAGGCTTCCAGTTTGTTCCATACTTCCATGTCCCATACATCATCCAAAACAATGAGATATCTAGACCTCAGCAATCTTTTTCTGACTTCTGTAGCCAGATCCTCTTCACTCATCTTAAAGAATTTTTCAGAAAGCCTGTACTCAGTACAAGTCAGTATTTCAAGCAACAAATTTTTCATGACATAAACTTGAGAAACGGTACACCAAACACGCCTATAAAAATAGGACATAATAGAAGAATCTTTGTAAACCTTTTTAGCTAAGCTTGTCTTGCCAAGTCCTGGCATACCTACAATGGAAACTTTTTGAAGTTGGCGTGATCCTCTTGTGAGTCGATTGATTATTGAGTTTGCCTCATCCTCAAATCCCACCACCACATCACTGTCTATTGGCTTATTTCGCTGTGGTGGAATGCGATTGAGTCTCTTCGCGACTTCCTTCTCATTGACATCAAGTCTTTTGCTGTCAGAGATCTTCAAGGCCTCGGCTTTTATGGTCTCAATTTCTTCTACAATGGAATCAAATGACGGTGAACAGGAATCTAGAGTATCTCCAACCAGTACAGAGTCGATAAGAAACTCTACTGTGTATGCCACCTTTACAACACGGTCCCAGACTGCTTGAAGCTCCTTATCTCCATTGCGCATCTCCACAATTTTACTCAAGAAAGAGCTTAAGAAATCAAGATCTTTCTGGATTGTCTGAATCGGGTGATTTGCAAGAGTGGCTAAATTGGCCTCAGAACTTGTCAGATCTGTCATATATTTTAGAAGAAAATCAATAAATCCCAACGCATTGGTCCTGGGAAAGTTAAATGGTGATGTTTCTGGACATTCCTCTGCAACTGTTGACTTGATAAGATTAATCCTCTCCAGCAAATCAAGAGGCACAAGATCCATCTCCCTGACGAATCCATCATTGGTAGCATTCAGAGAAAGAGAAAAAAGAGAAGTCCTGTATCGCAGAGCACGAGTCCGGTAAGATCTCTCATCTTCTCATCAAACTTCTTGGGCTTCTCCTTGAGAATGGTTCTCAAGGATCTAAATCCCTCCCAAAGAATTTGGAGTTGAAGCTTGAAAGAGATCATACGAAAAGTACCAGACTTTAGAAGCGACCATATATTACATAGGAGAGACTCTAGGAGGTCTCTAAACACAAGCTCGTCTAAGTCCTCGTATGTGTGTCTTGAAAACTTTGAAGTAATCAGGGCCTGGACACACGTCTCATGAACTTGGGATTCTGTAGGGATAATCTTCTGCAGCAGCTCTGTAATATGATTGCTGGTTGAGGAAGGGTCAGAGTTCCATGTAAACGAGAGACGTGCTGCATTGGCAGTGACAAATTCAGTGTGGATGAATAACGGTCCCAATTGCCCATCTTCAACACCATGCAGTGTGACGAAACAGATGAAGTTTTTCAAGAAATTTAACTTCTCTTTAAGGACTTCGATTGATTTCACCAATTCTTCACTTACAAATCCTGCAAAGAGAAAACAAAAATCTAGAGTTTCCAGAACAGAGCCCATGAATTCCATAAGATCATCCTTTTTAACTGGTGAATTACTAGATTGCCTTAGTGAGCAATGTGGCAAAGCCAAGTACCAGTTGTTGATGCCTTGCTGTAAAAATTCCAACTCCTCTTCTGAATCTGTGGGCAAAACTTCCAAAAGGTTCCTAGGCAATCCAACTTCCAGACTAGTAAGGTAGATGGTGTAAATCTCCAGTCCCATCTTGTAAATGCAATCATTCATCCTATCTATCAGTGCTCCTAGACTTGCATCTTCATTGTTGCCCCACTTTCTCGCACACAAAAGAAATGTTTTGATACTTCTTAGCCACCCTTTCATTAAACCCAACCCATTGTCTTCTGGATCAGGATGCAGGTTCTCCAGCAACTGCAGATCACCCAAGACAGAAGAAATGCAAGAGCACTGGAGGCCATCTAATGGATGGAAGACTGGTTCAATTTAGAGATGAAAAAAAAAAATCGATGGATGTTTGCTGGGGAAGAAGAAAGAAGCTGTAAAACTCTCTTTTAGAAACTAGTAGTAGTACATACACACTACTGGAATAAACTAGGAAAACTCTTGAGCTTAGAAGTTCAAACGAGGTTCATTTATGGCTTCTGATTACTCCCAATGGATACTTCTTGGAAGATGAAAGAAGCTATAAATAAGACTCCATTGCACAGTGCACGTGCCTCTGTCAATTGGGATCCAAATGCTTAAATTAATACAGCATTTGATTATGCCATTTCTTCCTGCATTTTCATGTGGAGACAAGATCATCGAGAAATTGCGGCACCAAAATCGGGTTGACAAAAATTAAAAAATATATATATATTTCCAATTCAACTACCGTCATTTTCTCCATTTTCTGAGCCATGTTCATGATTTGAAGAGACGTAGTAGTACATCCTAAACCAATAATGCAAACCAGCCACTGACTTTTTCCATTAGAGAAACAAAACAAGATTCCTACAGTACAACATGCCAACTTATTAAAATGGTGCCGGACACTAAGCACAATTTTTAGTTTCATAAGGTAGCAATCTGCATTTCGACATACTTTTTATCCTTTCATGCTTTCCAATTCTTTTTGTTTCGAGATATATTTGTAATGCAATTTCTTTCTTTTTGTTTTTATTAAAAAAAGAGGATCAATAGTGATTTCTTATTTATCCCTTGATAATTTAGGCCGCGACGTGTCAATTATAAATGAAGTGTATTACTAACTAAGTTGCGCTTTATTGATTACTATGTAATATATATTCGACCCTATATATCCATTTGTATAGGTCATAATTTTTTAACCTAGTGTTCGTTAGATCATCTTTTAACAAAATGCAAATATTATTGTGACTTAAAATTAACGACAAAAATAAAAATAAAAAAAGACTTACAATTAAGGGCATAAGTTCTTCTTTTTCTACTTACATAAACTCTTCTTTTTTCCAATTACAAAAATGACCTCCAAGGTGATATTTTTTACTAAAAATGTTCTCACGAGCAGATTGTGCGAAATTAAACGCATTAAGAACCCAAAAAGTCAGCGTCTTCCGTGTGATTTTGTACTTCAAAACATACACACTGTCAACACAAAACCCAACCAAAGCAACTCCATCTTCAGAAAACCAAAAAAAAAAAAAAAAAAAGTGTCGAAATTTCCCAAAATTGGTTAACAAATCATGACAGCTCTTAGTCCATAATATGTTACAGAAGTAAATTAGGTATTACAGAGTAAATTACTAATGTGCCTCCCATAATTTCATCTATTACCACATAACCCCCTTAACGTTTTAAATATCCACTTTACTCCCCTATGGTTTCACGTAAATTGGAAATTTAATGGAAAATAACTTATGTAATGTCATTACTTGAACTACCAGTAGTGCCCTTCCTTAAATATTAAATTAAACAATGACTTAATTACCTTTTACAAAACCCTAGGAGATTATATAGATAAATATAAAAATCATAAGGGAATAAAATGAATATTTATACAAATTATATTGGGGTTAAGTAGATATTCTGATTTCATCACACATATTTTTAGTGTGTGTGTAGTTTAATCATCGTAACTAATTATGCATTCTGTTCATTTTTCACCTTATATAAAACTATAGGCAGTTTGTACTTTGAAATCTTAGATGGGTCATCTAGTATTATGCAAATTGATAGAAAGGTTATATGTAATTTACCCGTAATTAAAAGATACAGAAGTAGGAATTGCTTTGTAATGTACGCAGATCAACTTTTGCCTTTTGTTCTCCAATCACCCACGAGACCGATTTCAAAATGTTCAATGCCAAGGATAGCATTACACAAATCTTTTTTTTTTTTTTTTTTTTTGCTTTTTGAGTAAGTTAAATTTTATTAGAAGACAACATAAAAAGTACATTTACACTTATAACCTCAGTGTTGATCCTAAATGTAGGAAGAACAAAGAAAGAAAACAACAGTATAACAAAACAAAGTCACACCATAGCATTATAGTTGATTTCCACTGATTTCTTGATTTCTTTTGGTAAGTTGTAATTTCAAGATCCCTTATAATCAGCTAAACGAAACTGATCTTACAGAGTCAGCAAGTCATGGAGAATTTAACACCTTGTTTGGATTACAATTTCTAAGAAAATTTTTTGACCTTTTCTATGAATATAATTTCCAATTACTTTTTTACTTTACATACACTAAATCACTACAATACTCTTTTTTTTTTAAACAAAAACTTCCAAAAATAGCAATCCGAACTGAACTTAAAACTTGCACTCAAGAATAAACCTGCACATGTGGCCTTACAGATGCAAGTATGGACTTCACTAATTCTGTTATGAGATATGCTGCATACATGTCTCCTAAGTGTACTAATCTGATAATCAACATAGAATCATGTTGAAATTATATGACTGAAGAATGCGTCGCACAGCACTCAATTGTTTTGCTTACTTTGATCAGTGGAAATCATTTGTTGCAGAAAAAGGTATGCAATTCTATGATTGAACTAGATGAACATATCGTTAGATTACCAAAGTTATATGGTTCTAACTGAAATAACAACCTAACCCCTCTATGGTTGTATGTAAAGTGAAAAATGGACGGAATGCATAATCAGTTACAGCGTTTATACCAAAAGCACTCTAAAAGCTTATGCGATAAAATATTAATATTCATGCAACTCTCTTATGGTTTATATAAATATCCATTTTACCCCCTATGATTTTTACAAATGTCCACATAATTTCCCTAAACTTTTATATTAGGTGATTAAACCATCGATTGATTTAGTATTTAAGTAAGGGCATTATTGTTATTTTAATTAACGATGTTACATAAGTTATTTTCCGTCAAATTTTCACTTTACATAAAACTATAAGGGGATAAAATGTACATTTTGAAACGTTAGGAGATTCATGTGATAACAAACAAAATATGACCAATTCGATGGCAATTGTTCTTCTGGGTAACCAAATGATTCAAAAGATTGAACGAGTCTGTTGTTGTTATGCAACAAAGCAGTTCTAACTTAACGAGAATAGAAAAAGAGTTCGAAACATTCATGGAATCAGGTTCCTGTAGCCCTGTTTGAGAAAAAAGAAGAAAAAGGGAAGCTTCATTCATTTGAATCTTCAGAAACAACATCAAACATGGGAATTGCTCCCAGTACACGATTCATTGACCAGAGAAAATGTTAAACGGACATGAATAACTTGATCCTGTTGCCAAACCAAAGCAACCTAACCAGTAGTGGTAAAGAAGTAAAAAGCTAAAAGAACCCCAAAATGGAAAAAGTTAAAGATGAGTAAACTAACTACTCAAACCAAACATTTCTGAAAAAGATCAGTATTCATGAACCGTTTTGGAGGATGAAATAATCTTCAGATCAGTATATCCCATACTGATTTGTTCTTGCAGAATCTGCTCCACTGAGCTTGCACAGTTGGGACAGCCAGACAGCTCAATTATTTCAAGAGCTGAAACATTTCCCAAAGAAGAAGGGATCTCCACCAAATCATGACAGCTGTCCAATACCAATTTCTGCAGACGAGGAAAACTGTTATCGCACTCGAAAGCAGTCCATTTGATGATGTCCAAGGAAGCTAATTTCAAGAATTTAAGTTCGGGGAATTCCTCTTCTTCCATGTTCCATTCCTCCCCCACAAAGGTTTGCTCGAGTAATTTGAGAACCGTAAGATTGGGCAGATTTGCAATTACTGATATTTCGCTCCAAGGCAAGCAAAAGCCAGATTGAGTCAATTGTCAATTGTTTGATTGTCGCAGAGAAATGGAACTCAAAGGGACAGGGATCATGAGATACTTTTGTGAGTCTCAGATTGAGCGAATCTAGTCGACCTAGAAAGTCAAGTACTAAAATCTTGCAGGAGAAATTTCTAGAAATGTGATGGATTTTAAAATTTTTTCTACAAATAGGATGATTTGGGGTTAGGTTTCCTTTCAATGATGTTCGCATTTGCGAAATGCGAGTTCAAGTAAACTCGCATTTTGCAAATGCGAGTTCACTGGAAAAAGAGTTTTTAAAAAAAATCAAAATTCTTGGAACTCGCATTTTGCAAATGCGAGTTCCAAAAGCACTGACATAATAACCAAAAGCACGCCCCACTTCATTCACATGCATGCCACAAGTCTCATTTGTTTATTCTCTCTTGTCTTCAATTGATCAAGTGAATCAAGTATGAGGTCACTCGAAATACTGCTCAGCTAGATAGATTGGACCCTTTCCAGAACAGTCACCTGTTCTACATCGCAATTTAGATTTGTAAATTTTTAATGTGTGTACCAGTGGCAGAAAATATCAAACAGCGCTAAGATTAATACAGATTTCAAATTTTTTTTTCAGTGTCTTTTATCCTTTTGCTGCAGATTCCTTCAGTTTCCAGGTCCTTATTTTTTGGAATATGTATCTGCCAAAAAAGATTTTTTTGAAGGCTTCCCAGTAGTACGAAATAAACCAGTGTTTAATTAATTTATTTATTTTTGTTAAAAGCTAGATTAATCTTAGGGAAAATTGCACCATTCGTCCCTAACATATCTAAGATGAAAAAATTTAGTCCCTCACATATAAAATGTGCTATTTTAGTCCCCAACATAGTAATGTCGCTCAAATGTAATCCTCCGATGCATTTCCAGACCTCTTTTAGCCGGAACAAGGCACGGACCCATCACGTGCCCAATAAGTAGGGGGTAAATCTGGGATTTAACTCATCCGATTTACCCAAATGTGGGGGACCAATTTCTTTCTCCTCTCACTTTCTCCATCCCGCCCTAATTTGCCTGATTTCCCAAACCTCTAATTTCCCAAAAATGGCAGAGCAGAGCTAAAGTGAAGAAGAAAGTGGATTCTCCATGACAACTCCAACTTGTGGTTGTGGAGTACCAGCGAGGTTAAGAACTTCATGGACTTCTGAAAACCCAGGAAAGAAATTTTATGGTTGTGCCTATTATGAGGTAAGTCCATCCATTCTATCTTGAAATGTTTTTGAAGATTAGAGGCTCACATTCTCACATTCTTGCCTCTTTGAGTGTTGACTTCAATTCATTATCAGCAGCATAATTATCGTGGGTGTGGTTACTTCAAGTGGCATGACACAAGTGGGTGCGAGAGATGTGATACATTGATCAGGCATACCCGAAGGTTATCAAGAAAAATGAGAGACCTGGAGACAGAGGTGGAAAGAAAAAGCCGCAAAGAATCAAAGCTGAAGTTTTTCCTGTTCGTAACTTGTGTAGTGATACTCCAGTTATGGAGTCGGAAGTAGCATTTGGTACCTGTTAGGGCTTAATCCTTTGATGGCCTACGGATATATATGTTGTTAATGTCATATTATAGCAGGCCATGGTTTATGTTATGGCATTTTGTTACTTAAGATGTACAATTAAATTAGAACCATGACTAAATGTTAATTAATTAATTAATTCCATGGTTGCTGCATTCTTGTGGTGTTGTACATGATTAGCTTATAGGCAAGTGTATGATGTCAACATCTAATACAAATTTGTACTAGTACAAAATCTGTAAAATATCCAATAACATGTACTCCACAAATATACTTCAATCTGCACCAGAAATAAGAAAAAAGTCACTTAATTGTCAATGACTTGCAATATGAGCAACTTCTCGAATGACCATCCAAAACCAGATTTGGTTCATATCTGGCACAAAAATTACAAAATGAACTACTAGCACATTTTGTTCAAGTACAATTTACTCAAAATGACCACTAACTTCCAAAAGAACAAAATCAGGCCCTTAACTATAGCAGTCGCAAATAGCAATTTCTGTTCATTTGCCTTCGGTCACACCATCTTTACATTGGCCTTAATGCGCAGCTGGTTTCTGTTGTGTGCTCTTCACAGACCTTGACTTTGGATGCACCGTCTACAAATGAGTCAGTGAAAAAATAAGAATGATAAGCAATAATTTAGGACACATAAATTGAGATATAGACAAAACATAATCACACATACAGCCACTCTAGGTGGGTCACATCTGTTCCTCCTATACAGATGTGCAAGTGGAGTATCACAGTTACTTCGTGTGTGGCCAAATCTGCGACACACACCACATCTGTACTTCACCTTTTTTCCCTGATCATATTCAACAACAAAAAGAAAAAAGCAAACAAGCAAACAATAAGTGACATATGCAGCAAGCTGTTAATGTACAAATAGAACAAATAATTAGAAGAGTATGAACTGGTGATATTGCAGCCTGATTGGATGGATGAACTGGTGTTTGGGTCGTTGTTGTTGACTGAACAGGTGCTTGACCACTAGATGCTTGAGACTCGAGCTGATTGATTAGATCAAATAGCACTTGGTCACTTAATTCATCACAATCTGAACTTGTTCTCCAATCTGTCTGAGTTGGAACTTCTTGGCTGGATTGTTTACCTAAGCCATCGTGTTGGTAAACACCATCTGGATGCACTTCCGTTGACTGACCAGCTTGTGAAGCACTTCCACTTTGTGTGCTCATTTGTGGGCTACCATTGGCCCTCTCACCTTTGTTTGCTGCCTTTTGTTTTTCTGGACATTTTCTGCTATTGTGCCCCAACCTGTTGCAGAATCTACACTTGTACTCCATTTGACCAACTCTAGGTAGTTTTTTAATTTGCCCTCGACCATTTCTTGGAGCTGGGGGTTCATCAGACTCTCTTCTTCTCACCTTTTTTGGCCTGCCAGGAAGTTTAATGTCTTCAGGTGGTAGTACAGTCCCCTTTTTAAGATCCTTCCATAAATTTTCGCCATTCAAAGGGTGTATGATAGGCTCATAAGCCCTCATATATGAAGCTTTTGAGTAGCAGGCATCTACAAAGGTTTCAGGACTTTCTTTAGTTTTGGAAATTGCACTCATGGCATGAGCACACGGGATGCCACTTAGCTCCCACTTCCTACAGCTGCATGTTCTCCTTGCCAAGTCAACAGTATACGTGTCCCCATACATGCATCGATTTCAGTAATGCTGGCCACCGGTAGTAGCAATGCAAGCTTTTGCATCATCCTTGATCTTTTCTAGCCTCTTCAGAATTTTAGGACACACGTCTCCAGTATACTTTCGCATCCATTCTCTCTTGTTCTCCATTCTCACCAAGTAGTATGTTTAATTGTTTCCAACATGGTAAGTATGGGCCTTTCCGAAGCTTCAACAATACTTGCATTGAAGCTCATCGCGAAAGATTATTTAATAAAATATCACACTTGGGAACTTCAAGAATGCCTTTGACCGGCCTTGTTGTGTTATCAATCAACCACCTATGAGCACCTTCATCAAACTCCTTCAATGACTCCATCAAACCAAGAAACGGTTCTTGTATGATGCTGTAGCTAAGGCCCAAATTCTGTCTTTCAAAGCTAAGCCAGCATGTTGTTTCTTGAAGTTATTATACATGTGTCCACACACATTCTATACTCTATATCGTAATGGTGCAAAGCTTGAATCAGGCCCTTCACACAAATTCAAATGTATTAGCTATTAGTACAATTTAAAACACAAAAAAAAAAAAGGCAAAACTTAGAAGGTATGACATTTAGTAGAACAAACCTTTTGCTTATCTGTCATGAATGTCCATTTATCTTGTCGTGTAATTTGAAGGTCATTGATTAGCTCAGTCACAAACCATGTCCAGGTGTGCTTGTTTTCTCCTTCAACAATAGCATATGCAATGGGGTAGAGCTGATTGTTTGGGTCAATACCAACAGCTGCAAGTAGTACACCCTTATGTGGCCCTCTCAAGTGGCACCCATCTAACCCCACAACAGGCCTGCACCCAGCTAAAAACCCCTCTTTACATGCACTAAGGCAGACATATAGTCTCTCAAATCTGTCATCCCCCTCATCATCCTCAGTAGTTGTCAAAAATACATTGGATCCTGGATTTGCCCGCTTGACTTCTTCACAGTAGTTCCACAATTTTGAATATTGAGCTGTACAATCTCCTTCTATCAGCTCTCGGCTTTTTTCTGGGCCCTATATGCTTGCCACCTGGAGATGTTGACATTCATGTCATCATGCACTTTATCCCGAAATTTATGATTTTTTATATCTGGAATGTATGACAAATCCTTTCTATATCTCTCACACGTAAACTTTGCGGTTAAGGCCGTGATCAAATGTCCTCCCACACTGGTGTTCATCTTGCATGCTTTTCACTTGGAAGGTAACTTTGTCCTTCAAGACTGCAGTTGAAACTTTCCAATTGCAATCTGCACAATAAGCTGTAGCTCTCCTTTTATCATTTTTTGAGAACTTGATCCTCCTTCCATGAGCAACTCCATGGCTCTTACAAGCTTTAATGAACAACTCCTTTGTACTAAATGTTTGGCCAACACAAAATTTCGGATCAGTTATGTCTTCAGGGTTAAACTTGGGCCACTTGACTCTTTTTTTTCTATTTTCTTGTTCTTCTTCCGAATCACATGTATCTATCAAAGTCATCGAATCGAAATATCACGTTCTATCTCTCTCTCCATTTCTGCCATTGATGCCCTTATTTCTGGTCCAGATGTGCCTCCATCCCCCAGATTTTCCCATTCAGCTCTTCTATTCTCAGTTGACTTCACAAAATGCTCCTCATCACTTAACTCATATTCACTATCAACCAAATCATCAGCACCACTTATTTCATCATTGTCATTAGCTGTTGCTGTTTCCTTGCTCACTTTCATCCTCTTCACATTCTTGGTTGCTGTTTTTCTTCTTGATGGTGTTTCTTCTCTTGACTTCTCTTTATCAGTCACATCCTCCATCCCGGATTCAGTTCTCAAAGTCCTGCCTATTGTTCTGGACTTTGTCTTTCTCTTTGATAGTGTTTCTTCTCTCGACTTCTCTTTATCAGTCACATCCTCCACCCCGGATTCAGTTCTCAAAGTCCTGCCTATTGTTCTGGACTTTGTCTTTCTCTTCGATGGTGTTTCTTCTCTTGACTTCTCTTTATCAGTCACATCTTCCACCCCCGATTCAGTTCTCAAAGTCCTGCCTATTGTTCTGGACTTTGTCTTTCTCTTTGATGGTGTTTCTTCTCTTGACTTCCCTTTACCAGTCCCAGTCCCCACCTCGGATTCAATGTTCAAAGACTGATCATCAACTGGTGTATTGTCATTACCACCATTTAATGTTGTGTGGCTTGCATTTTCAGCAGTTGCATTCCCATTTTCAATGGTTGTATTCCCATCAATTCCCTGTGCAGTAGTTGTATTCCCATTTTCACCTTTTGAAGCAGCCTCACCTTCACATCCATTCCCTGCTGAACCATTCATTCCATTCTCCATATTTCCAGTTTCAGTATTAAGTGGTTCACCACCATAGGCTTTCAGGTGCACAAAAAATACATCCACTAGTTTATGCTCTTTTCCATAATTGGCTAAGTCCATTGCAATATCTTCACAAAGCACATAGACTAGCCCATCAGCCATATTCTTACCAGGTATTAAGTAATAATATATGACACTATATTCCGAAAACCCTAGTCTTCCTGCAATTCTGTCTAACGTACATAATGACCACATATCTGCATTACAACCATGAAAGATTTTTGTGTGGCCCCCAATGTATTCTTTTATCGGCAAATCAGTTAGTTCCCCTACATAGTGAATTCTAACTGAAAAATAGTCACTATCACCTGCCAACCATTTAGCCGACAATCAAACACTAAACTATTCATCTATGGACCAGTACTTACAAAAGAATGCAGAAAATTATTTATCAATGGAAAACGACAGTACAGCACTCGAATAGGGACCACAATTAAAATAAGCTTAAGCCAAACTCAAGACAAATAATTACACAAGCATTAATAGTAAATTGATTACAGTAGCCCATTTCATTGATGCCGATACAATATAACCTAATCCAGTACAAAATAGAAAAAAATTTCAATAAATTGCGTACCATAATCCGGGATGATTGTTGCCTCTCTTTCATTCATCTCTTCGATCCGTCGACTTGAACACTGATTTCAAAGATTCACACCCAAATTGCCCTTTCGATTGACTTAACGAGACACTTTGTTGTTCAGGTTCAATTGGAGGGATTAGAGGTTGAATTAGAGGCTTGGGAAATCAGGCAAATTAGGGCGGGATGGAGAAAGTGAGAGGAGAAAGAAATTGGTCCCCCACATTTGGGTAAATCGGATGAGTTAAATCCCAGATTTACCCCCTACTTATTGGGCACGTGATGGGTCCGTGCCTTGTTCCGGCTAAAAGAGGTCTGGAAATGCATCGGAGGATTACATTTGAGCGACATTACTATGTTGGGGACTAAAATAACACATTTTATATGTGAGGGACTAAATTTTTTCATCTTAGATATGTTAGGGACGAATGGTGCAATTTTCCCTTAATCTTATGTGCATTAATGGATACAGACACATATCATTTCATCTCAATTTGATCAATTTGATTGAGTGTGCACACCAAACCCATGGATACAAATACTACATGTCATTACAATTTAAGTTTGCACACATAACATGCACCTAATAGGTCATAGTGCATAAAAGATTAGTGCTTAATTTATTTACCTTTTCATATATATATATATATATATATATATATATATATATGTATATGTATATTATATATGTATATTGGTTATCGGTTCTCGTCCCCCAACCGGGTTACCACCAAGCTCTACTAAAGAAACCAAAACAATACAATTAAACAGGGATTTAATGATTGGCCATAAGTTCCATTTTTCTCTCTAACTCTATTTTCCATTAATACCCACCTTTAGAGTTCGACACATAAGTGAAGTGCCACTCTCAGGGCACTAAGCCTTATAAAATTATAATACCAAAATTGTTGAAGGAAACCAAATGAAAAAAAACAAAAAAACAAAAAGGTGACTAATTTAATTTAATTTAATTTAATACCGGGTAAAAAGGTTATTGAGACTAAATTATTCGCCGAAATGGAAGTATCTTGAGATTAATTGCATGGAAGAGTGAAGAAGGTGATGCATCGAGTCATGGAAGTAGTAGGAGGAACAAATATCGGCTTCAAACCAAGCTTCTCACTATCCCAGATAATTAATTATCGTCATCTGCATCACCCCATTTGATTAGCTATTAAATAAAATATAGAGGAGTGAAAAAGAAAAAAAGGTAAATAAATATAATATATAATATATTTATTTATAATATACATATATATATATATATATATATATATATATATGAAAAGGTAAATAAATTAAGCACTAATCTTTTATGCACTATGACCTATTAGGTGCATGTTATGTGTGCAAACTTAAATTGTAATGACATGTAGTATTTGTATCCATGGGTTTGGTGTGCACACTCAATCAAATTGATCAAATTGAGATGAAATGATATGTGTCTGTATCCATTAATGCACATAAGATTAATCTAGCTTTTAACAAAAAAAATAAATTAATTAAACACTGGTTTATTTCGTACTACTGGGAAGCCTCCAAAAAAATCTTTTTTGGCAGATACATATTCCAAAAAATAAGGACCTGGAAACTGAAGGAATCTGCAGCAAAAGGATAAAAGACACTGAAAAAAAAATTGAAATCTGTATTAATCTTAGCGCTGTTTGATATTTTCTGCCACTGGTACACACATTAAAAATTTACAAATCTAAATTGCGATGTAGAAGTGACTGTTCTGGAAAGGGTCCAATCTATCTAGGCGGCGAGATTTGAAAGTGACCTCATACTTGATTCACTTGATCAATTGAAGACAAGAGAGAATAAACAAATGAGACTTGTGGCATGCATGTGAATGAAGTGGGGCGTGCTTTTGGTTATTATGTCAGTGCTTTTGGAACTCGCATTTACAAAATGCGAGTTCCAAGAATTTTGATATTTTTTAAAAACTCTTTTTTCAGTGAACTCGCATTTGCAAAATGCGAGTTTACTGGAACTCACATTTTGTAAATGCGAACATCACTGGCAGGAAACCTAACCCCAAATCACCGTATTTGCAGAAAAATTTTAAAATTCATCACATTTCTAGAAATTTCTCATGAGATTGGCGGCCTGAAAATTTATAATACCAATTAGGGATAGGCATGGGTCAGGTACCTGCCCCATTCACCATTTGGCTGACCTGACCCGCACCTTGCTGGTCAACTATTTTCTGACCCTTACCTGTCCCGCATATTAGCGGGTACCCGAGAAAGAGGGTTCGGTCAACGGGTACCCATTCCGTTCCGTTCATCATTTAATTTTTTCAAAAAATAATTTATTTTAATTTAATTTTATGTTTTACATCTTAATACAAAACTCAACAAAAAAATTTTTTTCTCAAAAAAAGTCTCATACCAAAAAACTAACATGGAAAGAGAATAAAAAAAACAAGAAAAAAATTAAAAGAATTCAAAAATAATAAAAATTTAAAATAAGTAGTACCTTTTTTTAAATATATATTCCACGTCAATTAAATTCTTTTCTAAGAAACATAAGATCATAACCTCTACAAATGAATATTGTAAATAAATTATTATCTCTCATACTTGTAGTGCAATTTGTTCAATGAAATTACTTAATTAGTTCTAAAAATATTATTTGTAATATGTATATATAATAATAAATAAAAAAATATGTGTGTGTATACATACATATATATATATATATATATATATATATATATATACATATATATATATATATATACACACGAGTAAGTCGGATACCTGCGGGTTCGTAATCTTGTGACCCTAACCCGCTCCGTATATAAGCTGGTACCTGATCCTCTTTTGATCCGATCAAATAATGCGAATCGGGTACCTTATTTTTTGAATGGATCGGATCGGATTTGATGGGTTTTCGGGTCAGCGGGTACTTTTGCCCACCCCTAATACTAATAGTCGGCTTCCAGTACTTAATATTGGGTTTTAAGCACTTCAGTATCAAATGCATTAACTAAAACCTTAAAAAATTGTCATGTTTAAAACGTTTTTCAAGCAGCAAAGACTTGGTAGACTATCCTCTACTGAAGTTTAAGTTCAAATTCAACGATTTGAGATTTTAATAGTCAAATAGTTGTAATTAGCTCTACTTGTTGCATCTTGCTGTCTCAATGAGTTCGTCTTCATGGCAATTCTGGAGCTCTCTGCCTTTCATGCTTGTGGGTGCCATTTATTATTGTTATCATTGTAGACCTTCTCTTTTTTCAGTGTTTTGAACAAAAACTAACGTAGTTTCCATAGTACTTCTGGTACTTGTAGACTGAGCAGAAAGATTTGATATCTGCTTACTGATTTTGGTTAGAAAGAACACCAAAAACAAATATTGAGTTAGCTTTCTGAATAATTGACTAAACAAAAATGTCATGCAATTCCAGTTAGCCTTATGATTTGCCATGTGAAGTCCTGAGTCTGACTTTTCTGTTTTGCAGTGACAGTAGGCTTAAAGCTCAGTCGGGGACCCTGATGGCTCCTAATTAACGCCTTTACTTTTGAAAATCCTTTCTTCCCTTGAAAGCGTATCAACTGATAATTGGAGCAACAACAGAGTAGGTCTGCCAAGTTGGACGCAGAGTCGGTCTTTTCTTTCTCTTCATGATGATTGAAAGTTACCGGTAAATCTTATCATGAATAAGCACAAGATTTCATAATCTTTACCATTAATAAGCCATGATGGTTCCATATCAATCTCAAGTAATGGGACTGAACAATCGTTTTGGTTAATTTCTAATGTTAAATTGGTATTGCTTACGTTCTATCACCTATTAATTGCTGTTGCAAAGATCAAACATGGCAAATGGTGGCCCAATTCAGTACCATCCATGTTTCCGTACTACATTCAAAGCTTTAGTTGCATCTTTGTTTCAGTAACCAAAATGAACGAGATTTTCTTGGGTTAGCTGAACCACGTTTTGGATGAACCAGCACTGAAACAAATGCACTAATGTGGGTGGAATTTAGTTTAATTTTGTTTATCATGTATGTCAATTGCTGTCCTTTGAGCGTTGTGATTGCTAACATGAGCGCGCTCTCTTTAAACTCGTGATTTCACCAGGATGAAATGACTGCTCTCCCTGAAGTTTCACCTGTTGAAAATGCATTGGATATTTTAGATTTGATATCACATGCAGCAATTCTAGGAACCTTTTGTAGAAGATGTTAAACCAGCAATTCTCTACTGCACTCCTTTCTCCTGCATTCAGCTAGCATATTTCTGTGGTCTCTCCCCTAGATGAACTTAGATTAGATTTTTTTTTTTTTTTTTTTTGCATTTCCTGGAAGTTACCCATCAATGTGAAATATTATTGTGCCTTTTTTATACTTACAACAGCCAGCCAAAAAAACTGGTGTTCTCTATAGTGGTGTACAGTCTCCTTGGGGGCGAAAATGACTTGAAACTCTTCATTACAAATTACTTAAAGATAAAAAATCGATTGGTTTCTGTATGTGTTAATTGGTTCATGCTGACACCCCGTGGCCCTGCTTTGCAATGTATTAGTGGTGTGTCCCATTTATTTTTTTTTTTTAAATTTAAACCGTTTAAAAATGAGTCACCTAAAGATGGTTAAGTCTGGTTCATTGGAACCAGAGGCTCAATGTTTGTTTGCAATTTCATATGCTGACCGAGGCATTCCATGATTAGGGAGCATCAGGGAAGAACAGTCTGGATACTGATGATGATTGTGAGCTGGACAATGAGATGGCAAAACTTCAAAAAGGGAAGAGAGTTCTCCCATAAGATTCAACTGATGATGATGCTGAGGTTGTGTATCCAAAAAGGGGAAAAGCTACTAGTAAGGGGAAGCTGAATTTTTGTGATCAGAAGACACCATAATACTCCCATGAATTTTTGTTTACATGTCTTTTCTCCATATACGGCCAGACACTTTAAGCATGAATAAATCTTACCATGAATAAGCTCAGCATTTCATAACCTTTACCGCTAATAAGCCATGCGTGGCTCCATATCAATCTCAATTAATGGAATTAAACAATCTTTCTTTTGTTATTTTCTAATGTTAAATTGGTATTGCTTACGTTCTATCACATATTATTTGCTGTTCAAAGATCAAACATGCCAAATGGTGGCCCAATTCAATGCCATCCATCTTTCAGTACTACATTCAAAGCTTTAGTTGCATGTTTGCTTCAGTAACCAACCTGAACGAGTTTTTCTTGGGTTAGCTGACGGCACATGCAGCAATTTTTTGAAGCTCGGACCGAAACTTTGACGGCTTCTAATTACATCATGGCACTTTCTTCTCATTCTGTGTTTCTTTGCTGGCCAAAGCGTCTGATGGTTGTTTGTAGCATTTTTAGTCATGATTTTGCAAAAAGCTAGTTTCTCAAATTAGCTGCTACCCTGTTGCAAAAAGAATGTTGTAGTTTCTTGGGTAAATTACAGCTAACCCCTATGTGGTTTCACCCATTGTCACATGGTTTCCCGAAAATTTTAAAATATCTAATTTACACCCCTTGTGATTACATGTAAAACGGAAACTTGATGGGAAAATAGCCTCTACAATGTCATAGTTGAAATATCACTACTACTCTTACTTAAGCACTAAATTGACAACTACCTAACCACATTGCATAAAATCATAGCGAGATTATGCAGATAAATGAAAAAAACCATAAGAGGAAAAGTAGATATTCATACAAATTATAGAGGGATTCAAGTAGATATTATGATTTTATCTCCCGCATTTTTTGAAGTCATTTGTCTCATTCACTATATCCACTGATACTTTCCATCTCTTTTCCACTTTATATTGAACTACAGGGTGTTATAGCTATTTTGAAACTTTAAAAGAATGATATGATAGTATTCAAAACTACAAGGGGATTTTATATAATTTACTTTAGTTTTGTAAATTATTGACCGGAGATATGTACATTATGTGCACTTTTTTTTAAAGGGATACTATGATGTTTAGCTGATGTAATAAGTAAATATCAGATAAGAATTGTAGTTTTCTCAGATAACACCATTTATAACTTTGGAGGAGGTCTCTTTTTGGCAAAACCAAGTGCAGGATTTTGGTTCCTTTCAAAACAAATACTAATATATGTTTTAAGTAATCGAGATGACAACACAAACAAGCGATTAAAAAAAAAAAAAAAGAAAGGATCCCAGCATTAACTAGGGAAATTTTGTCAGGAAAAAGCCAAGCAACTTCCCTGGGAAAAGCATATTGCATTTTAGTTAAACAAACATCTCAAAAGTTTTCACCACTTAAATCTTGCACATAAAACGTAAACAAGACATATTGACTATGAAAACTAATTATAAATTGGATAGGGGGCTAACAGAAGAGTATGGTCTGAGATATGAGTTGTTAAATTCATTCTTTCAAGTTTGATTGATGTGCAAGAAAACTTCGTAAAGTATGAGAGAATATTTGAGAATTTTCACAAGCTGAAATGCGAAAAAAAAAAAAAGGGCATCCAAGTTCTGGCCAATTACGCGATGTATGACCCAGTCTGATTATTGAGATATTTTCACCACATATTGAACCAACCAGCCAGGAAGCCCAGATAAGTAGTGTGGAAATGATCACTTTGTGGTCTCTGGTTTTCGATCAAATTCTCAAAGATTTCAAGTAAACAAAATAATAGTTATGCTGTTTGTCTAATTCTGAAGGACCCAATTATTTTTGTTTTTCAATTTATTTCTGGATTAACAGATGACATGATTCCTGTCGCCAACTATGATTGTCATTTCCCTTGGCATTTACATTTGGCAGTTGAACATACATAGCTATTTGTCATTCTTGGGTCAAACCACTACTCCAATGACTCCTTGAGAAAGCATCCAAGTCTGTCCAAGATGTAAGCCTCATGCATTGATTAAGATAGGCCATAGTGAAATTGCCAAGCATCTTCTATGGCAATTAATAGCATCCAAGTTCGTCAAGGAATTATTAATTTCGATGAAGTCAATTCTATCCTCATGTTCCAAGAATTAAAAACTTATATTTAAAAAAATCTTGCCTAAGTTGCAATTATTGTGAGGGCCTCAAAATTCAGAATTATTTTAAAAATATATAATATTAATTATATTGTGTTTATTTATTGAAATATGAGTGAAAATATGTTTAAAGTGAATATTTTCCAATTTAGAGAATTTTATACGAATTGTTTGCCGGTGTGTGGTTTTGACCAAAATTTAGCGTTAAAGATTGTTCCGACGCGTGAATAGTGACTTGGACTTGAAATTGAGCATATGTAGTGATATTTTGAAAATATTATTAAGGTGAGACAGTGTCGGGATGAAAGAAACCAGTGTAAGTTAGACTGTCGCGTGTGACGCGACATAAAGTGCCAAAAAGCACTTTTTTCCCCAAAACAAGGAAAAGCACTTTTTGGGCTTTAAAGCCTTGACTTCTTGGCTTCCTCAAGCTTCATTTTCAGCAGAAAAATCTGGAGGAAAGAGAGGGATAGGGCCGAGAGAGAGAAAGGAGAGAAAGAGAGAAATTGCCTTCAAATCTTCTTCCAATCTTCATCCATTCTTCTTGAACTTTCAACCATCATCAACCACCATCAACCACCATCATCTTCATCCTCCTAGCAGCCGAGAAAGAGGAGAGAGAGAAGGAGGTTTGGGCTGAAATTTTTGGAAGAAAACAAGAGCCGAACCAAGGAGAGAAGAGAGAGAGTGTGGGCCGAGGTTCTTGAAGGAAAAAGAAAGAGAAAAGTGAAGAAACAAGGCTTGATCGAGTGGAGTGTTGCTTGATCGTGAGTTTGAAGTTGTATATCTTCGTCGAAATCCGTAGATCTTGGGTAAAGATCGAGGCTTGAGAGGTCTCCTAGGCTTGGAAGCGACTTTCTTGAAGAAAAGTTCTAGGAATTTCATTGGATCTTGCCGGATCTCGTTGGATCTTGATAGATCTGGAGGTATAAACCTCGAATCTCGTAGATCTAGACTTATTAGTGATTATTAGCGTAGATCTGTGGTTTATATTGAAAGAAATGATATCATCTGAAAAGATGAAGTTGGGCTCTTGAAATCCCAACCTAGGTAGCGGACTTGAGGTGGCCTCTAGGTAGCGGACTTGAGGACCTGACTGGGAATTGATTGTTATTTGTGAATTTGTCGTGATATGGTTAGTAATTAGGGTTTTGGTTGTTGAAAATTTGAAGGAAAATGTATGTTATGGCCAAACCCATGCTTGGTGATTCTAATGTTTGATTTTGAAATGTTGTGATTGTTCTCGAAGGGTTTTCTCCTGAGAGAAACAAGTACATTGTTCAATTGTGAGTGTGTGTGTGTGTGTGAGGGAGTGTTTGAGTTTTAAAAGAGTAAAAAAAGTGAAGTTTTCATGAAATTTGAGTGAAAAGTGGCATTTGAATGAATTTGAGGGTTTCACTGTATTTTGGCCAAATTTTGGGGATTTTTGAATATAATGGCTTGATATGAAGTGTTTTATGTTAATATGAAAGTTTTAGCCAAAAGTGAATGTCGAACGTATCGTGCAAAAAGCGATTTCGAGGTATGAGACCTCACTTAAATGTTTTGTGAAAGAGATTGTGCTTGTAGTGCCAATGGGTATACCAGTGAGATGTTTTCTTTTGAAATGATAAAGTGATTTTCCAAGGGAATCTATTTGGAACATTGAGTTATGTGAAATGAAAGCTTTTCCTCGAGAAAGTTTTGGAAAAATTGCCGTTTGAAACTTAAAAGTGTCAGTGAACTGTGTTAGTGAATGAAAATGAATGAATTGAATCTCATTGACTGCTTTAAATTATTTTAGGGAATGTGCAAGGTGGTGATTTTGAACCATACGTAGAGGCTAAGCCTTATTACTTTGGTGAGTTTCCATACTTGTTATATAATTATATGAAAATGATCGCAATGGTGTTTAGTGAAGTGATTTTGAAGTGAAACCTAGTTCTCGAATCCTCTGATGGGGTAGTGTATTTTATCACACTTACCCTTATCGTAAATAAAAGAAATTGTGAAAGGGTTTTTGCAATGTCTCACATGTGTGAGTGTTCTAACCTGTTTTCAAACTAGTTCTAACTTGTTTTCAAAGGAAATGTTTTACTACTATTCTTTACCAATGAAATGTTTTCCTACTTTTGTGAGTATCTCAGACTATGTTTCAAACTATTTACAAATGAACGGCTTTACTAGCGATTTCAAAGGAAATAATTTACTTGTGCTTGCTAAATGATTTATTAGTGTTTATAAGTGAAATAATTTACTATTGAAATGATTTCTAAGTAAAGACACTTTCAAGTGCGCGACTTGCTTGACTTGAAATGTGTTTTATCCAGTGATGTGAGTTTCCATGCATGATACTTGACTATGTGTATTTAACTTGAAATGTGAATTAATGTGAAAAATAGATTTTGATCCATCAAATGGAGTAGTGTGTACTTTATCGCATTTACTCCAATTTGAATGGTACTACTTGCAAAAGTGTTTTCCTGATATTATAAGTACACTTGAATCTCTTGTCTTGTGCCATGAATCCTGTTTTGAATTGCATGAAGTGATGTGACGTGTCCTGTATTCCCTGTTCTTGAGAATTTAATCCCCTTGGTATGACAATCTTGGGCTACGTGATGAATCTAAACCCCTTGGTATGACAACCTTGGGCTACGTGATGAATCTAATCCCCTTGGTATGATAACCTTGGGCTACGTGATGAATTTAATCCCCTTGGTATGACAACCTTGGGCTACGTGATGAATTTAATCCCCTTGGTATGACAACCTTGGGCTACTGATGAACTTAATCCTACTCTTGTGTGATTACTGGCTTTCCTCATTTGTTTATATCCGAGTATGAATTTTGAAGTGAAAAATCATATGTGATATGTGCTTTGCATGTTTTTGGGAACTCACGGGTTTTTTAGCTCACCCTTTAAAATTTGTTTTCCTTAACAGGTAATGAGTACTCGAGTGGAGAAGCCAACCCTTAGAAGTAGGGTTTATTATGTTGAACAAGTTGAGAACTTGGAGTGTGATTGTTGCAAGTTTTTGTAATTTGAGCTTTGAATGTAAGGTTGGAAGACTTATGGATCCAAAGTTTTTGTAATTTGATGTTGTGGATTGTAAACTATCATTCCATTTGTATTGTACTCAGAGTTTTAGTTTGGGAAGTTGTTTGATGGTTGAGGACTGTAGTGAGTCCCGGCGAGAGTTGGGCAGGCGGTCCGCCGATCCCTTTGGTTCGCCCTAGGGAGAGGTGGGGCTGTCACAATTATGATTGCTATTTTCCCTTTCTTTTTTCATCACAAGTCCTACTATTAGTAGGTAAGTTTATGAGTAAGATAAGTAGTGCTATTTTAAACTTAAAAAGAGAAATTTTATTCAATATTGACACATGTCACCCACATGCATATTTCTAGTGATTTGTTAAATTTGAGGTGATAGAAAACTTGCAAATATATTATAGACTCTTTTAACTATTTCCATAAGTGAAAAATGCAAAGAATTGCAACCAATTTACATAATCAGATGGGCAAGCTAGATTATTGAGATGACAATCCACATTATATATATCTCTATGTGTGTGTGTGTTATTCTCAGAACCAAACAAGAAGCAAAAAAAAAAGAAAGAAAGTAATACTGGGGAAATGGACAACTTAAAGGACTAAAGATTCTAGCAAACAAATGGAGCATCTGATAAAGCCCAGCGCAGTACATTGCAAAAAGCAAACGTAGTGAAATGATTTTATTTTATTTCTCAAGAACTAAAAAATGGGATGAATAATGTAGCCAGTGTCAAATCATTGTCATTTTCCATTTTTTTTTCTTTGTACATTCTAATTGTTAAGGGCAATAATTTGTTGTGGTTCTCGGGTCAGACCATTATTGTTTTGGGATTGTTTTTTTCCCACAATAGAATGCCCCAGCAATTATGGTCTCTCAGTCAGAGTAGGTGCCTCAGCAAAGCATTAAGTAGGAAAGATGAACTGGAAATTGCATGAAAGTTTCATGTCATCTATGGATATGGAACCTCCTCAATAAATAGTGTCATACACACCATGCAATTTAGTTACTGACCCAATATATGTATATACTAAAAATATTATAACGTAGACACAAATAATAATATGCAAAAGCACAATAAATGTTTTGTTCATTAAAAGTTTTGCGTGCTGATCATTTCCATCCATCCAATTCCATATTTACCCAATCTAAAATATCGGTTGCATGATGCAATCAATTGCGCTTTATCCATTCACCATACTTATTAGTATTACTAGTTTTATACCCGTTACTTGAACGGGAAAAGTCAAAATATATTTACTTTTTAAGTAGATTAGAAAAAAAAAATACAAAGCACATCCTCATTATATTGACTTGTACCTGATAATCAAAATCTAATAAGGTCAAATAATAATCACACACGCGTATAGGATATAATTTGGAATACATCAATATGCATAAGATAATTAAATCATGTATATAAATAAGAAAAACAAATAAAAGATACTTATGAGTTAACCTTAAGTTTTAATATTCATTTTTGTAAAAGACTTATTTAATGTTCATAATTCATGATGTTTATAGAATTTTTACTGACTTAGAAAAGAAGCAACTTCAAAATTGAACAAAGTTAATAAGTTCAATAGATTGACCCGTTCAGTTTTTGGGTATAACCGAAGTGTATAGCTAAAATTCAATGGACAAATGCGCAAAAAATTCAACAATATTATCTGCAATCTAACTGGTATAACAGAATGAAGTTCAATGGACAAAAGTTCTAACGGGTAAGAATCGTATGAAATTTAATGGATAAATGCACAAAAAGTATACATACCTCCACTTAGAAATTTTGATTTTGCGTAGTATTATATGCAAAAGAAGGGGAAGACTACGTTGTAATCCTTATAAATATCAAAAGAAAATTACAAAAAAAATATTAAGATCTAAAGTCTACCTTAGAAGAATTGTACAGCAAAAGTTTTGAGATTAGGATATAAAAGACGGGTTTATATACATGTGTATATGCTGGGTTTTCTATTCTCATTTAAGTTTGCATGGGAAGGGAGTGATTGTTGCAAATTAATTATCATGTAATCACTCCTACATCAATGCCACATCAATTTCTCAATACTAATGTAACTTTTCCTTATTCATAGTTGTATTACTTAATAGCGGTAACTTATCAAAATTAAAGCGGTAGCTTATCAAAATTAAAGCAAAAATTTGATTGTGCCGTAAATAATAAACAAACAAAGAAGCACATTATACGTCCAATATTATAATTAAAAATACCAATTAGTACTTTCTTGCCTTAATAAATGATTCTTACCAAAACTAAACATTATATTGTTCCATGAATTACTACTTCCTTCCTTTCACGAATGTTGCCTACCAGAATTTAAGAAAAAAATAAAGAAAGTAAGAATCAGAAGAAGATATGTTCCATTAATGCCGCTTACCAAAATAAAATAAAAGCTGACTTGTTAAAAAAAAGTAACTAAGAATTATAAGAGCATACGTGGCGGCAGAAGAGGGCATCCACTTGGCAGAAAAAGAGTACGTCCAACTCAGCGAACATCGTTTTATTTTATATATATATGATTATTATGACATTCGTCCTTGTCTTGACTTTGTCGCTATAAAAATTGTTTATACTTATCCCAATCACTTTGTTATTTTACCGGCCCCTATTCTGTCTCACATATATTATAACAAATTATAAAATGTATAACAACTTTTATGATTGTAGTACCACTGACATAATTTTTTTTTCTCAACATGATTTTTTTATACTCAATTGATTTACAAATCTCCCACTTTAATGTACTTTAGATATCCCCTTCTGTCCGCTACTGCACCACCAAACCAAACCGTTTTAGTGCCTCCTGTACACGTACAGCATTAAATTGAATTAAATGCAATCGTTTACAATCACTCATTTTTATTTCTACCTTTTGAAGTCTTCTTTTGGTTCTAGGGTAAAACCCTATTTAAGTTAAACTTGTGCTCATACCACGGGCAAATAGTTCAAGGGTAAAATCAAAATCGACAAGAACATGGTCATTTCTTCCTTCTCAAGCATCCAAATTCTGCGAAAATGTTGATATACAGTGTAAAATAATTAAAGGTCTATTTCGATTTTAACTCCAGTTGATTGCATAAGGTATACCAAATAAATAATAATAGTAATAAAGAAAATCCTCAAATTTCCACCACTTAAATTTTGTATATGGGATATAACCAAGACATTTTGCATCAAGATGTGAGTTCTTAATTCCTTCTTTGTAAGTTTGAAGTGCTAGAAAATTTATGGAAATACGGGGGACTATTCTGACAATTTCACGAATGTAAAAGCTAAGAAGAGCATCCAATTGTTGGACAATTACACCATTACATACCAACTCTGATTACTGATTCAACTTCATGTTTTTCATAACTGAACCAGGGATTGTTTTTCCAGTTTTTTTTTTTCCCGACAACTATGATTTTCATTTCCCTTCTCCTTTACATTTTGATCGTCAAATGCAGCTTTTTCTTTTCTTTTTTTTTTCCTCCCAATTCTTGGGTCAAACTCAAACCACTATTCGGACAGCCATTTGAGATATTTTCCACAACCGGAGGCCCCAGCTAGCGTTCTTCAATCAGAAACAGATGAAAACCTCAGCTGAGCATTGATTAATAAGGCCCAATGAAATTGCCAATCAAACTTCTATAGCAATTAATGGCATCCAAGTTTCTCAAAGATGTACTGCTGCAGCACTTCTACGCCACTATAATCCCTGCAAGTTTCTATTCTGAATTAGCTAAAATGGAAAATAGCTAGCATGGAAATGAAGAACTTTGAGGTCATCTGGATGGTATATAAATTCAGGGATTTTAAGCTACAGTGTTAGCATAACCCCTTGCAGAAAGCCAACAAAATAAGGTGTACTTATATATGTGTTAAATCTGACACCCAAGGATCAGCAATATAGATGAAATTAATACTATGTTTTATGTCCCAAGAAATAACTAGTGAGATTTTTCAGAGTTTGAATTATGATTGTCATTTTTTTTTCCTTATAAAAAATTATTTTGGACCTTTGATTCTTCAGCACAGTTTCTTGTCCTTCTTGGGTGGAATTTTCCACGGCCAAGGGCCCCAAGCATGTGGAATGTGGATCAAAAGCAGATGCAGAATCCCAGCAACGACCATATTTTCAACTGAAAACAACCCCGTGAAATTTTTTCCACAACCGAAGGCCCCAGCAATTAAGATCTGTTAATCAGAAACAGATGGAGGCCTCTGCAAAGCATAATTGATCGAAAAAGATCAAGGTCAGAATGCCAGGCTGTTAAGTGTGGCTTTGTATTCCACATCGGATATTTTACAATGGTACCTCCCATCTTGGTGGTTATAAATAAAGTGGAATTAAATCAATTTGAGGTGTGCCTAAGGTACCGGTCCATGTGCCACGAGCACCAGCCCAAAAGAGTTTTAGGGGGCTCATGCCCCAATCTAAGAGAAGTTTTGGGTAGTCATCAAACCAAGAGAGTAACGTGGTGGGCCTTTGGGCCATTAAGCCTTTGTGCTATTCAGGCTCTTTTGTGTTTTCAGTTTTAGGTGCTTTTGAATCTAGAAATTATTTCCTAGGGTTTTGTATCCTCTCGTTTTGTACTCTCTTTTGTTATAGTGAATCTGCTGCCACTTCGCCCGTGGACGTCCACTTCGCCCGTGGACGTAGGTCAATTTGACCGTACCACGTAAATTTTGGTATCTCTCTGTTTGATCTATTTGTTTTGTTATTGTCTTTATTGGGTTACCAAGAGCTTTATTGTTCCCTTTCATCAATTTCCTTGGACCAGACCTAACAAACTAGTATCAGAGCTTCTGGTTTCAGGTTCTACGGCAACGGTGACTATAACAGATTATCAATCACACGATTGATTTGGTGCTACAGAGAGTGGAAGAAAAAGGCCCATTGGAGTTCAGTTGGGTTTTGTAAATAAGATTTATTTGGCCCGTTAGAAGTCATTAGGGTTTACGAAGAAGGCGGAGTAAGATTGCTATGTTCGTGAATTTTTAATCCGTTGGGATCTATTGAGGCTTTTGTGAGTTTTTGACCCGTGGGGACCCGTTGAGTATTTTACATCTTGATTCGATAGTGGCTCACTGGGGTTTGTTGGGACTTTTGTGGCTCGTTGGGATCCATTGGGATTTTTGTGCTGAAGGTGGAGTTCCAGAAATCACTCAAGGTGCTCTTGCTGTTATGAAGGCATACGGGACTTTTGTGAATTTTTTATCCATTGGGATATATTGAGTCTTTTGGGATATTTGACTCGTTGAGATCCGTTAGGACTTTTGTGAATTTTTGGTTCATTGGGATCTATTGAGTCTTTTGGGAATTTTGATTCGTTGAGATCTGTTAGAACTTTCGTGGTATTTTATTTTATCCTTTGGGGTCTATTGAGTCTTTTGTGGTTGCCGACTCGTTGACACCCATTGGGTTTTAGCCTATTGAGATCTGTTATGGCCTTTTATGATTCTAACCTGTTGTGATCTATTGAGTTTTGTGTTTCTTGGACTTGTTGGGATCTACTAAGACTTTTGTGTTTTAGCCCGTTGGGATTTGTTGAGATTTTTTGTGAATTTTGATCCATTGGGACCCGTTGAGTCTTTTGCATTTTGATTCTTTGATGGCTCGTTGGGGTTCGTTAGACTTTTGCGGCTCGTTGGGATCCGTTGGGACTTTTATGGAGAAGGTGGAGCGTGTTTGCTATTTATCGATGTTGGATACACACCAAGGTAGAGATTTGTTAAGTGTGGCTTTGTATCCCACATCGGATATTTTACAAGGATACCTCCCATCTTGGTGGTTATAAATAAAGTGGGATTAAATCAATTTGAGGTGTGCCTAAAGTACCGGCCCATGTGCCATGAGCATCGGTCCAAAAGAGTTTTAGAAGGCTCATGCCCCAATCTAAGAAAGGTTTTAGTTAGGCATCAAACCAAGAGAGCAATGTGGTGGGCCTTTGGGCCATTAAGCCTTTGTGCTATTCAGGTTATTTTGTGTTTTCAGTTTTAGGTGCTTTTGAGTCTAGAAATTATTTCCTAGGGTTTTGTATCCTCTCGTTTTGTACTCTCTTTGGTTATAGTGAATCTGCTATCCTTTAGCCCGTAGATGTGGGTCAATTTGACCGAACCACATAAATTTTGGTACCTCTCTGTTTGATTTATTTATTTTGTTATTGTCTTTGTTGGATTGCCAAGAACCCTATTGTTCCCTTTCGTCAATTTCCTGGGACCAGACCTAACACAGTCAACTTCCATGGCTTCGAAAAGCACCCAAGTTTGTCAAAGAAGTATTGCTGCACTTCTACGGGACGGGGCCGAAACTAATTGCTCTTAGTCTTCTACCCCTTAAGGAAACGGCAAATGAATTTCTTGAATAATTAATCTTATCCCTCGGTCACCACTTTACTACCTAAGAGTATTTTTGTGGTCATCTCTTTTGTGATATATAATTAATCTTATCCTACTATCCAAAAGCATTGATTAGAATTTGCATCCTTAATTTACATAAAAACCGTAATGGAAAATTTGTCGGATGAAGGAAAAGTGAAGCAATCTTTCTAATTTGTAAATTTAATTAGAGTAACATGTAAAATTTATTAAAGTCTACAAGCATGAGAGAATTTAGTGCTTCATCCGACGCCTGTAAAAATGGACAAATGAAGTTTTGAAATTCCAGCACTTTCGAAATCAATACCTTTAATAGTTGCAAGATCTCATCTTGATTTGCTGCTTTTCTTATAAAATGATGAATCTAGAAAATCTGAGAAATAATTACATATATAGTATGAAAGTGTGAAGTGACCATATTTTGGATGTATTACAATTCATGCTTATGTATTAAAATTCATGCTTATGTGTCTAAGAAATAATGGTTAGTATGTTGTCATTGTGTTATAATTTAACATGTTTGTTCAAAAAATGCTGTCACTATATTATGAGGATGAGAATAAGAAGCACACATAAAATTTTCCTTTATTGTCATCATAGAGTAGCATGAATTAGATCTAACAAAAAAAATTATGTTTTGTAACGTTTGTGACAAGTTAATGTCAAAAAAAATGAAATTAACATGACTTATTCCCGTCTGAACTTTAATGCAAAATTCATAATGGCAAAATGAAATTTATATATGGGTTCCCACAAGAGAGTGAGACACATCAGTTTGATGGAGAAACCAGTCTATGCATTCACACAAGCAAGCTAACGAAAAACATAAGAGAAAGTAATAATTCAAACTATCCAAAGTCAACTAAAACAAGAAAGTAATAAGAAAAAAAAATATGCCCAAAACATTTAAATTTATAGCCAGCGGAGCACGTTTGTAGTGAAATTAAACATGTATTCATTTTTTTTGTTGTTGGATTTTAGTTTGAAATTTAAAAATATATAATTTGTAACAAACATGCTTATTTTCCTTTACAAAAAGTATTACTTAGCAAAAATTAAGAATGTGAGGCGGACGCTCATTAGCTGCACACCAATCCTAAATTATGTAATGCTGAATCCTCAACAATATCAGATTTTAAGAGAAGCGTGTAGAAGGCTAAGCTTTCCGATATTATTTACTGCACTGAGATACACGTTGCCAAGACAGCAACTAATACTATAATTGTCCTTTCTTGGATGGAACAACCATGGGAGATACGTACGCTTCTACTACTTCACGGACTAAATATCAATGCTCCTTTCTTCATTCATAACCACTTCTACTACTAGATAAGATTACCAGGTCCTGGCAGCAAAATACCTTCCATCGAAAAAGTCATCTCGATTGCAAGACTGTATATCCGCTGAAGAAGAAATGGCTGATGCTCTTATCAGTTCCACAAGTCAGGTCACCTTGGACGGGGCACTGTCTCTTGCCTCTGATAGGATTGGTATGTTAGTTGGGTTCAAGGAGGATGTGGTCAGCATGAGACAATCTCTGCGCTTGATCAATGCTGTCTTGGCTGATGCTGATGAAAGGCAAAACCTTGAAGAGTCTCGAGGAGGCTGCTTATGATGGTGGCAACATGTTGGATGAGCTCCACTATGAATCTCTTCGTCACCAGGTGGAGTCCCGAAACTGACAGAAGCTAAACGTATGCTGCTTCTTCTCCTTCTCTAACATTAATCTTGCTTTTCGTTGGAGAATGGCGTCTAAGGTCAGGGACATCAAAATTAAGTTGAATGAGATAAATCACGAAGCCAATAGGTTGGGACTGGTCAGTAGGCCAGTCTTGACAACTAACCTCCCTGCTCCTGCCACAAGAAATCAGCAGACCGACTCTTATGCCGTTAAAGTGTTTGGAAGAGGCGATGATCAATCAAAGATAGTGAGCATGTTGTTGAGACCATCTGAGAAGGTTGTTTCTGTTCTTCCCATAGTTGGTATGGGAGGTCTAGGCAAAACAACTTCGGCTAAATCGACATTCAACAATGAGCAAATTGCTGGGTACTTTGGGATTTGGGTTTGTGTATCCAAAGAAGTTGAAATAGTGGAGCTTTTCAAACTCATATTAGTGCGATTGAAGAAACAAATGGTTGAAGTGGATGATAGGCAAAACATCGTTGATGAAATTAGGAATGAACTAGGGGGAAAAAAATATTTACTAGTTCTAGATGATATGTGGGATGATAATGTGTGGGATTATAATGTGCGTGGTGATAAAGTGGCATATTGGTCTGATTTCTTCACCACCTTGGAGAGACTCAATCCAACCAAAGGAAGTTGGTGTCTTATCACTACTCGTTCACATCAACTGGCGAACAGCGTGTCAAGAATTTTGAAGATGGATACTGAACCACATGTCTTACAACGTCTACCTGATCCTCATTGCTGGTCTATCCTAAAAGAAAAGTAACTGGAGAGCAAGAAGTACCTAATGAATTGGAAGCAATTAAAGGCACACTTGAAAAAAAATGTGATGGATTACCACTGGCTGCAAGTGTACTAGGAGGTCTGTTTTGCGGTAGGAGAGGAGAATGGCAATCAATTTTGGAGAATAGGCTATTGAGGCTGAATGGAGTCATGCAAATACTTAAGTTGAGTTTTGGTAATTTACCATCACCAGACATCAAGAAATGTTTTGCATATAGTTCTATTTTTCCCAAGGATACTGAGATGGAAAGTGATATGCTGATTGAACTTTGGATGGCAGAAGGCTTCCTTCAAGTAGATCTTGAGAACGGAACACTGATGGAGAAAATTGGAGAAGATTACTTGGAAATTTTATTGCAGAGTTCATTGTTTGAAGAAATAAGAAATTATTTGGGGAAAAGATGTTATAAGATGCATGATCTAGTGCATGACCTTGAAGAATCAATGTCAAAGTCCACTAAAGTCATTAATTCGGAGACTAATTTTGGAGGGAGCAGTAATCAGGTCCGTTACCTTGCAATAGACTCATTTGGAGAAGGCACGGTAAATCTTCTTGAGAGTGTTTCAACTTCACGTCATACATTGTTTCTAAGGACTAGCTTATCTGACGATATGTTAATGAAGTTGAAGAATTTATATGTTCTGAATTTGTCTGGTGTAAGAAATCAGAAGCTGCCAATCTCAATTGGCAAACTAATACACTTGCAGTACGTTGACTTTTCAAATGGTGAAAGTGAAACTTTGCCGGAATCTATTTGTAAACTCTACAATTTGCAGACATTGAGGCTTAAAAATTTTGTTGCTATTAGAGAATTTCCGAAGGGGATGAGCAATTTGATCTCTTTGAGACATCTCCACTATTTCATTCATAATCAAAATCTTCAAATACCACTAGGAATGGGGCGATTGACTTGTCTTCAAACATTAGAGTTCTTTAATGTGGGTCTAGAGAAGGGTCGGCAAATTGGAGAGCTTGGATACTTGAAACACCTCAAAGGCAGTTTGGAGATATGCAATCTTCAACTAGTAAAGGATAAGGAAGGAGCTGAGGAAGCAAATCTATCTGAAAAGATAAAACTAATCAATTTGAGACTTGAGTGGGCCTAAGATCGAGAAGGCAACAACCAGGACAAAGATGTGCTAGATGGCCTTTGACCTTACTGAGATTTGGAGGAGTTGGTAATTTGGGGTTTTATGGGCGATCAATTCCCCCGATGGTTAATGGATTTGCGAACAACACTCCCCAAATTAGCAAAATTGAGGTTTCATGATTGCGGCAGATGCAGAGAATTCCCTCCCCTGCAAAACTTTACGTCTCTCAAGGAGCTGGAGATTTATGATTGCACTACACTCTTGTACCTCTCTCGAGGAATTGGTGATTTGGGATTGCAACAAGTTGACATATCTACCCGGTGACATGCTACACTCTTGTACCTCTCTTCAGAAGCTTCGGGTGAGTGGTTGTGACAATCTCATCTCCTTTCCACTTGATTTGCAACAAACACCTTCTCTTTTGGAGCTGGGGTTATATTGGTGTCCCAAAGTGAAAACAAGTATGACGCCCAAAGGATTTGGTTTCCTTACCAGTTTAAGGAAGCTTACAATTGGTCCCTTCTCAGATGATGATGATCATGAAAATTCTTCAATTTATAATGAATTTGATTGGCCTAGATTGATATCCTCCTCCTCACTCCGTGAACTAGTACTCTTAGGTGGGTTGCCGCACATGGAGTCTTTGCCGCATCAGCTCCAATACTTGACCACCCTCATATCACTAACTCTATATAAGTTTGGAGGTGTAGAAGCTCTACCAGATTGGTTTGGAAACTTTGTGGCTCTTGAATGGCTGTGTTTAATCAATTTCAAAAAGCTTGGACATTTACCCTCCGAGGAAGCCATGGGACGCCTCAACAAATTAACAAGTCTGCGCGTTCATACTTGTCCTCTATTAAAGAAAAGGTGCACTCCTCAAAGCAGTGGCCCTGACTCCCAATGGTCTAAGGTTTCTCATATTCAAGACCTAGTCATACGGTGATTAACAACTCATCGTCAATTCAAATCTCAATCTCGATCTCAAGTGCTTCTTCTCACTGTGCTTCTTCTCACCCATGTAAGACTGTCTTCTACCTACTTTTTTAATTCGCTTTATAATCAATCTCTTTGTTGTTTTGAGATTTTCCTTCTCTTCACCACCCCCCTTCTGATTAACCTTTTCCAGCAAAAAAAAATCAAAAGATTTCTTCATGCTTATTCTTCTCAATTTTCTCTTCTCCCTTTTCTCCTCCTATTTTATCATCTTTCAAAGCTACGATATTACCATTTCTTATCAAGTTGAAAACATTTGTGATTTTCATTTTCTCCCTCTAACAACTTAATACATTGTAAAACAAGCAGCTGTTCTGATTCGATGCTTCATGTCTCAGTATAACATGATTTTCTAAATTAGCCAATATCTAAATGCACAAGATTTTCATGTCACCCAACAGATGCATGCATAAACAAGTGGTCAAGCAAATCAACATACAACCTCAGAAAAATCTCTTCAAAATTGAGATTCTACAGGGGAAAAATGGTTGCTTTGATATTTAACCTCTTTAAGATCCATTTCTTATTTCATATTTCCTTCAAATGCAACGGTAGCATAATTCTTTTTTGTCACAGATTAGGACCTCCAATTCATATCAGCAACTCTTGACCTTGCTCCTTTTCCAGTTCCTACGAAGTTGAATTTGATTGTCTATTGCCTATAGAACTAAAGTAAATTTTTGTTATATTTAAGCTTCTTCAGCACCATACATATCACTGATATTAAATTGTTTTTGTTGTGATTGTGGTGCAAATTGCCCACCGTTTCTTTCAAGTTATGAGTTGTAATGACTTGCTTCCTGCTTGGAACAAGAGCAGACTAAGAGTAGGACAACTTGTACACGCAACCGCTTATTTATTTAGCTCAAGAGCCAGCAAGACACAGGTTTTAGCTTTTCATTGGATTGACTGAACTATTTGAAATATCTTGTTCACTACATACCGTCTCAGTTCGAATTTTCTATTTTCTAGTGACCCTAGGATCAAAGCTCAACTGGAAATCCACAATGGCTAGTAATTCCTAATTACAGAGCCTGCATCTTTGAGAACTGTGTCGAAGGAATCGAACCAGATCCTGCTTTTGTTGGACTGAAATGTTTATGTTAGTGCTCTTTTCTTTCATCTTGGTGCCTCCAATAGCCAATACCTATTGTCCTTATCGTGGGAGCTTGCACACTTTCAATGTGCCTTTTTAGTCATGAGGTGCAGTAGTACGAAATAACATGCTATAATATTCCGCATTTGCTTGTTTATCCAGGCTTCTTGTCTTTGAAACTAATTGACACTAAATTGCAGAAGATGTATGCCTGGATTTTGATTGTTCAATGACTGTAACTGGCCTATACGAGCTGCTGGCCAAAAATTTCTTGCCCCAACTTATCTGAAGTTCTTATGAAACCATCATTACCATGACCTTCTGATGCTCATTAGTGGCATCTTGTTGGCAACAGAGCTCGTACTAGAGTTACACATTAACCATTAGAGGCTTTGTCAACTTTCACGAACAACACTCAGGTTCGCACATTTATTTTAACCAAATAATATTTGTACATAGTATCAAGTGTTATTACCTGCTCATTATTGTTAGGGTGAAAACTAACAAAAAGAAACTCTTACTTTCTGTAAGATTTCCAGCTCCAAAACGTAATGGAACTCCTTGTTCTATCTTATATAATGCAGGCAACTTGCTTTCTTGGGATTTTTAAATCAGAGCTCATCCAACTCAGGTACACACCACCATTTACTGCGAAAAGTTTTATTTACTCATTGATTTGCTAGAAAAAAATGATGTGTTATATTCCTGGAATAAACCGTCAAACGAAAGTATGTCCCAGCACAGAAATTTGTGCATTTGCTAACACAGAAAGACTTCAGACTATTTAATTTATAGATTTTTTCTCCTTTTTTTCTGTAGGAGAGCATAGTCGAGTGAAACTCTGAAGAAGATTTTTATTTACTGCCTTAGGTGAGGTGACATATGTATAGTGACTAAAATGATTTAAGTATCAAGAGTTTGAAAGTTTTAGATGGTCTGCTTCCAAGGATGTTGTTTAGCCATGTAATAGCAAGGATTTGGGAGGATTTGTTGTGCACTTTCAAATTGATCATGGATTGCAATTAGAAATCTCAATTGTTGATCATACAATCTTGTAAGCTATTTTAATCATGGAAGTAAATTGGCAGTCTTGGAAATGATGCAACTGCTCAACTTCAATTTGTAGAAGACAGAAGTCTGCTTTGCAGTCTTGTAATAGGCGATGGTCACATGTAATAGGAGATAGTGGTAATCCCCAAAATTTGACTAATGTTTAAGGATCAAGTTACAAGAAGGGTAAGCTTATCAAATAAAGGAAAAGTTGTTGTGGCATTAAGAGTATTGCTGTGGAACTATCAGCCTCCATCAACATTTCAAGCTATTCATTGCCAAACTTCATTCACCAAGGTATTAACACAAGAAAAGAATATAATGTGGGGTACTTATTAATGCCACCACCACCAAATTAGACTCAGCATCTTGGTTATGCAAAGTTGAAAATCCTCAATACTGAACAATATCAGAATCTGAATTAACAAAATAATTAGAAGCCTAATAGATTTTTGTATCAACTATATATTTTTTTTCCAAACATTAAATTTATTGAGACACAAAGGAGAGCTTGGATTCATGCATTGATGGCTCAAGTGATTCAACAGGTTTTATAGTGATGCTTGTGATGATGATCAATGCTACAAATGTTGAAGATCAAATTTCTAATCTAACTAAGGTGGCGTTTGGTAAGAGAGTTTCGAAATTAGGATTTGGAATGAACCCCATATTGATTGTTTGGATTAATACTATCGAAATGGAAATTTGGGAATCATTTCTTAAAATTTGGCCTTCCCCAAAATCGAAGTAGTTGGAGGGTATTGGACAAAACCCAAATTTCATTCCCATCTCAACTTAACAAAAACACACTCTACTCTTTTTACCCACCCTCTTCTCCACCATCACCGCCCCCCACCCTCTTCTCCCTCCTTCCTTCCCAGCACCACCTCTCTCTCTTCTCCTCTTCCCCTTCTCTCTCATCTTCCTTTTTCCGCTTCTCCTCTCCCCCCTTTCCTCCTCTTCTCCCCCCCCCTCTTCCTCGTTTCCTGCCTCTCCTATCCCGTCCCTCCCCGTCGGCGACTAGTTTGGTTTTTCTCTATTATATAAAAATAAAAAAACTACTAGCTATTTATGGTTTTCTTCTATCATATTAAAAAATTACCAGTTGTTTATGCTGATGATAACTTATAATTAGATAACAAAATTATTAATAAGATTTATGCATTTCCTTTTGATGGCTTAGAGTTGGTTTATTTTAAATTGTCCATTTTTTAACTTTATACAGGTTATGATTAAAATTGATAATTTGTTATATCCCATTCCGAAAGAGCTAACGAACCAATTATGAACTATAGTAATGGTGCACATTTCAGGTACCGAACAAAACAGATGTATTGGAATGAATAAATTCATTCCGAACTCATGATGAATGATACCGAATCCGAATCCGATTCCAAGGTATGAACCAAACACCACCTAAGATTGTTGAAAGGCTGGCAATTCATATGCAAAACCAAGATGTTGAGATTGGCAAGTTGATGGACATAGTAGAGCTCATAAGTGAGAATAGCTGGAACATGCCTAAATAGCAATCTAAGATGCGTAAGTAAGAATAGCCGAAACATGCCTATGTGATCAAATTTCAATTGCAAGGTATCGCTAATAATTTTTTTTAAATTTTGGAAGGAAGTATTGTAGTAAAGTTAAAGAAGATGCTAATATCTAAGGATTAACTTTTTATACACTGTCAGTGTAGTGTTTTTTTTACACTAGCAACTTTGGATGCATGCCACATGTGCATGATTTAAATTTCAAATTCAAATTTGTATTATGTGGTATAATCCAAACCTGCTAGTGTATGAAAACTTATACACTGACAGTGTATAAAAAAGTTATCCAATATCTAATTAGTATCAAATTTTGCATTTATTATACCGGAGGAAAAAATTTGATGCTAGGATAAATATACGGTTGAATTATGGAAAACTTCTTTTCACCTTTAGCAATGCATTCTTTTGTAATTGTTTTTTGTTTTTCTATTTATTTGCCTATAGAGAACACCACATAGTCATTAATTATCAAAATATAACACAATACTAAAAGTTGAATTTTGTGTATTATTTTTTCCTCTCTCTCATTGATTGTAATTATTTGCAATAGGAGCTGTTAAGAAAAGATCAGAGCGCTTAGTTCTCTTTAAATTCAACTACTGTATCTAGAACTTTTGAGATACATGAGACAACATCATATCATTCCATAAGGAAATCAATACTTACGCGAATAGTAGAAGATGTAATAGTATTAGTACATGTTCAGACCATATGAATTTGGGCTAATTGAAACATGTACCTAGTGGCAAATTCCTATTACTTTTCATACTTAAATTTAAATACCGGGAATTTCGCCATTTTGATCCCTGAATATTTTTACTAAAACTGATTTCGTCCCTGATGAATTATTTTAACCAATTCAGTCCTCAAACAAGTTTTTTACTTCCAATATAAGACTTTTAACTGAATTTTACTCAATCCCCATGGACCTACAAAGACATAATCGTCACACTAGCCTCACCTTCTACAATTAATAGACAAAATAGATAAGAAAGATCATTAAAATTGCTTAACACCTATAATAAAAGGGTGAGGACTAAATTGAACATTACAAAATTTTAGACATTAAGTAATTTTAATAATCTTTCTAATTTGTTTCATCTGTTAATTGCATAAGATTAGGCTAGTGTGACAATTACGCCCTTGCAGGTTTAAGCGGATTGAATAAAATTCAATCAAAAGTCCTACATTGGAAGTGAAAAACTTATTTGATGACTAAATTGGTTAAAATAATTCATGAAGGACAAAATCGGTTTTAGTGAAAATGTTCAGGGACCAAAATGGTGAATTTTCCTTTAAATACCTTCAGATTTCTATTCATTCTTAAAAGAAGAGTAAATTGCCCAGTCGGTTCTCAAACTATTACTTTTGTACATGTTTAGCCCCTCATCTATTTTATGTAACAATTAAGCATTTAAACAAATCGATGTGTATGAATTTGGCCTTTTTGTCCAAAAGAGCCATTTGAGCTTACGGCACGAGGGATAATTTCATCCTTTCATAATAAACAAAGCAATAAGCAGAAAAAAAGAAGATTAAATTACTAGCCAGCCACCAAACTATTAATTTTATACGTTTTTAACCCGTTATCTATTTTATGCAATATTTAAACCCTTGAACAATTCAGTATGTATGAATTTGGTCCTTTTGTTGAAAAAAAAGTGTTTGAACTTACGAAACAGAGGGACAATTTCATCCCTTTAGCACCATCATCCCTCTTTCTATTGGCACTCTCTCACAATCACTCACTTCACATAGTTACACAAAAAAAGCGCACACATAATTCATGCACACAATACATATTCAACATACTAGTTTTTAGCATATAAAAAAAAAGAGAAGAAAAAAGGAAAAGACTGAAGGAGAAGCAATGAGAGGGTTTTCCATGGTCAAGTGGATTTCATAAAAAATTTTAACATTTGTATGTGAACTTATGATTTCGTGAATCTTTTTTGTGGATTGGTTAGTTGTTTTGAGTTTTACATCTCATAAAGAGTCTGTTAGTGTATTTTTGACTGATTGTTGAGATTGATTTGAGATAGTTTCAGATAGACAAACTGGAAACAAAATCTATGCAAAAAATTAAGTATGATCATGAATTTTGGGGTAAATTAGTAACCAGAGTTTCTGGCAGTTGACGGCCATCCACCGTGGTCAGGCGGCAACTTGGCAATGATGATGCTGTTGGAACCCCTTGACTGCTAATCAGCTTCTGGAAAAAAATAAGGAAGTGAGAGAAAAAGAAACGAAAAGAAAAGGAAAGAAAAAAAGTCAAGTTTTACTAAAATTGTTTTTTGGATAGAAGAGCCAAATTCATACACACTAACTTGTTTACGGGTAGTTGGGTGATTTACTGTTCACCCCTTGATTTGCTTTTTGTGAAGGGACAAAATTGTCCCTCTTGTCATGAGTTCAAACGGTTTTTTTTTTTTTTTTTGAATGGAAGGGCCAAATTTGTATGCATCGACTTGTTCAGAGGTTTAATTATTACATAAAATAGATGAGGGGCCAAAAAAAAGTACAAAAGTAATAGTTTGAGGGCCGGCTAGGCAATTCACCCATGAAAAAGGAAACCAAAGTTGATAAAAATAATTTTCGAAATAAATAGCAAAAGAACTTATTAGTACGCATAAATGATTTCATAATTTAAGGCCATTTAGTAGACTAGGTAGTTATTAATATATAGTAGTTTATGCAAGCTTTTGCCTACATGACATTCTAGAATAAGTAATATACATTGTAATTTAATTTTTTTCCCTCTTGATTTTAAAGACATTGATAAACAACTATTTTTGTAATTTTAAGAATGCCCAAGTGAATGGTTAGTATTTTGTCACTGATTTTTAATTTAACATTTTTGCGCAAAAATGTTGTCACCACATAATTAGGATGAGAATAAGAAGCCAACATTTATTTATATTCATTATACAGTAGTACGAATTAGATCGAACAAAATTAAAATTTTGTAAGGTTTGTGACATATAAATGTCAAAAATATGAAACTGATATGACTTACCAATTGGATAAATGTTGCCAAAGCAGCAACTGCAATTCTCACTTTTCTTGTTGTAATTTCATTGTGAACGTAGCTTAGATGGAATAACCGCTCATATATTTTCCAACACCCAAAAAGTGATGAAGGCCCCCAAGCATTCTAACAGAAGCCCCAGCAAAAAACAGCGATAGCATCTAAAGTTACAACAATTGAGAAAGTTAAAGTGAAAATGCAAATGCAAAAGCATCTAAAGTTTGTCGAAGAAGTTACTTTTTTGAAGTTTTTTTTTTTTAAGTTTTTGGGAAAAAAATGCAGTTCTTGTCCTTGGTGTTTTGCACCCATACGACTACAAAAGTTTTGGCAAAAACAAGTATGGTCCTCAATTTTCGGCACTTGTGCTATTTTAGTTCTTATAGTTTTATCAAAACTAATTTTGGTCCCAAAATGTTTCCGATTTTAAGCAAATTTAGGACAATTGATGAACATTTTAAATTCCTAATGGAATCTAATAGCATTTAGTCATATGTTCATTGAATTGACATTGTAAGAAAATAAGCAAATTAGTGGCTAATTCTAAACAATAAGAATAACTTATGTGATGACATGTAAGCAGCTAATTAACCAAGAAAATAGGGGGTAAAAAAGAATTCTATTTAATTATTCACGAAAAACGAGTGTTAGTTCTTTTTTTTTTTTTTTCCATTTTTCCTTCTCTTAGGGTTGGTAGGGATAAAGAGAGAAAATGAATTCTAAAGTGATGAATTAAGTGCTCCAACTGATTTGAATTTTATACTTTAACATGTTTTTTACGCCTTAATTAGTTAGCACATGAGTTATTGGCCTTTGATGTTGTTGTTTAAAGTTAGTCACTATTTTGTTTCTTTATTTCTAAATTTAGTATAATGGACAAATGACTGTATGTGAATAAACTTTGTCAATAAATGGAAAAAAATTCAACTGTGCTAAACCTGTTTTAAGTTGGATACATTAGGAACCAAAGTTGAAAATAAGACTGCACAAGTGCTAAACATTGAGGAGTTAATTTGTTTTTGTCCAAATTCTGAGGACTGGAACTGCACAAGTGCGAAGCATCAGGACTAAAACTACATTTTTCTTCTTCATTTTGGGTTGCTGAAGTTTGTTTCTTTCTACTTGCTAGTATAGATGACTTTGAGTTGTTAATTTCTGGCCAAATATTTGATGCATTCAGCAGCCATCCACAAAATGATGATTGGTGAATTTTCATGTTGACAATCAAAATGTGATAAAGGATTTTAGTACCTCAATGACGTTGAGGGGGAACATGGAGTTTTTAGCAATCTATGTTACGCCACATGAAATTTCTCACTGATTAGGGTAATTGTACTCCTTAAAATTTTTTTAAAGTAAAAGTCAAAATTAACTAACTTGAAAATAAGTGTAAGATGGAGGGGGAACATAAATGTTACCTTCCGAATATAATGAAGTTCAAATATCAAACACTGAAGTTTAATAATTATAGCTTAACATGCATTGCAATGCAAGTAATGCAGGGGAGTTATAGTATTCGGCTTGATATCTTGGCATAACTGCATCATTTTACCAATCTGTGAATAGTTCTTTTTCATTGTGGATCTTTTAGAAATAATTGGAATGAACTGATCTTCTGTACATTATAGGCATGAGTTTGCATGTTAATGTGCTAATCAGTATATAAATCACTGTCGCACTATGGTTGATTTTTTAGATAAATTATCTAAAGCAATTAGGCTAAATAATTGTTTAGGCCTCTATTGCCCCTTCAACAAGATTGAGGCAAATTCAGTATTCACATAATTTTCTATTGAACTTTATTCGTTAAATGTTACAACGAAAGTTTGGAATATATAATTGTTGATACCCCTTCTCGGATAAGTTTGAAGTAAATCAACATTTCAAGTTATTCTTTGCCAAATGCCAAACTTCATTCACCAGTAACCACCAAATTAGACTCAGCATCTTTGATTGTGCAAAGTTGAAAGGGCTCAATGCTCAACAACATCAGAATCTGGGTGAACAAAATAATTAGAAGCCTAATAGATTTTTGTATTGGGTGTATATATATATATATATATATATATATATATAGATATATTCAAAACATTAAACTTATTGAGACACAAAGGCGACTATTCACTTAATATGTCTCTACCTAAGAAGCGATATCCAACATAAAAGGTGTGCGTTTATGATAGACAATTTCCTGCAATCTCACAGGGTCAATCGTAGTAATAATTTACCTGAAGTATTCCAGGGTCGAACCCACAGGGACGAGTGAATTTTTCTACTCTAATTATCCAAATAAAACAATAAAAAATTCAAATTAAGAAGATTTAACTTTTAACTAAGGATTGAAAGAAATAATCAACCCAAATTAAAGATCGGTTGAGAAAACAATAGATAGAAAGTCTAGGGTTTTAGGTTTTAATCCAGAATTTTGAATTAATTTGCCAATTATTTTCTTGTCAAACTATGAACGCATCACACAAAAGTATCTTAAATCACCTCTCGATGCATCTAAGGTGTGCTTAATTAAGTTTTACACCTCTCTCGAGGCCATAAAAGTTCAATTAAACCCATTAAAACCTTCAGTGATATAGTTGCGTCACACATACCCTAACATACTGTCGTGATTAGTCCATGTGTGTCTATCTATCTAGTGCACGGTTGTATCTCCTCTCTCGATTCGACACAAACCCAAGAATCGTGTTTATGGTAATCAAGCACAAACAAGCATTAAGAATAAAATAGATAAATCATAGTATAAAGACAAGAATTTAATTGGAGAAACCAGCCAAACTTCCTTCATAAGAACCCTAACCCTAGAGAGAGAGATTTAGTTCAACATATTGGCAAAGTTAAAACCCACAAATTCAAAGAGTTTACAAAAATAAGAAAAAGAATAAGAAAACTTCTCAGTTGCTTGCTCCAATTCCGCTCCTTGGTCGCTCCTTGATTTGCCCACGAACAATCTTGATCTCTCAAGAGAAATATATGAAAAGATGTTTTTGTAGTCTAAACTATTGTTTTCTAACCCCCTAAACACGTCCTAAATACTTTTATTTATAGTTCCCTAAAGTTACAATTGAATCCCAATTGGACTAGGCTTCAAAAAGCTGACGAAACCGAGCCGCGCGTGACTTCCGACAATGACCGGCGCGAAGATCAGCGAAATGTCCGGCGCCGGTCTTCTGAAATTCATAAGTGATTAATCACTTCAGAGGATGGCCGGCACCATCTCCCGCTGAATGACCAGCGCCGGTCTTGATTCGATAGAATGAAGCAGCATCTTGTTAACGAATCCGAAAGGAATTTGCTCTCTTTCCACAATCATGCTGGCCCACACAAGAGGTCATGTGAGGTACATGCTCCATAAAGGAACCGACTGACATCCTCCAAAGAATTCTCCCATATTTGACCATGATATCCTCCATAACATTCACCAATCAGCCTTGAATATAACTGGCCTCGGAAGCTTTAATAGCAATGCCTGTACGACATTCCCTACCACCCATTGAATGAAAAAAGAATTCTTAGGGGTTGGACCCAAACAAGTATGAGTTCCCAACAAAGCCATTACTTTGTGAATCAAAATCATCTTTCCATTCATTCTCCTGAAAAGACGAAAATACACTAAAATTAATTAATCTTCCACCCATAATAAAGTTCAATATGGCAATTCATGAACCAATTATTTATATAAAATAATCATAAATTATATTCTATCAAATTCCCCCACACTTAACCTGTGCTTGTCCCCAAGCACAAGAACAAAATCAGTTAAACTCAAGCAATGGCCATCATCCAAGATCATTATTGTCATAGCAACAATTTAAACAAGTGTTAAGTGCCAATAGTGAAGACCAAAGGAACACTTTTCTGGTTAGCTCTTAACACCATCAACTCTTTCAATTTCGGCTAACTCAACTAAGGATATAAAATATTTAACCAACATTTTCAAGTACATGGTCCAACCATTAATCAAAATCTCAAACATACAACCACATGGATCTACAGGCTATATTAAAATTTACAATTTTTTTTCATTTTTCCTTCACTTCATTTTTTTACTTTTTTCTCAAGTTCCCCCACACTTAAGCTTTTTTTCAAATTTTAACAAGGGGAATAGACTTAAATCCTAGCTGTTCAAGCCTTCTGACGCGAACTCTGACATCTACTAAATGAAAGAGCCTGGTTACTTAACTTTCACCCCTTAAGAATCACATACTCATAGTTATCATTACTTTTTAACACGAAAGTCAACATTTTTACGTGAAGACCCCTCGGTTACTAGGCAACAACAACCAGCGGAGTATAGTTAAACTAATAGAATAAATCAATAAACACAAATAAATACAAAAACCTACTTCATCTCCCAATAATATGGAGAACGAAGATTAATAATCGGACCAAATTCACATGAAAAATGCCAAAAAATTATTTACAGTCCCTAGAGAAATTAGCCAAAATTTGAAAAAGTCTCAAAATATCAAATATTCACCGAAAAAGTGCTCTAAAGCAACACTATTTAATAGTTAACACAAACGAATGTATAAGTCTTAACAATAATAATACTTGAAATATAGGCCATTGCATATCAGGGAATAGACAAAAATGGGCAAAAATTGGACAAAAATTTGAAAAACTCGAACAAAAATTCCAACAAAAATGCCATAGTATTAAACTACACTCACTTCATCAATAATCACCAAACCACCCCCCACACTTAAGACAACATTGTCCTCAATGTTGGGATAAAAATAAAGAAATAAAAGAACATAGGAGATGAAAGTGAAACTCCCCTAATATCCATGGAAGCACCAAGAATCAAGTGTGGGAAGAAGGAATTGCCAATTGTCAAGCGCGGGAAGCCATCCTACAAAAATAGAATAACCAAAGAACACTACAAATAGGAATTAGAAACACCACCGACTAAAGAAATAAACACCACCTCGAAACCCAAAAAATAATAAGAAAAGACGGAAGAAATGAAAAAAAAGTTGGGTTACCTCCCGATAAGCGCTAAGTTTAACGTCTTCAGCCAGACGAAACCAAACAAATTCAAAGAGGATGAAAGGTTTCAGCGCGCCTCAATGCTTCCACTTTATGCACGTGAAAGTACTTTTGGCTACTTTTGGCACAGCCAAGGAAGCAACTTGATTTCTTTCCCCACAACTATATCACGCTTCCGCACCGCACAATAAGCATACTTGCGAAGATCTGGTAGGGGAGCAAGTACTAGATTCTATACCTTTCTCAAAGAATTTACAGCCTGCACATCTCCATCTACACCCGAAACAGTGACTCCTTCTAATGAATCAAATAATGACTCATGGACACACACATCATTAGAAGTAGTATCAATAACATTAAGATATAAACAAGACACATTATACGATGGAGATTTCAAAGTTTCAAAAACTTTAAACTCTTGGTTCTCCTTACCCACTATTAAGGGAATGGGTGGCACATAAACTTTATCATCGGGTACCTTAATGGATAGATCTTCAGTTTGAACCTCCTTGTTTGACTCGTATAGGTCCTCTTGAGTCTCGACAGTCATACCATCTACCACCTTATCTTCCTCATTGGCTATACTTTGTGGCTCATCAATGGGATCATCCATCGCCTTCTCTGAACATAAGGAAATTTTCATAGTAGACTCCATATAGTTCACCTCTGTATTGTGTGGCAATTCCTTGATTTCACTCTCAGTTAATGTCGTTGCCGATTGTCCAACCTATTCCTCCAGATTCTGAAGAGATGCTTGCTGAGATTGGGCAAGGCGGTCAATTTGGTCCATCCGTTCATCCAGTTTGTGCATATAATGCATCATTAGCTCTTCAATGGATGGCCTTGTCTCTTGAGCAGGCTGAGGATATTGAGCACTTTGCTGCAAATTATAAAACCCAGGTTGTCCCATCGAATCGACCTCTTGGCTTTTCCATGAGAAATTAGAATGGGTTCTCCACCCTTCATTACAACAATTGGAAAAATAGTGATTACTTGGTTGCAATATCTGTCCACCATACGCTCCAGTACTATGCACATTTTCGAACATGGTGGGGGGTTCTGCATTGTAATAACCCATATGACTGTAAATATATGGCTCTCGAAACTGCATTTGCCGACTTAACATGAACTGCATCTGTTGTAACTGACGGCTTAATTCAGCCACGTGCAACCCCAAATCCATCTTTAACCAAGGTACCTATACAAGAAAAATTAAAAACAAAAGTGAAGAAATAAAAATAAAAAGAAAATAACAAAAACAACCAAAGTAGAAAAACTTAGCCTCGTCCCCGGCAACGGCGCCAAAAACTTGATCGACAATTTCCTGCAAGCGCACAAGGTCAATCGTAGTAATAATTTACCTGGAGTATTCCAGGGTCGAAACCACAGGGACGAGTGAATTTTTCTACTCTAATTATCCAAATAAAATAATAAAAAATTCAAATTAAGAAGATTTAACTTTTAACTAAGAATTGAAAGAAATAATCAACCCAAATTAAAGATCGGTTGAGAAAACAATAGATAGAAAGTCTAGGGTTTTAGGTTTTAATCCAGAATTTTGAATTAATTTCCCAATTATTTTCTTGTCAAACTATGAACGCATCACGCAAAAGTATCTTAGATCACCTCTCGATGCATCTAAGGTGTGCTTAATTAAGTTTTACGCCTCTCTCGAGGTCATAAAAGTTCAATTAAACCCATTAAAACCTTCAGTGACATAGTTGCATCACACATACCCTAACCTACTATCGTGATTAGTCCATGTGAGTCTATCTATCTAGTGCACGGTTGTATCTCCTCTCTGGATTCGACACAAACCCAAGAATCGTGTTTATGGTGATCAAGCACAAACAAGCATTAAGAATAAAATAGATAAATCACAGTATAAAGACAAGAATTTAATTGGAGAAACTAGTCACACTTCCTTCATAAGAACCCTAACCCTAGAGAGAGAGATTTAGTTCAACATATTGGCAAAGTTAAAACCCACAAATTCAAAGAGTTTACAAAAATAAGAAAAAGAGTAAGAAAACTTCTCAGTTGCTTGCTCCAATTCCGCTCCTTGGTCACTCCTTGATTTGCCCACGAACGATCTTGATCTCTGAAGAGAAATATATGAAAAAATGTTTTTGTAGCCTAAACTATTGTTTTCTAACCCCATAAACACGTCCTAAATACTCCTATTTATAGTTCTCTAAAGTTACAATTGAATCCCAATTAGAATAGGCTTCAAAAAGTTGACGAAACCGAGTCGCGCGTGACTTCCGACAATGACCGGCGCGAAGACCGGTGAAATGTCCGGCGCCGATCTTCTAAAATTCATAAGTGATTAATCACTTCAGAGGATGACCGGCGCCGGTCTTGATTCGGTAGAATGAAGCAGCATCTTGTTAACGAATCCGAAAGGAATTTGCTCTCTTTCCACAATCATGCTGGCCCACACAGGAGGTCATGTGAGGTACATGCTCCGTAAGGGAACCGACTGACATCCTCCAAAGAATTCTCCCATATTTGACCATGATATCCTCCATAACATTCACCAATCAGCCTTGAATATAACTGGCCTCGGAAGCTTTAATAGCAATGCCTGTACGACCTTCCCTACCACCCATTGCGTGAAAAAAGAATTCTTAGGGGTTTGACCCAAACAAGTACGAGTTCCCAACAAAGCCATTACTGTGTGAATCAAAATCATCTTTCCATTCATTCTCCTGAAAAGACGAAAATACACTAAAATTAATTAATCTTCCACCCATAATAAAGTTCAATATGGCAATTCATGAACCAATTATTTATATAAAATAATCATAAATTATATCCTATCAGTTTAAAATCTGACTCCCAAGGATCAGTAATTAAGACCAAAATTATGTTCTAAGTTCATCTTTCAAGGATTAAATTAATGAAATATATGTTAAGCAAACAGCAAATGTAATTATCAGCTCTCAATGGAATAACGATGAAGGCCCCAGCAAGAAAGTTAAAGTGAAAATTTCAAGCCAGGAATTCCCATTTCAAAGCATCCAAGTAACCAAGAAAGTTAAAGTGAAGATGCCAAGCAAGGAATATATTGCCATTCCAAAGGCATCCAAGTTAAGAACAACTCTGCACTTTTAAGCAGACCAAATGTCAATTCTCCTCTTTTTAACCACTAGCAACATTACCAATTTCTGGCTGCTAAATCTTCCTTTTAAAAGACCATCTTGATATCAAGACTGAATCCAAGTTATTAAAAACAAAAAAAATGGCTGACTAAATTCTGTTAGTAATTAGAAAAAATTGAACCGTGCTACATCTACCTTCGAGTGAATACATTAGGCATAGAGCTATTCTTATTGAAAATTTAGAGATTTAAACTGCACAAGTATTAAACATCAAGGACAATTTATTTTTGTCCAAAACTTTAAGCACTAAAAGCGCACTGGACTATAAATTACCACTTCTGACACCTTAAAAGAAGCACTTCTGACACAAATACTTTTAACAAAACTACTTTTAAGTGACCAAAAACTAGGTTCCATAAGTTACGGAAAATTAATTACCAAACGCTATACAAGCAAAAGCATTTTTAATACTTAAAAGTGCTTTTTTTTTATTGTTATAAACACACCGCAACCCCAAAGGGAGCCTAAAACTACATTTTTCTCTTTATTTTTTTAGTTGCTGAAGTTTGGTTTTTATTACTTGCTAGAAAACCTGGAATAGATGACTTTGAGTTGTTCACTTCTAGCCAAATATGTAATGCATTTAGCAACCATCCACAAAATGACGACTGGCGAATTTTCATGTTGACAACCAAAATTTTACGAAAGATTTTAGTACCTTAATGATGTTTTGTTCCGGATCATTACAATCACGTGCTTGTCACTGGCAATCAGAATTTGAGGTGGAATATGGGGTTTTGGGCATATATGCTATTTGAAATTTCTCACTGATTGGGGTTAATTCTACTCCTTAAAAATTTTTAAAATAAAAGCCAAATTTATTAACTCACTCAGAAACAATCATAAGATGGGAGGGGACATAAACATCACCTTTGACTCTAATGAAGTTCAATATCACATACTTGAAGTTTAATCATTGTAACTTAACATGCATTGCAATGCAGTGAGGAGTTATAGTATTCAGCTTGATATCCTGGCTTAGTTGCATCGTTTTACCAATCTGTGAATAGTTCTTTCTCCTTTTGGAAATTTTTTTAGACACTAGTAATACTCATGTGCTTTGCACATGATTTTATCATTCTAGTATGTATTATTGTAAGATACTAAAATATTTTTTATAATTTTGATTGTCAACTTCACACTAAAATGCTATTTTTATTTTTCTTTTAATTTTCACAAAATATTGATACTATAATATCTTACCAAAATTATTCAACATTTTTAATATTATTACATTTAAATCAGAATATCACAATTTTTTACATACAAAATAATATTATTGAATGAGAAAAAATGAATTTAGACATTGAGCATGAGCGCAACAAATATATATATATATATATATTAACAACATAAAAGGTTAAATTGTGATATCAATTTCTAAAAGGGCATTAGAGTAAATGAATATGTTTATTAGTTCTGTATATTCAACTCAAGTATCATATTATATATTTATTCCAATTCTCACGAAGCACTTTTTAATCAAAGTATGAATTAAAACCATCAAACTATAGCTTTTGAAAAGATAAGGGTTGACTAAATAACTAAAGATTTTAACATAAGTATCAATGTCTTGAACAATATGCCAATATCTATATCTTTACTTATGAATTTTTTCCCCCTTTTTGGCTAAATAAAATAAATTGTTATAGTAGAACTATAGAATAAAAATGGTCTAATCAATTTATATGAAGTATATGAATAGTCTTTATTTATTTTTTTCTACTTGAGTGAGTGGATTGAACTTTCGTAATAAAATTTAAATCTTGCATATATGTTTGCATTCTATTATTATGTAATGTAAATTGAATTTATTAATGATATACATGAAATGGTTCAATATTAAATCGGAAACATGTTTTTAAAATTGAATAGATGTGAAGTCCGTGCATATGTTCTTTGTATTCCTTTATAAATAATGGAATATAAATAATCTGACATATTTAATTTTTTTTATTTCGGTTTATTCTTGTGAATTGAAATTTTGTTCAGAGATAATTGTGCATCTTTTTTCTTTCTAGTTTTTACTTTATTTGTATTTTACTTTTTTAGTAGAATTCATTAGAAAAGTAGAAGTAAGGACTCCTATATAACTTGAGAACACTTTTTTTGGGATAAAAATAATGATATTTGTATTTTGGATAATTGTCATTTCTTTAAGGCGATATTATGGTTAATACAGAATATAAATGATTTATACTATTTAGTTATCTTAGATTGACTATTTCATTATCAATTGACATTCAATTGATAGAAATAGTTTGATTCTTTTATTTTTTATTTTCTTTTAGTATTTCTTCATAATAATAAAAAGTACATAATTATACATTTATTTTGTGATATTCATATCAGAATTCTTCAAATGAATATGGATTCTTTTCTTCTTATATATTTCTCCTTTATTCTAAAAGCATCTATTTTTTTCCACTAATAATTTTTTACGATCTTAAAATTATGATTAATGCAATTGGTCACATTATTTCAAGTAAGAAACTTTAACACACATAAGAGTTGGAGATAACTGTAAGAGTCACTAAATAGTTTTAATAGGGAGTCTTTCATTTTAATTACTATTATTATTGGGTTTAATCATTTGGAATGTTTTATATTTTAATTACTACCACAATTAAAATGCAACAACTCTAATTAAAAGATTCGGGATAATATAGGTATAACAAAAACTAAAATAAAAAAAATGCTTACAACTTACCTCACGTGCTTTTGCATGTGAATATATTTTTTCAAAATACAACATCTTTAATATATACTAACTTTTTAAAAATACATACACACACACACACTGACTTTCTTTTCAAAAAATTTGATTGATAACATAACATTGACAAAAAAATTATGCATTAAAGAAAAAATTAAATGGTTATTGTGCATTCTACCATTGTAAAAACTTTAAAAATGGATGGTTATCATAACTAAATTAAGTCACTGTATATTTTATTGTAGTTACAACATCAAGAATAGGAAATATTCTATCATGTTTCAACCCCATGCACGCAATCAAACTTGAGCAAAATATTTATTGAAATATGCTCATTTTAGCCATTGCAAAAGTGATATCCAGAATAACCTCCTATTTTAGTTACAAGTAAAATGTGTAGGAAGTCATGACCTGTAAAATCAATGTAAGAATTCAAGAATCTCTTAAATTTAAACTCGTATAGTTTTATAGAAAATTTAGACAGGGCTAAAATAATATATTAAGGGCCGCTTTCAAGTATATGCAAATTAAAGTTTCAAATCGAAACCTTTATTATATTTGCCCTCTTCATAATTAGGCCTTCTCTTTCATGCAACTTGAAAAGTATATTTGTAGTTTTATTCTCCAATAAATCTTGATTTAAGGCGATTTTATGGGATAGGAATGGCTCAATTCATGTTTAATATTATCTCTTTATTGTTCCATTTTTCCATTTTAGCAACGGTTGCCTGAGGAGTTGGAGGAAATTAGGAATAGTGGAAAAATGGGATAAAGTAAAAGGAAATGAAGTAATTAATGAATGGTTTTAGAATGGAGCATTACATTAAATTAATCACCATCATAACTCCAAGTAGGGAACCTTTTTTTTTTTTTTTTTTTCCCCCTGCAACCAAATGACTATTTCATTCCCAAGTTTTGTGAATAATTTAGCAAGCCTTCATTGATGGACTGATAAAATTTCATTAAAACAATGAAGCAATGATTCTTTTTACCAATGGCACTTTTCAAAAGAATAATTTATAAATAAAAAATTAGGATAAATTTAGAAGAACATTTGTGAGCAATATTTTGATGACTTTTTAGAATATTTTGATGACTTTTTAGAATTTAAAACGTTAAGAAGTGAGGAAAATGGGAGAGAAGGTGCATATAAACGCAACCTTAAAAAGTTAAATATAATAAAAAATGTACATAGAATAAATATTCATTAGTTTCAGTATTTGTCAATAAATATTCATTAGTTTCAATATTTGTCAACCTTGCATCTAAGTATTTTGAAATCATTTTTGCATATTATTTTTCTTAATCAATATGGTGTAATATGGTGAATTTAATTATTAATTTAACTTTTTGTCTTCTCATTAATCATTGATTGATGACAATTTGTCTTCTCCTTCACCATTATTTTCTTCTAAACCACTACATATAATATAGTGTACTTTAATCAATATTAAATAATAAGGGCACAATATAAAGCTTAATGATTAATTAATAAGGGCATAATGGGGATAAGAAAAACTAAGATCACAATAGTGCTTACACGTACACTACAAAGTACCAAGACTCATGGTACTTTTATATAGAGTATAGATAATTGGAACAAACTGAACTGCTGCATTGTCTTCATCTTTGGTGCTTAATGAGTCAGTTGCACTAATGTTAACAAAAAATTTTTGTCTATCTTCAATTCAAATGTTTCCTTAAATATCATTTATATACATTATAAGCATGAGTTTGTATGTTTATGTGCTAATCAATATATAGTCACCGTCGTACTATGGTTGTTTTTTTAAGATAAATTGTCTAAAGCAGCTAGGCTAAATAATTGTTTAGGCCTCTATTGCCCCTTCAACTTGAAGATTGAGGTAGATTCATTGTTCACATCATTCTCTGTTGAACATTATTAGTTAAATTCTGTAACAAAAGTTTGTAATACATAATTGTTGATGCCCCTTCTGGGATAAGTTTGAAGCAAATCAGCATTTCAAGCTATTCTTTGCCAAACTTCATTCATCACAGGTACCAACACAAGCAAAGAATATAATGGAGGGTACTCATTAATGGCACCACCACCAATCATTTCCATGCAAAGTTGAAAAGCCTCAATGCTCAACAATATCAGAATCTGAAGTAACAAAATAACTAGAAGCCTAATAGATTTTTGTATTGGCTATATTTTTTATCCAAACATTAAATTTATTTTTTAGTGAGACTCAAAGGTGACTATTCACTTAATATATGTCTCTGGCTACGAAGCAAAATCCAACACAGCTAGTGAGGAAGCTAACAGGATAAGGGATGCGTTTAATGTCTAACTCCCAAGGATCAGTAATTCTAGACCAAATTATGTTCTAAGTTCATCTTTCAAGGATTAGCGAATGAATATATGTAAAGTAAACAGCAAATGTAATTGTCAGCTCTCAATGGCATAAGGATGAAGGCCCCAGCAAGAAAGTTAAAGTGAAAATTTCAAGCCAGGAATTTCCATTTCAAAGCATCCAAGTTAACCAAGAAAGTTGAAGTGAAGACGCCAAGCAAGGAATATATTGCCATTCCAAAGGCATCCAAGTTAAGAACAACTCTGCACTTTTAAGCGGACCAAATATCAATGCTCCTCTCTTTTTAACCATTGTAACATTATCAATTTCTGGTTGCTAAGACGTCCTTCCATTTAAAAGACCATCTTGATCTCAACACTGAATCGAAGTTATTAAAAAAAAAAAATATGGCTGACGCTCTCATTAGTGCCACTATTCAGGTTGCCTTGGAGATGGCAGTATCTCTTGCCAGTGATAGGATTGGGATGTTAGTTGGGTTCAGGAAGGATGTGGCCGGCATGATACGTTCTTTCCGCCTGATCAATGCTGTCTTGGCTGATGCTGAAGAAAAGCAAAACCAGGAACAGGCAGTACAAGAATGGCTGAAGAGTCTCGAGGACGTTGCTTATGATGCTGACAACCTGTTGGATGAGCTCCACTATGAATCTCTCCGTCACGAGGTGAAGTCCCGAAATCAACACAGGCTAAAGGTATGCTGCTTCTTCTCCTCTCATATTAGTCTTTACGTTGGAGAATGGCTTCTAAGGTCAGGGACATCAAACTTAAGTTGAATGAGATAAATCAAGAAGCCAATGAATTGAAACTGGTCAGTAGGTTAGCGATGATAGCTGCCCTCCCTGCTGCTGCTGGAGACACGAGAAGTCGACAGACTGACTCTGTTGTTGCTCCAATGATTGGAAGAGAAGATGATGAAGGCAGCACGAGAAGTCGACAGACTGACTCTGTTGTTGCTCCAATGATTGGAAGAGAAGATGATGAAGCAGAGATAGTGGAGATGTTGCTGAACCCATTTGAGAAGGTTGTTTCCGTTCTTCCCATAACTGGCATGGGAGGTCCAGGCAAAACAACTTTGGCTAAATCAATATACAACAATCAACAAGTTGACGGGCAGTTTGAGAAAAAAGTGTGGGTTTGTGTATCAAAAGAGGTTCCAATAGTGGAGCTTTTCAAACTAATATTAGTACAATTGACAAAAGAAAAAGTTGAAGTGGATGATAGGAATGTCATTGTTGAAAAAATTCAAAAAAATTCAAAATCAATTAGGGGGAAAAAGATACTTCTTAGTTCTTGATGATGTGTGGGATGACAATCAGGCATTGTGGGATGACTTTTTCACCACCTTGAGGGGAATCAATCCAACAAAGGGAAGCTGGTGTCTTGTCACTACTCGCCTTGATCATGATCAAGTGGCAGATATTGTGTTGAATGTTCTGAGGATGGATATTGAACGCTATTCCTTAGGAAAACTACCTGATGATCAATGCTAGTCTATCCTAAAAGAAAAGGTAGTTGCAGGAAAAGAAGTACCTGATGAACTAGAAGCAATTAGAGGGAGAGTAATCAGAAGATGTGATGGTCTACCATTGGCTGCAAGCATAATTGGAGGTCTGTTTCTTTTAAAGAGAAAAGAGGAGTGGCGATCAATTTTGGAGAATAAGCTTTTGAGTTTAAGTGCGCATGGAGATGGTGTAATGAAAATACTTAAGTTGAGTTTTGATTATTTACCATCACCAGCCATTAAGAAATGTTTTGCATACTGTTCTATTTTTCCCAAGGATACTGAGATGTAAAGGAACATGCTGATTGAACTTTGGATGGCAGAAGGTTTCCTTCAAATAGATCGCAAGAATGAAATGCTGATGGAGAAAATTGAAGATTACTTGGAAATTTTATTGCAGAGTTCATTGTTTGAAGAAATAAGAACTTATTGGGGGGAAACATGTTATAAGATGCATGATCTGGTGCATGACCTTGCAGAATCAACGTCAAAGTCCACTAAAGTCATTAATTCGGAGACTGGTTTTGGGGGCAGCAGTAATCAGGTTTGTTACCTTGCAGTAGACTCATTTGAAGAAGGCGCAGTAAATCGTTTTGAGAGTGTATCAACTTCGCTTCATACATTGTTTCTAAGGACTAGCTTATCTGATGATATGTTAATGAAGTTACGGAATTTATATGTTCTAAATTTGTCTGGTGTAGCAAATCAGAAGCTGCCAATCTCAATTGGCAAACTGATACACTTGCGATACATTGACTTTTCAAATGGTAGAAGTGAAACTTTGCCGGAATATATTTGTAAACTCTATAATTTGCAAACACTAAGCCTAAATGATCATGCTGCTATAAGAGAACTTCCAAAGGGGATGAGCAATTTGATCTCTTTGAGACATCTCCACTATTTCACTTATAATAAAAATCTTCAAATGCAGCTAGGAATGGGGCAATTGACTTGTCTTCAAACATTAGAGTTCTTTAATGTGGGTCGAGAGAAGGGTCGGCACATTGGAGAGCTTGAATGCTTGAAAAACCTTAGAGGCAGTTTAATTATACGCAATCTTGAACTAGTAAAGGATAAGGAAGGAGCTGAAGAAGCAAATCTATCTGAAAAGATAAATGTAATCAAGTTGCAACTTGATTGGGCTCAGGATCGAGAAGTGACAACCAAGACAAAGATGTGTTAGATGGCCTTCGACCTCACCCAAATTTGGAGGAGTTGAAAATTATGGGTTTTATGGTCGATCAATATCCTCGATGGTTCATGGATTTGCGAACAACACTCGGCAAGTTAGCGAGTTTGAAATTTATTTCCTGCGCCAGATGCAGAGAATTCCCTCCCCTGCAAAACTTTATGTCTCTCAAGAAGCTAATGATTTCTTCTTGCCATGGGTTGGCGGATCTACCCGGTGACATGCTACAGTCTTGTACCTCTCTCCAGGAGTTTTATGTGGAAGAATGCTACAATCTCATCTCCTTTCCGCTTGATTTGCAACAAACGCCTTCTTTTTTAGTGCTGGAGTTGTATTGGTGTCCCAAAGTGAAAACAAGTCTCACGCCCAGAGGATTTGGTTTCCTCACTAGTTTATGGAAGCTTGAGATTGATCCCTTCTCAGATGATGATGATCATGAAAGTTCTTCAATTTATAGTGAATTTGATTGGTCTAGATTGATTGCCTCTCCGTCATCCACACTCTTTGAACTTAAATTAGATGGGTTGCCGCACATGGAGTCCCTGCCACATCAGCTCCAATACTTGACCACCCTCAGATCACTAATGCTATGTGACTTTGGAGGTGTAGAAGCTCTACCAGATTGGTTCGGAAACTTTGGGGCTCTTGAACAACTGACTTTATTTGATTTCAAAAAGCTTGGACATTTACCCACCGAGGAAGCCATAGGACGCCTTACCAGATTAACTAGTCTACATGTTTATGGCTCTCCTCTATTAAAGGAAAGGTGCACTCCTCAGAGCAGCGGCCCTGACTCCCAATGGTCTAAGGTTTCTCATATTCAACACCTAGACATAACAGATTAACAATTCATCTGTCAAATTAAATCTCAATCTTGATCTCAAGTGCTTCTTCTCACTCATGTAAGACTGTCTTCTACCTACGTTTTTAATTCGCCTAATAATCAATTTCTTTGTTGTTTTGAGATATGCCTTCTCTTCACCACCCCTTTGATTAACTTTCTCCTGGAAAAAAAAAAAAGAGTTCCATTGGTTATTCTTCACAATTTTCTCTTCTCACATTTTCCCGTTTTCAAAGCTACAGCATTAGCATTTCTTATCAGGTTGGAAACATTGGTGCTTTTCATTTCCTTCTTCTAACAACTTAATACTCTATAACCATAAGCTATGGCATAAGCATTTCTTATCAGGCTGATTTTTGTAGTCCCTTGCTTAGAAGAATAGAGGTTAGAATTGTGAAGCTTCTTCAGCACCATCCTATGGCTGGAACTCAATAACTTTTGGCTTGCATTTCCTACAAATAGACCATCAATGTTTAAAACAACTAGCAGTCTACTCTTGTTGATTTTACATCTCTATTTCTGTGGATTGTAAGTTATTATTGCTAAAGTCAGGTCACTCTGATTAAACTTGTGATTCTAAAGGGATGAAATGTTTCTCTGAACTTTTACCTCTTGATAATGAACTTGCATACTTATCTTAACCATTTGATTAGTAATTGCTCTGTCAGAGTCATATATGATGGTTTTCTGACTCACTTTTACTTGATTTTGACTTTCCAGCCATGAAGACAATGGTCAATCGAGGAGTTTTTGCAGCTGTTGGTCATCACTTTCATGTTTTGGTTCAAAATTTCTAGTAATTTTAGATATTCTTCTCATCTTTCACTACTCAATTTTGAATTTTAACCACTTTGATATCTAATATATTACGTATAAAACAAAAGAAATCTTGTCATCACGAAGATATTTTTGAGGTAGCCAAGGAAGATGTACTGTTCAAGCAAAACTTGGTGGAGTATCTTCCAACATTCAAGTCTGAAGGGAATCTTTTGAAGCATTCCTATAGCTAGGCAAATCTGCTTGTTGTGACTTGCAGCACTTAATGACTGAATACCTGCAATTTTCTGAAAATTTCCATTAGCTTTATTACGCAATATGCCATCTTGAATTTGAGTTTTTGTGCTTTGTAGTGATTTTAGGCCCAAAGCTCAACAAGGAACCTCATCGATGGCTCTTACTTATTGTCTTTACCTTTTGAAAGTCCTACAATTCCTTGCTGAGCAAGATCCTCCTTCAGTTGGACAGTAACATTAAGGATGGCATTCTCCTTTGCTCTGTGCCTCTGATGGCAAAATTCTGAGATTTCCATTGGAGGTATTTTGCTTTTAAACTGACCAAACAATTCAGTGATTTGTAGTCATGATAATTAGGTGCTGATTTACATGTTTTAGAACTCAATTTGTCATCTCTTGCATGCAACTCATAGTTAGAAGTTAGAACTAGCTGGTGTTATGGTAGCAGTTAAATGTGGATGTCTATTGTGCCTGAGTGTCCGATAGCTCTGTTGTTCCTCAATGCCTCAATGTGAAATGCTTTTCATGAGCTAAAAATTGCCTATCATTATTTACAAATTTATGAGTTGTAATTATTTGCTTTGCGATTGGAGCCAAACTACTGTAATTGTAAACATGACTCAGCACTTGCTTATCCATTTAGTTTCATAACAAACAAGACACACATGTTAGCCTTTTGTAAGATTGACAGATCAAAATTATTGTCGAATTATCTAAATTTTCTGATTAGCTTTCTTGTTGACCACATATTGTCTCAGTTCGAGTTTTCTGTTTTGCAATGATCTGAGGCTCAGACATCGATTGGAATCTACAATTTCTCTTAATGATTGAATCATACAGCTTGTAACTCTTGAAAACTTTGTTGAATCAAATCCTGTTTCACTTGGATAGAAATGATTAGGATGGCACAGTACAGGCACACTTTTCTTTCTTCCTAGTGTCTAAAACCTATTAAAATGCTCTACATTGTCAGCTGGGCTGGGCTGGCCTCCCAGAATTTCTTTCCCCAACTTATGTGATGTCTCTCAAGATTAAGAACCATCATTACTGTGAATTTCTGGTGATCATCAAGGAGGGTTTGGTTGGCAATAGAGCTTGTATTAAACAAACAGATAACCAATGAGAAGCTTGCAAATTTTCAAGAAGCACCATTAGGTTAGCAATTTTGTTTTAAATGGATTAGTAGATGTACTTAGTATCAAATCTTATTTCGTGAACGTTAGTTTTAGAATAAAGGCAGCGAAAAGAAACTCCCTCTTTCTATAAGATTGCCAGCACAAAAATGACAAGGAATTTGCTCTTCTATCTTAACTGCAATGCAAGCAAACATGCCTTCCTGAGATTTTCAATCTAAAAGCTCCTCATCCAACTAAGTACTCTAAAAGTTCATTTCCTTATCAATTTGCTAGAAAAGAATGATAATGTGTCTACATTCATGAATAGATTGTTAAATCAAAGTTCGATGGAACACAGAAAATTATAAATAAGCATGATGAACAAAGATTTTAAGAGTTGATTTCTAGTTTTTTTCGTTCTTCAGGACAGCATACTCCAGTGAAAACATTACTAATTTTTTTTAATGTATCCAATATCAGGTGATAAAAATTGTACGATAAGATAATTTAGTTGCAAAATGTCTTAAGTTTTAAAACGTCAACTTTGAAGTTGCTGTCTAGTAATGTAACAGTAAGGACTGAAGAGTTATCATTTTGCACCAGCAACTTGATTGCAGGTTGCAATTAGAGAACTCAATCGTTAGCTGTACTACCTTATAAGCTGCGAATTATTGAAGTAAATGGGCAATTTTGGAAATCTAGTTTGTTGAAGGTCAGTAGTCTGCTTTGTTGAACTTTTCAGTCTGATTCAAGAAAACAAGTGCTGTTCCAGGAAGAAAACAATTCAATTATGGAATACAGATGTTTAATAGTAGATTATTTGATGTGTACAAAATTCATTTGTTTTGAATAAAAACTAGCAGTTTACTTTTGCTCATCTCATATGTCTACTACTTCCAGTTGTATATCATGATTACTGAAGGAAGCTAATTCTCTTTTGGCTTGAGATTCTATTGGGATGGAAATGCTTACTCTGAACTTCCACCTCTTGAAAATGTATTTATCATATTGCTCCAAATTTTCTGATTATTGGCATTCTTATTATGTCTCTTAAATGATGGGATTCTACTGACTTTCTTCAGCTATGATCTCTTGACATAAATCCAATGGTCAATCAAGGAACTCTCACTGCCCTTGCTTGTGAAATTGTTGGTCTGATAATTTATAATACCAACAATCTTCTTCCACTACTTAATATTGGGTTTTAAGCACTTCATTATCCAATGCAGTAACTAAAACCTTAAAAAATTGTCATGTTTAAGTTGTTTTCCAAGCAGCAGAGACTTGGTAGACTGTCCTCTACTGAAGTTTAAGTTCGAATTCAATGATTTTTTATTATAAGAGTCAAATAGTTATAATTAGCTCTACTTATTGCATCTTACTGTCTCAGAATGTTCATCTTCATGACAATACTGAGCTCTCTGCCTTTCATGCTTGTGGGTGCCACTTATTATTGTTATTACTATAGAACTGCACCTTTTTCCGTGTTCTGAGCAAAAACTAATGTAGTTTCTATGGCACTTCTGTTACTTGTAGACTGAGCAGAAAGATTTGATATCTGCCTAGTGATTTAGGTTAGAAAAGAACAACAAATACAAATATTGATTTAAATTTCTGAATAATTGACTAAACAAAAATGTCATGCAATTTCTAGTTAGCCTTATGATTTGCTATCTGAAGTCCTGAGTTTGAGTTTTCTGTTTTGCAGTGACTGTAGGCTTAAAGCTCAGTCAGGAGCCCTGATGGCTCCTCAATACCGCCTTTACTTTTGAAAATCCTTTCTTTCTTTGAAAGTATATCGACAGATAATTGGAGCTACAACAGAGTAGATCTACCATGTTGGATGCAGAGTCTCTCCTTTCTTTCTCTTCATCATAATTGAAAGTTACAGGTAAGTCTTATTGAGCATAAGCACAATATTGCATAACCTTTACCATTAATAAGCCATGCATGGTTCCATATCAATTTCAATTAATGGAACTAAACAATCTTTTTGGTTAATTTCTAATGTTAGATAGGTATTGCTCACGTTCTATCATATATTATTTGCTGTTGCAAAAATAAAACATGGCAAATGGTGGCTTAATTCAATACCATGTTTTTTATTACTAGATTCAAAGTTTTAGCTGCATCTTTGTTTCAGTAACCAAAATGAACGAGATTTTCTTGGGTTAACTGAATCACGTTTTGGATGAACCAGCATTGAAATAAATGTTGCATTAATGTGGGTGGAATTGAGAATTTAGTTTAATTTTGTTTATCATGTATGTCATGTATCATTCTTTGTACATTTTGATTGCTAACATCAGCACACTCTCTTCAAATTCATGATTTCACCAGGATGACATGATTGCTCTCCCTGAAGTTTTACCTGTCGAAAATGCATTGGACATTTTAGATTTGATGTCACATCCAGCAATTTTAGAAACCTTTTCTATAAGACTTTAAACCAGTAATTCTGTACTCCACTCCTTTCTCTTACACTTAGCAAGCAGATTTTTTTGGTCTCTTCCTTAGATGTACTTAGATCAAATATTTATAGCTGGTACTAATTAATTTTTGGTTTTGCATTTCCTACATGTTACCCATCAATATGAAGTAAGCACTAGACATTTGGTTTTGTTGATTTTATATATCTGCTTTTCTGGATGTAAGACATAATTGCTAAAATGATCAGCTCCCTAACTTATGATTCTAGAGGGATTAAATAGTTGCTCAAAGTTTATTTGCCTCTTCAAGATGCTTTTATCAAACTTCTTGGATCATTTGATTAGTGATTTGTTCGATAGGTCTTGTAGATGATGGGTTTCTGTCTCACTTTTCTTTGGTTATGATTTTCTAGCCATAAAGATTTGAGGAGTTCTAAGCGCTATTGGTCATCAAATTTGTTCTTGGTTCTAAGAGTCTGGTAAGTTCAGATAGACTACTCTTCTATTAGTACTAAATTTTGACTCTTAATTACTTTGATTCTGAATATTTTACAGCTAAAACTTGAGAAATCTTCTCGTAATGAAGACGTTTTTTGGAGCAGCCGAGGATGATGTACTATTCATGCAGTGAAGCTGCACAGACTTGTTAGATCATCTTCTAACACAATCAAGTCTAAGCTGCAAGTTTTGAAGCATATTGCTCTAGTTAGTCAAGACTGTCAAGTGTACTTGTTGGCTGCTGCTACTTGCTGCAATTATTTCATCCGCCGTGACGCCGTGATAAAGGCTCTTAAGCTATCTCTGCCTTCTATACTTGTTGGTTGCTCCTCTCGTTATGGTAAGTTTCTTATTTTAGTGTTTCAAATAAACAAAAATGTCATGCAACTATGTGCTGGCTTTGTTCTTGACTACATGCTGTCTCGAGTTTCTTAAGTTTGAGTTTTTCTATTTTGCAGTGATTTTACGCTCAAAGATCAACATTAACTTTGATGGCTTTTACTTACTGTCCTTGTTACTTTTTAAAAGTCCTATGATCCCTTGCTAAACCAAATCCTGTTTGAGTCAGATCAGATGAAGACATCTAGGATGGCATTCTGTTTGCTCTGTACCTGAGATGGCCAAAGCCTGAGATGTTCCTTGTCATCAAGTTCTTTTAAACTGTTCAACTGATTCAGCGATTTGTAGACATGTTAAAAAGTGCTAATTTACTTCTTTTGGAACTCAATTTGCCATATCTTCCATGTCGTCGTTCAAACTAGCTGGTATTTAGTAGCAGCAAAATATGAATTAGCTGAACCCTGATAGGTGCTTGCATCCTTCTTGAAATTGTATCTTAGCTCTATAACAGGCAACATATATTTTTATCAGCGTTCTGCAGTTGACTATAGTTTGTGTCCAATGGTACTTATCCATTGCTCTTTGTATCTGTAAAGCTAAGACAGGACTCAGAGCACAAGAATCAGTCAGCTTGAGCCCTTTTATTTATGTTAGTCAGATAGCAATTTAGAAAACCAAATCAATAAGGAACCATCTTTTTTAATTTTTTGGACACTTACCCAGGAATTTCTTACATGTAAGCCTTGTAATTGGGAGATTGTGTGTAGGGGCTTGTATTGGAAGTTCTATGTCTATTGCCTGTTGCTCTGTGACATTGTGGCTGGCTCTGAATTAGCATATGATGAAAATTTGTTCCACATTGATCATAATCTTGCTATTGCATTTACAATCCTGTTTTGGAAATGTAGCTTCCATTTCATTGCTATTGCATGACTACAATGATTGCTCCCATTTCTCAAACCTTGTGTCCTTCCCTCAGATGTGTCGAATGTCGTTACGTTGAACTAAATTTATGTGACAGCCCCACTTCTCCCTATAACCCTGCAGTACGCCCAACTCTCGCCGGGACTCATTACAGTTCCTCAATCGTAACACAAATCTCAAATAATTACACCACAAGATCTCCAAATAATAAATACATTTCCAACCAATCTAAATGCACCAAAAGTCCAACTATCCAAGATTACAAATAGTACAGGAGATATTCCTGCCACTCATACTAAGAAAGATCACTTCCAAATTTTCCTTCATCTCTGAGCCCGTGGGAATAAAATATTTTGGGGTGAGCTATAAGCTCAGTGAGGTTCCAAGAAAACAAGTATTTTAGAATTTAACTGTTTTGTCAGAGCACGAAAACAGAGCACGAAAACATTGGAATATTCACATTTTGAAATCACGTGAAAAGTACCTTTCATTAAAAATTTGCAAGACGAAAACAGTTCACGAAGTAAGGTAATTCATCACACTCGAACACTTAACAACCGCACATGCAATGCAATTATTATTCAAGAATACTCACATGTAATAGCAAGTTAAATGGAAGTTACTTTCACAGCAATTATTTCACTTGTACATATTAATAAATCAATAATGTAAAACAAGCACATCACAAATAAGTTGACAAACAAATGAGTAATAGTAACATTGAGATCCCAAAGGCATTGGGATCAGACCATCTATTTGGTCAGGGAATAACATTCACCATTGAGACCCCAAGGCAACTCTTGAGGTCAGACCATCCAAGTAGTCAAAGAGCCATACTAACATTGAGATCTCAAAGGCATCCCTTGAGATCAAACCATTCAAATGGTCAGAGTGCAACATTGACATTGAGATCCCAAAGGCATTGCTTGGGATCAAACCCTCCAAGTGGTCAGAGAGTAACATTGACATTGAGACCCCAAAGGCATTTCTTGGGACCAAACCATCCAAGTGGTCAGAGAGTAACATTGACATTGAGACCCCAAAGGCATTTCTTGGGATCAAACCATCCAAGTGGTCATTTATCACTAACAATATCACATTTCACAGATCATATATCACACAACACATGCATTCAAGAACCATATATGAATTTTAGGCCGAATGCAATACGGTACACCCTTATCCAAGCGCTCACTTATCATGTTCAATTTGAGAGCACCCAAACCACAATTTTCACTTCAATAAATCAGCTTAAAAATACTTATAAATCACTTCAAAGGTAAATCAAATCGTTACACTCGTAAACCAATGCAAGTCAATAGTAAATTCGTGGTAAAGTATTTCACAAAGGATTCCTTCAAAAATATTAACACAAAAATAATTTTAGTGGAACATTTCTTTTAAAACAAGTTGGAACAAACTAGTAGTCAAATTGTCAATTGAAAAGGGTTTGGAACACTCACCAACAATAGAAGATTATACGTCCATCTTGGGAATATTTTCTGGGTCAAAATCGACCTCTGAAGTGAAATTCATAATCACAATAAAGTTTAACTTAAGAAAATGGACAAACCAAAATATGCAAATCTAGAATTTCCGATATAAAAGCGATTAGAGCCTAACCGATCAAACTTAGATAACTAAAGTCTATCCACGGTTCAAAAGTGTCGCCAAGGTTCAAAAATGAATTGGAAGTGGAAATCAAAGAAGTACAAACTAGGTTAATGATTCAAGTACAATATGGACTGAAAAATATCCATTTAAACCAAATAAAAAGGATTGAACTAAGAAAAGTGAAGAAAGGAAATGCAAAGGTGAAAAACAAATGGTGACAGTTTTGTCACCCCTTGGAATTTTGATCATAACTGGTGCTATGTTTATCAGATTGAGATGAATTTTATGCCGTTTCGAAGCTAAGACATAGGTCTACAATTTTCATGAAGAGGTAGAATCTCAAATCAGAATTAATCATGGTCGAAATTGGCAAAATCAGAAGCACAGGAAAACTGTCGGGCCAATGACAGGTTGGTCAAACAGTCTCGGAAGAATGGCCATAACTCGATGTAGGAAAATCGAAATCGAGCTCCGTCAGTGGCGTTTAAAACTAGGTTCATAGGGCTTTCTAACGGTATAAGGTACGGACCATAATTCATTTTATAAAGTGAACAGTAACCTCGGGAAATGGACTGATTTCCATTTCTGATTTCCTGCAAAAATTTCCAGCTTTGACACAATCCTTCAATTAATCCTTTAAAGTCATTTCCATCATTTAACAAGGTGTTTAACATGCTAAAACAGCAATTAACTCCATCATCAAGGCATCACAAATCAACAAACAATTCATCAAACACATGGAAGCCTAAAGTAAAAGCCTAAGTTCTAGTTCTCAAACACAAAATTCCTTCCATCACTTATCCTTCCAAACACCCATAAACACTTCAAACTCACTAATCATGCATCCACTTTGAATTTGAAGATCATTAAAGCATAGATAAATGGTTAAGTACCTTGAGAGTGGAGAGAGAAAATCACCCAAGAGCTCCAATTTTCCCCACAAAGCTTGATGATCAAGTGTCAACCTAACCTAGGGTTTCACTTGGAGATGTTTTCCTCACTTAAAATGGCAAGATTTAAGCTTAGGGTTTTGATGTTTTCTTCCTTGTTAAGGCCGGCCAAGAGAGAGAAAATGAGAGGGAGATTTTGGTTTGAATTTTGAAGACAAGAGCTTAAATAGAAATGGTCAAGTCAAGGTTGTGGTTGGTGGTTGACAAGTGGCAAAATTTGGTCCAAGATTTAGGTTAAAAATCTTTACAATTGTCTTGTAATCCCTCAATTAAAAACATAATCCCTTTAATGCCATATAAGTTTATGCATTTGACTACATGAAACATGTAAGATACAATTCCAAATTAATGTCATAAAATGCATACAAAATAGAGTACTTTTACTTAAAGGAAAGTAATACACTTAATGAAAATTTTATACTACCAATGTTTAAAGAAAAATGATTTGCACTTAAATAAATACAATGACAAATATTTCATGAAAACTTTAGGGTTCTCAGAAGAAATATAAGCAAGTAATTTAAGAAAATTCAGGTGTATAATTCATGAAAATTCGGGTCCTCACAATTTATTTTCAAGCCTCCCTGTACAAGGTCCTTCTTGAAGGGTATGTGGCTGATTATGATTAATTTATCAACTTTATAACAATCTTGGTGTCTCTTTGGCATTCTGGAATTGGCTCTGCTCTTCACTCTTCACTCTTCACTATCCTCTCTGTTAATTTTAATGAAACTAACATCAACTTCATTACTCACAGCTAGTCACGCCTTATTTGTTGGATTCACATTTTCATTTGATGTTTATTGATGTCTTGCTTCAAATATCCAAATCTACAAGATTTCCTTGGGTGGCCATTTTGTAAGAAATCAGGAATTACCAAATCTCATTCATATTATTAGTCCATGTCGTAGTCCAGTTTCCTTCATCGTATTTCAGCTACTTATCCTAGTAGATTCTACGAATTGAAATGGTTGCCATTTTCGGTTCAGGACATCACATGTAGCCAATAGTACATTCATTTGTCTCCAATTACTATCTGAATTCATTTTTTATGCGTATTCAGATCAGCAACTCTTGCCGCCATACATATAGCTGGAAGTGAATGTTTTATTGCTTTTGCATGTGCTACAATTGCCAATGTCTAAAGGCCTCTTGGAGAAAAAGTTTAGTTTTATTGCTGACAAGCTTAAAAAAGAAGATAATAATGAGTTTATATAAAAGAAATGAAGCTTTATGTCGAAGTATGTCTAAACACGGAAAATTGGTTCAGGTTTAAAGCAAAAGAATCATTATTGCTTCTTCTTTCAGATTTTCCAAGATTTGATTTCGCATTTCACTATGTGAGCACCACAGCAATGGCTATCTACTTTTCTTGGTTTAGCAGGGCTTGGGCCAGAATCAAATCCATACTGCGTTTTTCTTATCAGCGAGCCTGAATCTGTTACTTGGCAGTTGGGTTTCTTTAACAAATATGCTCATCCGTTCTTCGGCGAAGAAACCATAGAAGTTGGGGCAGAACATGCGTGGGTTTTGGGAGAAGCAGGAATGACTGGGTATCAGACAAGGGGCAGGGGAGCTTTTGGACAACGGCAAGGGGAGAGGGAGGGCTGACCTGCCCAAAACGCACCTTTTATAATCATTTAGAAGACTAAAAGATTTCATGTTGATTATTATTTTCTTCAAACACTAAGTTCAAAGTAATTTGAAATCACAAACTTGATTATTGAGCCAAGAAGCAAAATGCAACATAGAGTATATATTTAGTGCAGAACGCGAGAACTTTGACCATTTTGAGGAATTTTAGCATAGCTAGAATCAACTACTTGTTAAATTCAATAGTTAGTTTTTGACTAATGAAAATGTTCCAAATAAGATTGTGGAGCGAATTAATTTCATATATACAATCCAAATAAAGTTTCTCACCCCTAGCTCTTGAGACAATTCTAATTCTCGAGGATAAACTAAAGAAATTAAAATTAACGCTGCCAAAGAGGAGCAATTATTGTTCTCGTTTTGCTTTTAACAATTTCATCTTGGACATAAATGGTTATCCTTCCGTGGATGCAACCACCATTGAGATATTGTCCACAGTCAAAAAGGTTGAAGGCCCCACCATTGAGATATAATGATTAAGAAAGTTAAACTGAAAAATTTATCGATACTTGCATCATCCCTCGCATACTACTACCAAATATTTCTGAGCCAAAAGATAAAAACATAGTCTGAATAAGGTACTTTGCTGGTTATCTTACAATTAAAATGAGCGATTAAGTAAAGGATGGAGAACCCATTTGTGGACAAGAAAGAATAAATTTTGGTTAGACTTTTACCTACCAATAAAAAACCAGCTATAAGATGGCCATATTTTCTGAAAACCAGCTATAAGATGGCCATATTTTCTGAATATAAATTTTAAACTCTATCTCAAACTCATCATTTCTCAATTGAAAAGTATTGCTAATAGTGTTTTTTTTTTAACTCTTAAAAAAGACATTCTTATATGGTTACAATCAAATTTTGCTCTTATAATAGCAGGGGAAAAAAATCAATGTTAGGAAAAATATGTGGGTTGATTTAAGGAAATTCTCTTTTTCCCTTTAGCAATGCAATTCTTTTTTTTTTTTTTTTTTTTGGCCTACAAAGAACATCAGAATGTCATTATCAACGTATAACACAATTCTCAAAGTGAATTACTTTGAGTTGAATTTTGTGTATTATGTTTTCCTCTTTCTCATTGATTGAAATCATATGCATTAATTGGGAGGTATTACAACATAAGATCATAGCACTTTAGTTCTCTTCGAATGCAAGTACTGTCGTCTTGATGTTTTGAGATACATAAGATAACATCATACCATTTGGTAAAGAAATAGGAATGATAGAAGACGTAATAGTATTAGTATATGTCCACAGCATATGAACTGGAGCTGCTTATAAGATAGGAGCCTAGGGTTCCGATTACTTTCCATACTTAAATTTAAATACCTGTAGATTTTCTGTTCATCATTGAGAGAAAAAGGAAACCATGAAGATAAACGTTATTTTTCTGGGAATACATAGCAAAAGAACTTGTCATTATTCATAAATATAAGGCCATTTTGTCAATCATGCAGTTGTTTACATTTAATAGTTTAGACAAACATTTGCCTATATGAATATTTGTAGCAACAACATTCTAGACCAAGCAATATATATTATTTACGTCATTTTTCCCCTATTGATTTGAAAGACATTATTGATAAAGAACTGTTTTTGCAATTTTAGGAATGATGACCAAATGTTTAGTATGTTGGCATTGTCTTCAGATTTAACATGTTTGTTCAAAAAATGCTATCACTATATTATTAGGATGAGAATAAGAAGCCTACATAAAATTTTCCTTTATTATCATCATAGAGTAGCATGAAATAGATCTAACAAAATTTATATTTTGTAAAGTTTGTGACAAGTAAATGTCAAAATTATGAAATTAACATGACTTATTCCCATATGAACTTTAATGCAAAAATATTCATAATGGCAAAATGAAATTTATATGTGGGTTCCCACAAGAGAGTGAGATACCTCAGTTTGATGGGGAAACCAGTCTATGCATTCACATAAGCAAGCTAACGAAAAACATAAGAGAAAGTAATAATTCAAACCATCCAAAATCAACTAAAACAAGAAAGTAATAAGAAAAAATATGCCCAAAACATTTAAATTTATAACCAGCGGAACCTACCAATCCAAGGGAAATATCCCACATTTGGCCAGTGATAATTGCGAAACAGGTTTGGTTAATCAGGCAGTAGAGTTTCTGGATGAATATTTTTAATGTCTATGTTGGGTAAGGTTGAGGAGGTCTCGGTCCAGTTCTCTCCGAAAAATTTAAAAAAAAAAAATTGCACTTTACTCCCAATTGCACTTTATCTCCTTGGATTCATTAAATAGGCATTTTGTCCTACCTGATGTTTAGGGACAAAAGTTCCCAATCTACTATGTTAATTATTATATATATACATATGAAATGCAAAAACCCCAATGAATTATTATACCAGTTGCACTTTACACCTGTGGTTAGCCAAAAAATATGATAAAAATTAACTCCATCCAAGTATTTGGTGAAATGATCAATTTATCGTCCATTAAAAGATGAACTGACAAAAACACCCTTTTGATGCGAAAAATTACCACTTCAAAATATACTTTTCATAAGAGAAGCCTAGCTGAAAACACGCAAAAATAAAATACAGGGTCACTTTGAATGATAATTAAGACTTTTGGGGGTCAAACATAAAAAGGCTGAATATTAGAAAAATTAAGGGATACTATTGCAATTTCCAAAATCTCATTATCTTCTTCAGTGCATCACAACGTCCTAGAATTTCACTTGAAATTTTTACATGAATTTAAACAGAGCAAAATACAAAAATTTCATTTGACTTTAGCACAGTAATAGCAACAAAGGTTCAACAGTGGATTTAAATTAAAATGCAGTTGTTAGTAAATAAAATATTGGAGTTAGAAGTTTCAATAAAAATTTAAAATTTTCACTTACTGCATATAGAAAGAAACTGAAAGTATAGCTCACAATTACGGGAATAAATAAGATTTTACAATGTCTTTCCCTTTGATAGCAATCCTTCGAACTTACTGAAATTTGTAGTGGAATGGGTTACTTGAGAATCTTGAAGTCTATCGACTCACTTTCTTCTTTCTTTTTGTTATTTTTCCTCTACTTGTTTTGTTTCAATTTTTATTCCAAGTGGCCTTGTGTTTTATTTTTATGTGTTTTCGGTTAGACTTTTCTATGATGTGAAAATAATCTATTTAAAGTATTAATATTGACCATCAAAAGGGTATTTTTGTCGTTTAAACTTTTAATGAGAAAAATTTGTTCATTTCATCAATTGTTTCAATGGAGTTAAATTTTTATCATTTTTAAGTTGACCAAGAGTGTAAAGTGCCTATTAAAATGCTTTAGGGTGTAAAGTATGTGTGCAACTTGTATGATAATTCGTAGGGGATTTCTGCATTTAACCTTTTTTTCTATTTGGGGCGCCCTTAGGGCACCATATAAGTACATTGAAAATATAGGAAAGTGTTAGTATATATGCCCTGCAGACAGCTTCCTATACTTTGAATCAGGGTTTTATTTTAGAGTGTTAAGAGGAGAAAAATTGTTTCTTCTTCCTACTTGACATTCGAGCAACCCTAGTTGTGAGATAGAGTGATTATCTCATTCACTTGTGTCAATAAAGGTTAGCTAGCACTAACACAAGCAAGGGTTGAATAGCCTTGGAGGTTTCGGCAAAAGGAATTCGTGTGGATCACCGTTAGAGGCCGTACGCTTGAGCGGCTACGTGGATTCATCACCTACCTCTACGTGCGTTGTTAGTACTCCATTGTTTAAGGTATTCTCAATAAACACCCTTGTACAAATTGCATGTTTTTATCAAGGATTGATCCTCTCTTGGAATTGAAAATTTTAATTTTATCCGCTGCTTTATTTCTTCAATTCCTAACAGTGGTATCAGAGCCAACCTTGATAAGACATGCAATTAGTTTATTTAGTTGTCATATATGTTAATTAAGAATTAATTATATGCGATTCAATGGTGGTTTAAAAATTGAAAATTTTGAAAAAAAAAGGTTTTTTTTTGTTTTCCGGATTTTGTCCTCAAAAGATTTTATAGTTCTTGGAAATCCAAAGTTTTGGAAATTAGATAACAAGTAGGAAACAAAATCAAAATTGGAAAATAGATATGACTTATTAGGAAATAAAGATTTCCTAATCTAACTTGTGTTTTAGGAAACCTAAAACAATAAGAAATCTAGATTTCTTATTTAAGTTAATTTTCCAAATTTGGTCTTGGTTATTTTCCAAAAGTATCTTTGGAATTATTGCCTAAATTTATTATGAATAAAATAAAATTATATCAAATATAATTCTGAAAAAGGTGGCTGTGCGTCGCTGAAACTTTTAGCGACAAATTTCTTGTGAAGAATATTCGTCGCTAAAAGCTGTTTTCTGTCACTAAAGCTATTTTTCAGAAATTAATTGAATTTGATTCAATCAATTTTTTAAACCCCTTGGATTAAAGTTTTATTGATTAAATACTTGTGCATATAATGATATATGACTAGAACTAAATAAATTTTTTTTTATGCTTTCATTTAATTATATATTATATGATTGCATGGTGGATGATTATGGACTAAGACCAATGTGATTGTGTATGGTTGAATGTGTGAATGGATGGATTGATGGTATTTTGAAATAGGGTCTGTGCACCCTGCATTTCTCTCATATTCTTGATGTAAATTCTCTTCTCATCTCACTCCCCTTGAATGTAACTCAAGGTTTCTCTCAAAAAAAAATGTAATGTATTTTTTATTTATTCATTAAGGATAGGGAGAGGGTAAGGATACAAATGTATAGATTAGAATTTACAATTGTAATGTACAATGAAGATGGAGATGGCACTACATCCACCATGGCACATACAGAGGTGTGTGGCATGGAGATGTTTTGTCCCTTAGTTTGACCATCTAGTCTCCTCTTCTGGGAAACTAGCTTAGGATTAAAGTCCATAATCATCCACATTTATAGTATGTTTGTTTATTTATAGATAAATATGCATACTATGTTTGATTTGATGAGACCTTTATAATATATTTAAATTATTAGTTAAAATCCCTCAAATTAAATATTAAATCAAGTTGAAGTTGCCTTCCATTATTATAGTAAAAATGATCATGTTCAAGTTAACTTGTTGAGTACACTCAAGGTTGCTTTACCATGAGGAGTTTTTGCTATGAGATAAGATCTCTGAATAATGGGTATGATTTAACTAAAATTTTGTGACTTGTTGAGTACACTCAAAGTCATAAAAAAAAAAGATTTTTTAGAGGCAAAGGTTGGGTAACACATAAGATGTGTTGTCAAGAGTTGATAACCCAACTATCTAGAAGTTACAAGGGTTGTAATTGGTAAAATGTACCTACCTTTTGAAATTATTTTGATTTGTTGAGTACATTCAAGGTCAAAATAACTAAATGGGATTCTAGACCCACTAGGAATTGTTAAATTCCCAAATTCATATATGAGGGTTATGAAATTTGTATTAAAATAGTGGGAGCAAAAATCAAAATTTATTTATGTCATTTAATTTGGTTTTTTGTTTAGCATAAATATCAATATTCATTCTATTTTTACTTTGTTGTAGAATGTCTTCCAACATTAATTTACGTGCTATCCTTGACAATTGCAAATTGACCGGATCTAATTTCTTGGACTGGCAACGTAATTTGAGAATTGTTCTCAAGCATGAGCGTCTTGTCTATGTTCTTGATGCACCCCTCCCCTTGGAACCACCGCTACCTAATGCCCCAATTGAGATTGTTGAACAGTTCAACAAACATCATGCGGACAATGATACAGTTGTATGTGTCATGTTAGCATCCATGTCTTTTGAGCTTCAAAAGCAACATGAACACATGAATGCTTATGATATAATGTTTCACCTACAAGAGTTGTTTGGTGCACGGTCTAGAACCGAGAGATATGCAGTTTCCAAAGAACTGTTCAGGTGTCGAATGGCAGAAGGCTCTTCAGTGACTGAACATGTGCTAAAGATGATTGGCCATATTGAAAAATTAGGCCAATTAGGCTTTGTCATGGACCATGAGTTAAGTGTTGACCTGGTTTTGCAATCACTACCTGACACATATTCATACGTCGTGTTAACGTACCACATGAATAAAGTGGAGACTACGTTACCTGAATTGTTGAATATGCTCAAGGAAGCCGAGGCCAATCTTAAAAGGGACAAGGGCCCAGTTTTAGTGGTTTCTTCAAATTCCTCAAGGACTAAGACTAAAAAGTCAAAATCTAAGTCCAAGAAGAACAAGAAGATAACCAAACCTTCTGGGGGCATAAACAAGAATAAGAACAAGGCAAAAGGGCAAATGCTTCCATTGTGGCAAAGATGGACATTGGAAGCGGAATTGCAAGGACTATCTCGACATTTTAAAGAGAAGAAGCTTAATGAAGCTGCTACTCAAGGTGTGTATATGATTGAGGTTAATCTGTCTACTTCTAATAATTCCTGGGTATTGGATACCGGAAGTGGTTCTCATATTTGTTTGAATATGCAGGGACTAAAGGAAAGTAGAACGTTGAAGAAAAATGAAGTGATCCTACGAGTAGGCAATGGAGCAAGAGTTGTGGCCATAGCTGTAGGAACATATCATTTATCTTTACCTAGTGGACTTGTTTTAGAATTAAATAATTGTTATTATGTTCCAAGATTAACCAAAACATAATTTCTATTTCATGTTTGGACATGGAAGGTTTTTCCATTAGTATTAAGAATAAATGTTGTTCTTTTTCACATAATGGAATTTTTTATGGGAATGCTCCTATGAAAATGGTTTATACATTCTAGATATAACAAATCCAATCCTCAATGTAAACACTAAAAGGCGTAAATTGGATGGTGTTAATCAAACGTACCTTTGGCATTGTAGATTGGGTCATGTAAATGAGAAACGCATATCCAAATTAAACCAAAATGGTTATTTGGACTCATTTGATTATGAATCATTTGAAACATGTGAATCTTGTTTGCAAGGAAAATTGACCAAAACTCCCTTTACCTTGGGAAAGGCGAGAGCAAGTGAGTTGTTAGATTGATACATAGTGATGTATGTGGTCCAATGACAATTCAAACTAGAGGTGGTTTCTCCTACTTCGTAACTTTCACTGATGACTTTTCAAGGTATGGTTTTGTCTACTTAATGAAATACAAATCCGATACCTTTGGAAAGTTTATAGAGTTTAAGAATGAAGTGGAGAAACAACTTGGTAAAAGTATTAAAACCTTAAGATCCGATAGAGGTGGAGAATACTTGGACCAAGAGTTTGAACGCTTATCCGAGGGATCATGGTATTCTTGATCAGGACACCTCCAAAACACCACAAATGAATGGAGTTTCTGAAAGGAGAAATCGCACCCTATTGGATATGGTACGATCCATGATGAGTCGTGCAAATTTGCCAAAATCGTTTTGGGGGCATGCCCTGCAGACAGCTTCCTATACTTTGAATCGTGTTCCATCAAAGACTGTTCCTTCTACTCCATATGAGATATGGAGAGGTAGAAGACCAAATCTTTCACATATGAAGATTTGGGGATGTCCAGCTTATGTAAAGCGGGATGTGTCAGATAAACTTGAACCAAGATCTGACAAATGTCTATTTGTGGGATATCCAAAAGAAACAATTGGATATTACTTCTATCATCCAATTGAATCAAAAGTGTTTATCTCAAGACATGCTACCTTTCTAGAAAAAGAGTTTATTCTAGAGGAGAGTAGTGGGAGTAAGATAGATCTTGAAGAGGTTCAAGATAAACAAATAGACAAAGAACAGTCGATGGAACTGGAGCTAGCTTCTCATGAGGCGCAGCAAGAAGCTCCAGATACACAGGATCTTCGTAGGTCTAATAGACTACGCCATTCACCTAAGAGGTATGATGACATATTCATCTTAGAAGAAGATGATACTCGAAGAGGTTCTAGAAAATAAAGACTCCAAGAAATGGCTTGAAGCTATGAAATCGGAAATGGATTCCATGTATGATAATAAGGTATGGATTTTAGTCGAACCACCTGAAGAGATAAAGCCTATAGGGTGCAAATGGGTCTTCAAAAAGAAGACCGACATGGAAGGTAAGGTTGTTACCTATAAAGCAAGGCTAGTGGCTGGGTTATAATCAAAGACAAGGTGTTGACTTTGAGGAGACCTTTTCACCTGTAGCCATGCTTAAATCCATTCAATAATGCTTGCTATAGCTGCATTACTATGATTATGAAATTTGGCAAATGGATGTTAAAACAGCTTTCCTTAACGGAAACCTTCAAGAAGAAGTGTATATGACACAACCTGAGGGGTTTACATCTAGAAATGCCAACAAAGTATGCAAATTGCAAAGATCTATTTATGATCTAAAGCAAGCTTCTAGGAGTTGGAACATTCGTTTTGATGAAGTAATCAAAGGGTTTGGTTTCTTACAAAATCAAGACGAATCATGTGTATATAAGAAGGTCAGTGGGAGCTCAATATGTTTCCTTGTGTTATATGTGGATGACATATTAATTATGGGAAATGACATACCCATGCTTCAAGCAGTAAAGGTATGGTTGTCCAAGAATTTCTCCATGAAAGATCTAGGAGAAGCAATCTACATTCTGGGAATGAGGATCTATAGAGATAGATCGAAAAGATTGTTGGGCCTTTCACAATCCACATACATAGATAAAATGTTAAAGAGATTTAACATGGAAAATTCTAAGAAAGGCTTGTTGCCAATATCTCATGGCATTTACCTTTCTAAGGATATGTGCCCTAAAACTGAAGAGGAAAGGGCACGCATGATTAGAACACCTTATGCTTCGGCGATAGGTTCTATCATGTACTCTATGTTGTGTACTAGACCCGATGTCTCATATGCTTTAAGTGTTACAAGCAGATACCAAGCTAATCCTGGTGACAAACACTGGGTGGCTGTCAAAAATATTCTCAAATATTTGAGAAGAACGAAAGACAAGGTCTTGGTATATGGAGGTGCCAATTTGCAAATCGAAGGATACACTGATGCCAGCTTCCAATCTGATAAAGATGATAGTCGGTCTCAGTCTGGGTACGTGTTCACATTATATGGTGGAGTTGTGACTTGGAAGAGTTCCAAGCAGGAGACCATAGCGGATTCTACAACTGAAGCTGAATACATCGCAGCTGCTGAGGCAGCCAAAGAGGCCGTTTGGATCAAGAAGTTCATCTCTGAACTTGGTGTGGTTCCTTCCATTAATGATCCAATAACTTTGTATTGTGACAATAATGGAGCAATTGCACAGGCAAAGGAACCAAGGTCTCATCAACGGTCCAAACATGTATTAAGACGATACCATTTGATCAGAGAGATCATTGGGAGAAATGATGTAAAGATAGAAAGAGTCCCCACGGATAAGAATATAGCTGATCCGTTGACTAAGCCTTTGTCTCAAAAATTACATGATAATCATGTAAGCTCATATGGCCTTAGGCATGTGAGTGATTGGCTTTAGTGCAAGTGGGAGATTGTTAGTATATATGCCCTAAAGACAATCACTTTTAGGGTCCCTTATATTTACTTGAATTATTTATGCATTAATAAATGACATATTTATCACATTGATTGCTTGTATGTTAATACTTGTGTGATAAAGTCCCTAGAATAAACTTGATCAATGAGATTATAAGTGTTATGATGATGAGACTCATTCGATTAATTATAAAGTTTATTCTTAAATATCTCTAGTCAAAGTATTAATAAGAAGGGACATTACTAATACGTATAGACTAGCATATACTATGCCGCTTTTGTTAATAAAATAGTAGATCTCATCTACTATGGTGTATGAGACACCTAAGCAAGTATATGGGTGCTTAATGATATGATCAAATTCACTAGATTGATCCACTTAGAGATTACTTTTGTGCCAAAAAAGGTTAATCTCTAAATGACATTTTATGTAAATGATTCTTGGACTTAAGATTTTCATAGTATCTTGAATATGGATGTGTATGTTTCAATTGTTATATGATTGCTCCTGTAAAAAGGGAATGCTCACATCATTAACGTTTGGGTATATACATTTGAAGTATGGAAAGGTAGTGAATAATCTATAAGGATTCACCACCTCTTGTGGAAGAGGAGTTATCTCATTGTTGGCCTCTTGTGAAATATGACTCAAGAAATCTTAGTACTAAGTGAATGAGTCTTAAAAGCTGGTTTTAAGTACTTGTTCTTTTAGAGTTATATTTTGGTACAAGAAAGATACATTAATCATGTATGGAATTGGTACATGTTCCATGATTAATGTGAGATAAGTATGGTGAAAGGATATAAATTACATAGTAAATGTTCATTGAAAGGTGAAGTCATCCACTTGACTTTTCTCATTACTTGGGTGGTCATGATGCATTGCTAGATGCCAATCTTGATCTATAAGAATGAGTCAATTGATTGATTGAATCAATGATAAATTAAAAGGGTTTTTTAATTTATCTAACTCTTATTAAGTGAGAATTATGATTTATTCTTATTGCCAAGTAATTGAGAACCTAATGGGTCACACACTTTAAGAATTCCTTTGGTCGAATTAAATGTGATTCAAATAATGATTTAAAATTATTGAATTGGACTATTTATGGTTTAATTTGTGAGACAAATTAAACATTGAGGACTTATGGTGTAATTATGGTTGTTTCTTCCAAGACAAGGAGTTGTACTTGGATTAGGAAATTGGATCCTTAAGGAAACTAAGTTATGCTTGGATTAGGAAACTGAATCCTTAAGCAAACTAACTCCGATTTCCATACGGTTTTGGAACAACCTAATGGTCTATAAATACCTCATATTACTCTTGCTTAAAGATACAAGACAAGACACAATTTTGAGGGTTTTATCTCTGAAAATTCGTTTGGAAAAATTACCCAAAAATTAGAAAGTTGGGCTAGGGTTTTATTTTAGAGTGTTAAGAGGAGAAAAATTGTTTCTTCTTCCTACTTGACATTCGAGCAACCCTAGTTGTGAGATTGAGTGATTATCTCATTCACTTGTGTCAATAAAGGTTAGCTAGCACTAACACAAGCAATGGTTGAATAGCCTTGGAGGTTTCGGCAAAAGGAATTCGTGTGGATCACCGTTAGAGCCGTGCAGCTTGGCTGCCACGTGGATTCGTCACCCCTCTACGCGCGTTGTTAGTACTCCATTGTTTAAGGTATTCTCAATAAACACCCTTGTACAAATTGCATGTTTTTATCAAGGATTGATCCTCTCTTGGAATTGAAAATTTTAATTTTATCCGCTGCTTTATTTCTTCAATTCCTAACAGAAAGTAGATCAACTATAATGCTTTAAATTTTCTTCCATCCCTTGAGTTTATGTGTGATATATTAATATGCACACATACACATATTTAATTGAACACAATTTTGTTTTTCTGAAATGGAATTGAGTATTAATACTAAGAAATTAAACAAAATTGATAAGGATCCAATCATATATGAGTATTATCTTTCAAGTTTTAACCTTCATAAAACCTTGCAGCTCCTAGGTAAACATTTTATGACATTGAGACTTATTTAATTTTATTTGTAAAAGTGCGGCTATCTCCTACGTTAACTTGAACAATCAACATTTAAACAAAATCACCACTCCTACCGACTCAAGAATGGATGAGGGATAAATGTCATCGTGAGTGGAGAGAGAAGTGAAAGATCAAATCTTTAGAGACCATCATTTCTGTTATTGGTTAACACTACAGTTGTAAATCGTGTTCTAAGAATGATCGACTTGCCTTAAGCAAATCTGTAATCAGGCACAAATTTTATAAAATATATAATAAATAAAAAAATATGCTATGTTTTCTTTTTCTATTTGGTTTCTAGATTATTTGCAAAATTTTTCTTAAATACGTAATAAGTACAAAATATTATTATCTCACATGCTACCACCAGCTGATATACTACTATTGCTATCATTATCAATATATTATAAGTACGATGATGTTGTTATCTTTACTGACTACTAGTCTTTAAGGCATACTTGAGGCGTGTACAACTAACTAGTAAAAGAGTAATTTTTTTATTCACTATCAGTGTATACACAAATAGGTGTAGATACATGTCATGTAATTCAATTTCAAACTTGAAATTCACTTTTTGCATAAATAGTATATATCTACATTTGTTAGTGTAAAAAAATTTACTACACTGATAGTAGATAACAACTTAATCCATAAAAAATTTGTAAATTTTTTTTCTCTTTCCTACTACATTTGACAATGAGGGTTAATTCCACTTTATACCCTTCAACTATATCTAATTTACATCCCACATTATATGTTGTATTATATAGATAAATAAATATTTTCTTCTTCCTAAAGTATGAGTGCTTATTATTTTATTTATCGAATGTTTCATTTTTGCTTAACTAGTAACCAAAAGCACTGTTTGTTTTGAGGGAATAGGAAGGAAAGAAAAGGAAATGGAGGGATAAGGCTTTTTTATAGTTGGATTGATTTTTCAAGAGAAAAAGAAAATGATGTGGAAGGAAAGGGAGGGATAAAATTTAGTTATTTATTAGTATGCCTTTTGTGTAAAAGTGGGCAGCAACTAAGTGAAAGGAAACTAAGAGTACTGAAAATTTTAAAATTTCCTCTAGTTATTTATTAGTTTGCTTTCCATCTAAAAGTGGATGGCAATGGAGGAAAAGAAAACTAAGATTAATGAAAATTTTAAAATTTCCTAAAAAACTTTATCTATTTACAAATTAGACTTTTAAATTATGAATAAAAATATAACTAACACATGATTGTTTCCTTTCCTTTCCTTCTATAATCCAAACATTTAATTCAAATAAAATGGATGGAATCTGCTTTCTTCTAGTCTCCTTTTCTTTCTGTTCCATTAGAGTTCTCTCCATTCCTTTCCTTTCCTTCAATTCAAAAAATGCCTGTGTTTTCTCCATCACACCAATTATATTAAAACAGTAAGTTATGTATATACTATACGAATACTTTTCAAAGGCAGAATCAATTTAGTCCCTGAAAATCAAGTGGAACTACAAAGTCTAGACTGCCTTGCTGATGTCAAATGCTGACTTCAATTTTGTGAGAATCTTTGGGATGGATTTTCCCTTTTCCTTTTAATAGTCATTGTTCTAGTTTTTACTTTTTATATAAGTTGCAATGGATGTATTGGCAAAGGGAAAATCACCAATTTAATCCCTAAACTTTTTCACCAATGCCAATTTTGGTATTTCAAAGGCTTTTTTACATGCAATTAGTCCTTAAAGTAAAATATCTATACCAATAAAGGACCTATTAGGTAGCGCCACCCCAATATCTTTCTTCTTACCAAGACGGGCGGCCACTCAGGGGAACATTAGGAAGAAGACATTAGGGCCCTTTTAATGATGGACGAAATACAGTAAATGAAAATACAGTTGGGTTTAATGGTGCTGAAGAATAGAAAAGGAAATTTGGGTTCTTCCAACCAGCCCTAATCGTGGATTCCAACAAAATATGTCTTCAATTTCCTCCTTCAATTTCTAATGAATCTAGTCGGAACTTTATTACTGGTTGGCAGATTCAACTACTGAGAAGGAGGAAGAGGACATAGTAATGGCTTGGGGCAAATAGAGCTACTAAATTTTGAAGAAGAGCAAGTAAATGCATCATCAGATGAGATAATAGATATATAGAGGAAGTTAAAACTGCAACACCTAATAATAAACCTAATAGTAATAGATACGTAGAGGAAGTTAAAACTGCAACTAGTACATGCAATTACACAGTCCGTCGGGGTCTGTCATCTTCATCCAATATCATTCCATTTGACGACTTGACAATATCAATGAAAACATCCTGGAACATGATGATAATGATGATGAAGCAGTGCAGTAGCGTAACTCCCACACATAATTCTTCCTGACAGATACACTAGTATTTGTTATTATTCTCTGCCGGCCAAAGCTTCAATGATCCCTGGCAGCTCTATGTCCTGCCAAAAGTCATCACTCCCACTCCCATTCCCATCGTCCCGCCGATATGAGCTGCAGTAGTAGTGGTAGTACCACGTCTTGTTTCCTTCTGCCATCACCACCTTTGCAGTCAATGCGGCCGCTACCTGAATCTTTCAAGTGGTGGAGGTTAAGGGCTGCGGTAGAGGCTGGATATTGTGGAAATTGAGCTGGGCCTTGGGGTCCTTCTAGACAGTATGCAGCCACGTCGTATGCCCTTGCCGCCATCTTTGGGCTTGGGAAAGAACCCGGCCATATCCATGATTTCTTTTGGGGGTTCGCAAATTTCCAACACCCATTTGCTAAATTATCAAGAGTTGCCCTGGTTTAATCACTGAAGTTTCTCCTTTTATTTTGCATTTTAGAGGGGCAATTTGAGGACATTTTTTGTTGGAATCCATGTTTAGGGCTGGTAGGAAGAACCCTAATTTATTTTTTTATCCTCTAGCACTATTAAACCCATACTATATTTTTATTTGCTCTACTTCGTCTATCATGTCTTCTTTCTAAAATACCGCTAATGGGTGCCTATCTCAATCTGAGTGAGAAAGAAATATGTTTGGGGTGGCGCCGCCTGATAAGCGCTATGAAACCCATTTGTATTTTTATTTGCTCTATCCATCATTAAAAGTGCCCTAATGTCTTCTTCCTAAAATACCCCCAGGGTACTCGTATGAGTGAGAAGAAACATGTTTAGGGTGGCGCCGCCTTATAAGTCCTTATTGGCTTTATTGGCATAGACATTTTAAGGACTAATTGCATGTAAAAAAAATAAAAAATCTTTGTGAGACCAAATCGGTGTTAGTGAAAAAGTTCTGGGACTAAGGGTCCATTTGGGATATTTCCTATCGAAGTTATTTTCCTAGAAAATTATTTCCTTTTCCATAATTTTCCGGTGTTTGGTTATTTAGTGAAAATATTTTCCAAATTCCTTTTTCCACAATTTTCAGGTGTTTGGTTTGTCAGTGAAAATATTTTTTGACTTCTTTTTTTTCCTTTTTTTAGTATTTATTGATATATTGCAAATGTTTTCCCACCCTTAAATATTCATCTCATTATCAATTAGTTTTACTTTCTATCCACCATAATCGTATTCTCATTTTCAGCAAACATTTATTGAAATTATACTATAAATCCTTAAATGGAATAATTAATTGAAATTATACTAAAAATCAAACATTTTTGTGGCAGAATTTAATTAAGACATGCATAAATAATCACATATTCTTGGATTTATATAATTCCATGCAAATAAAGGTAGATTTCAACATGTTCCCTAGCAATGAAATTCCAATAGCTATGTAACAACAAAACCAATTTAAATCAAGACTTTAAAATTATAAAACATTTTAAGATAGTAACAGATGAATAAAGATATATCTCCACATCTTTTTCAAGCTATTTTAAGAACCAAGAGACCATCATTTATACATGAAACTGCCCCGAGAAGATTATATAGAACACTACATTATGTAGTGATGTTTCCATTTAAAAAAGTAGAGAAACTTTACCAATGAAAGAAACAAGGTGAGCTCAGATGATTTAGAAAAGAGAAATGCTAGTAAAGGGCAAACAAAAGAAAAAGAAAAACTATCGATTACATCTGGATATTCAAGTTCCACGAAATAACAAAACACAACATCTAAGTGGCCTATAGAAATTTGGCTCCTATAGGAGTCTAGTCAGAAATTTGGTCCAGACCCTAAGTGGCCTTTTAGGACCAAAATTTAACTAATTCAAGAAGCTATACATTTAGAGGGAAAAAAAAAAGAAGAAAAACTACAACCACTATCTAGATTATCTATTTCATCTTCTTCGCGTGTAATCTGCATACATAACATGTGCAATTGCATCCCTTTTCCTTGCCCATTCTCTATTTTCTGCTCGCCTCTCACTTTGTGTTTGATAAGGTTGTGTAAGAGATGCTTGTTTAGGCAGAGCATGGAAGAGGTCAAATCCCGAGTCCTCACCAAATATTTGACCCCATCATCTGATATTAAAAAACAGGTAAAAAAACCAGACCTCCTCCATTTCGGGCAACACTCTCAACGATCAGGAAAGAGGCCGTTTCTCCTTCCAATCTAAGCACGTGCCATCCTCGTGAGTGACGACCATCTTCCAGCCAATTGGGTGCAGCCACATCAGCAAAAGAACCACTCTCTTTAGCATCCGCATTCACTCTTTTACTAGATATGTAGATTAAAATATTGTAATCTATTGGGCAAAAAACTGGAGCGGCCATTAAACTATTGTTCGGGTCAACTTTTAGCCATCAAACAATTTTTCGTCATCAATCGGTCATTGAACTAACTAATCAGCATATTCGTGAACATTTCGTTGTTTATTACTCTTAATCCGGAAAATAATCAAAATAAAGGGCTAATTGCAGGGGTAGTTTTGTCAAATAATAACCAGATCCTATACCCCACAATTATTTCTGATGCCAAACATTTATGCAAGTATGAATATCTGGGAGCAAAAAGTAGGGACTATTTTTTATGTCAAATATAAATGCAAGTGTGAATATTTGGGGGCAAAAATTAGAGACAAAAAAATTAGGGTCTGGTTATTAGTTGACAAAAATACCCCTACAATTAGCCAGTTATCTTGATTATTTTTCGGGTTAGGAGTAAAAAATGACGAAATGGTCACGGGTGTATTGACTAGTTAGTTCAGTGACCAATTGATGATGAAAAATTGTTTGATGGCTAAAAATTGACCCGAGAAATAGCTTAATGGCCGCTCAGGTTTTTTGACCTAAACTATTTCAATTATTATATACCACGAAGAGCACGCCGACACGCATGTGTCAGCTCCAAATGCAACTACTAGTGTACCGTAGTTTGTGAATTGTCCAAATATTGTACCTGTTCATCCATGAGATAGCAAAGCACAATATTTATCCTCCAAAATGTTATTTAATTTGGGATTTCATAACCCATTATTACACATGTCTGGCAAACAACCAGGATTACATTTCATCTCTCAGTACGTACGAGAGAGGAACTTAGTCGACGGCATGGAACTTATTCATGGACTTTCTATCATAAGCCAGAACATCAGAGTTAACATAAGGTCTGATTGATACATCAGGGCAATAGTATTCCCCTTCAAGCATCATCATCCCTCCATATCTGGGAAAATCTCGCATCCAGGGATCAATCGATCCAGTTAGAGCACCACATCCTATGAAACCGTCAGCGTTAGTATCGTTAGTCAATCCCAGGAATACTTTGCTACTAGGACTGTATTCGGCTAGATAACAATTCCAGTCAATGAAATTTACGGCGAGCGGATAGGGATGGGCGATGCCAGGAACGAAAGAACATGAAGGATGCCCGAAAAATTCCACCCACACGTAGTCAAAGACGCCAGTTTTGAGAGGAGCGTCAAGATAAAAGTCGGGAATGTCACATAGTGGTGCTGCAGACAAGTACACCTTTCTCTCATCTGTGCTATAACTCGCGATTGCGCTGGCGAGAACATCCAAATTCTCTTTTGATCCGCTTTGGATACGGAAGTCTATTCCATCTAAAGTAGCATTGAGAGGACCAGAGCTTGAATTATCGCCCAAATAATTGTCCCACAGATGTTTTGCAACATCGTGAGCAGCACTGGCAGAAAGCACCGGCCTCCCACTGAGGGAAAGCAATACTTTGACGCCTTTGGCCCGGCAGACATCTATCGCAGGACCTAGGTAGCCGCAGTCGCGCTGGATGTTCGGACCGCAATGGTGGTCTAAGCTCAAGAATGGTTGGCTACCATTCATATCTAGGAAGGCGAGAGCCACGTATTCATAGACACCACCGCTGCATATCTCAGCCAGGTTTCCATCATTAGGACTTTGGCCCCAGTAGAACCCAATGTCAGAGCCTTCTGAGGACCTGATCGAGGATGAAACCATCAGCAGGGGTATTATTGCTAAGAACAGGGGTCGTAAACTAGCAGCCATTTTGAATATTGTTTTGAGTTGTGGTGATTTTGGCTGCCGAATGATCGGCCATTTATAGAGGAGTTCATCTTCTTAGGTGCCAAGGAGTCAGGTTTGTTTGGAAAAAGTAAATTTGGTGAATTTATTTGTCAAATTTGCTTGCTTGCTTGCTTGCTTGCATCATCAACACATTTTCCAACAACTTTTTTATTTCATATACATCACATCAATCAAAGTGTTACAGTAGCTAAATCAAATAAATATCTCAAATAAATTCTAATCCAAACAATATTTGGCATTATTAGTAGCTAAATCAAATAAATATCTCAAATAAATTCTAATCCAAACAATATTTGGCATTAATTGGTTATCTAAGTACTGTAACACTTTTTTTATATGATGTATGTGAGATAAAAAAGATAGTTCAAAAATATGTTTGATGATGTAAGTAAGTAAATAAAGGGGTATCCAAACACTTCCTAGACGACAAATTGATGTGGTACGATAAATGCAACAGGCGCCCTCAATGGCTGGCCTGAACTTATGTAGATTATTCTGAAAACGTAATGAGACAAGACAACTGAGAGAGTGCCCCATGCAGCGAAATTGATCTGATAATGGTGACAATACAATCATTTTTTATATATTCAGCTGAATTATACAAGTTGAGAGATCACATGATATATGCAAATTGACAAGGGGCACCATTCAGTAAAAGGTTATGGAGAAAAAAGACAAATTATTAGGTTACAAGATGACAAAGTTTTTCATAAAGTATGAGATTATCAATGAACCAGGTAGCTGAAATAATAGAGACTTATTTTCACCTAATCTCAAGGTTATCCAGACTGGAATTATTTTAAGGAGATGGGGCCTCTGCTGTTCAATGTTTATTGCATGTGTAGAATGCGCATTTGCCCATTTCTTCACGTTCTTACTTGAAAATGTCCCTTTGGAGATAACAACTGACAGGTGCCGAACCTGTGCAATAATAAATATTAAAATCCTAATTACCACCACAATTAATTATAAAATAATTCTGAGTACTGGAGCAGGGACTCCGGATGTGCAATGGGTTACTGGCTTCACCCTGATTCCAAGGAGTATGCTACACCCGATATACCAGAATTATCTCTGAGAAAATATTAACTTGCAGTAGTGGCAAGTAAGGTCGTCTCCTCAGGGAACGGTAGGAAATTGTTTCTTTCTAGGTCACAGTAAAATGGGGGGTTTGGATGTGATAGAACTGGAAATAAAATAAATAAAATAAGTAAATGAAAAATGAAAATACCAACTAAATAAATCACCAGAGAACGAATAGAGAATAATTTAATAAAAATGCAAGTAATGAAATTCTACCCAAAGGAACAACTTCTCAGGCACAGTCCAACCAATTGATCATTGATGCATAAATATTTCATTAATTTGTCACTAGGTTAGTTATAGTTGCCAACAAGCTCTGACAACCAGCTTTTCCTTACTTTTTCGACAGCCAAGGTACGACCGTTGACTGCTTCTCTAACCAGATAACAACCCTAGGTACGACCATAGGAATTTAATTACCCAATTGCATTAAAAGCTAGAAAAACCCAACCCTAACCAACGAACACGCTAAGAGGGTTCATTTAAGCTAGATCATACGTTTCCCCAACATAAAACCAATTATGGTGGTCGCCACTAATTATTAACTAAATGAACGATTACGTATTCAATTAGTTAATTTGACAGTAGGCTATTAGGTTAAATTAAATATCCGGCCGTGATACTCAATTAACAAAATAACCCTCAATCAATTAATCCAGAAAACGTATGAATAGTAACAAATTAAAAGAAATAATAAAACTCGATTAGATCTCACAAATGATATGGACTGCGCCTTCGAGTCACCCTTTGAGTAGATAAGAGATTTAGCTGCTCCTCATGGAGAATCGCATCCAAGAATTGTTTGAGAAACTTTCAACCACGATTAACCAAAGGAAGAAACAAGAGGAAGCAACCTACGAAGGAGTTTTGTTTTCTAGATATTGCGTGGAGTTCCTCCTCTTCTCCAAGCGACGGCTTGGCTCATCCTATATAAGAAAACCTAAGATTCCCTATTTAACTAGGAATTTCAGTCCTAATTGGAGTCTAACTTACTAAAAAGCAATAATAAAGTAAAATAGGGAAACCAATTACAACTTCCCTAAAATAAAATTGTCTTTTACCAATTCCTAAAAATAAAATAAAATAAAGTCTTCAATCCCTCTTAGGCGCAGGATTTTTTCCAGAAATCCTTCTTCACATCCAAATACAGCTCGTCCACGCCTTTTCCTTGGGAGTTCTGAAATTTCCACCAAATTTGCACTTTGTAAGCTCCAAATAATTCCAATGACCTAAATAAATGCCAAGAATCAAATATGAGTAGAATCAAGCAATTAACACAATTATCTTGGCACAATAAAAGGGAAATCTCCATAAATTATGTGCACAATTAAGGACTTAACAAATTCCCCCACACCTAGACGATGCTTGCCCTCAAGCATTCTCTAATCCAAACTCAGACTCAAAATAACAAATGTAGAATAGCATAATAGATTAGCACAAATACTCCACATTTCCTTGACAATCTCATCAAAGGCAGGATGTTCAAGACTTGACAATCCTCATATGGAAAATAGTGTATGCACTCAGCACTCAAGTTGTTTAAAAGGGATATATACACTCAAATCAGCACCATAGAAAGTCATTGCCATAAGCTTGCTAATCTATCACATCTCCACCACTGAATATAAATTCAAATGCAAGAATCAAAGGGTCTTTAACAAGGGTTGTAACGGGGCTTGAGGTAAAGGTTGGACAAAAAGGGTAATTTAGGTTATAAACGTCAAAGAGAATACCTCATTATCCCTTACATGAATTAAAATATCACACTCATTCACATAGTCATCTCTTAATCACCACAACAACTTCCAAGCATAGCAAGTGCAAACATAACAAGGGATTAATCCCATGGCACTTTATTAACACAAGTGCTTAACGCACGGTTTTTTTTTTCTCATTCTTTTTTTTTGTCATCATTTTTTTCTTTCTTTTTTTTTTTTTTTTTGCAACAAGACATTGATAACATACGAACACATAAAAGCACTTGCCAGCTATAGATATAATCACCTTCCTTGACTTGTGATATCATCATGCAAAAAAAACATTAAGTTATTCCTTTGACATATGGTTCAAACAAAAAAGGGTTTTAAACAAAGGGGTTAAAGGGTGATAAAATGTGTTGTTAAACAAAGAAAAAGTTTAAGGTCCAACTTGGTCAACTAGGGGAAAATATAATAGGGACAGGTCTTTAAAAAGCTCAAAAGGGTTAAACCTAATTGCCCTTATCATCTTCATGCATCAAACTCAATAATGTGGTCTCGACATGTACATCATAGCAAGTTCTAGAATGATCTAACTCGATGTGATAAGTACACTCACAAACGATGAAGAACAAAATTTGAATAATAAGATACTTAAGCTCAAAAATTCACAAATGGCTATATGTCATGTCAAGAACATCCGTCATTCAAATCAATTGCAAGTAAATAGAATATCCATGCAAATGCCATTACACTACTCCTATTTGCATTTCAATCACATAAGACCCACTAAACATAAAAAGAAAAAAAATAACGAGAAAAAGACCACAAACAAGTGACTAGAATTGAAAAAAAACACAAACAGAAACTAAAGTTTTGAAAAGCTAAGAAAAATTAAAACTAAAACCAGCAAAGCCAAAACACTCCTCCCCCACACCTAAACATTACATTGTCCTCAATGTAATAAAACCAAATAAAGAACGGAGGACTTCCCTGAAGGGTAAAGCTATGGCTGGAGAGGGAAAGGGGGTTGGAACCCCATAAAGTCAAAATAGGCGGCCATGTGCTGAAGCCGCTCTTCCAAGTGTTGATGGCATGCATCCACAGAAGATGGTGGAGGGGCGGAAGTGGAATGACCGGCAGAAGCAGCGAACTTCTTCTTTTTTTTTTTTTTTTAGTCCCGGACAGAAGCCTTGCCCTGGTAAGGCCAAGGCACGCCTTAACCAAGGAAGTCTTCTATCCATCCAGGTTTTTTTTTTTTTAAGTTGTGGGCGAAGACTTTCCACAAAAGCCAAGGCCATAACTTGGAGAGTCTTGACCATCCTTTTTTTTTTTTTTGTTGGTCAGAAGCCTTTCCTCCTTACAGCGTAGGCACGTCATAACCTTGAAACCCTTCTGTTCAAAAAATTTGTGTAGATAAAAATGTGATCAAAAGGCTTTCCTCCTGAAGAACGTAGGCACGCTCTAACTGTGAAAGTTTTCTGTCCAAGCCAAACGAAAAAAAACTCCATTGAGCAAAGTTTTGGCACACACACCCAAGGCCTACAAACACAAAATTCCTATTAAAACAAGAAAATGACTTAACATAAGAACTAAAAACTCAAAAGATGGGAGAATCAAAATTAAGCAACAAGAAATAATGAAAAATCAGAATTTTTGGATTGCCTCCCAAGTAGCGCCTTTCTTTAATATCTTTGGCTAGACATAAAGCCTTATTTGCTCAAGGAGGATAAAATCTTGTAGCTCGTTTCACTGCTTTCTTCTCTACATAATCTTCATACCCTTCATAAGTAGAGTAATCTTTACGCACACGAGCTTTTTTCTTTCCTTGACTAGAGAATAACTCCAAATAAGCAAGCAATGACTTTTGTTCTTCAGTTACTTCTTCATCGTGACTAATTAAAAACTTAATAGTCATCGCAGCTCTTAACTTATTCCTGTCATGAAACTCAAAAGCTTCTGGTATGACAAAATCAATCTCATTAGTGGAAAATATAAAATTAGAGTTAAGAGTCTGTTGGCTAGGAGATGAAGAAGATATCACCACAGTTGGGTTTTGATTAGTGGACTCTTATTTGAGAGATTTGAGAGAGATTTGAAGTTGAGGTCCCGTTACATCTTTCTCAACAACCTCTTCAACCGCATGTTTAGATCTTTCCTTTTGAATCTGCGATTCTTCACCATTTTCCAAGGTAGTTGCACTCATATTTGGATCGGACTTGACAATGGTCTGTGAGGGCAATTTTTCAGGAATTTGAGATGCTAATACGCTTATTGCACCTACCATTCGATTTACTCGATTCTCCAAATTTCGAATGCTTGCCTCCGTTTTCTGTTGAAAATTTCGAATGCTTGCCTCGGTTTTCTGTTGAAATTGCAAAGTGTTAGATGCTAATGTTTTAATGATATTCTCAAGAGTTGTACCTGAATCAGATGAGAATGGTTGATTCTCAAATAGGTGTGATGGCTGGTATTCTTGATGATCATTCGAAAAGAAGCTTTGTTGCCAATTTCCACCGTAGCTCATGTTAGGATGATCCCTCCAATCTGAATTATATGTGTTGGCATATGGGTCATACTGCCTACGGGGCATGGGCATGTTACCAGTCATGTTCACCTGCTCAACTCTCTCACCTTGCAATATTGGGCAATAGTCTGTGGGATGGTTTATATCTTCGCAGATTCCACATGCCTTGACCTGCTGCCGTTGTCTCACGGCCCATTGTCGAATAAGACACGTTAATTCAGATAATTGTTGTTGAATGGATGGGACATTTACCTCATGAACTCCTCCATAATTGAAATTTTGTCCATGACCAAATGGAAGAGTATTGTAAGCCATAAATCAACAACAAATCAAAGAAAATATATCCAAACAAAAAAATAACTTAAAAAGAAACAAATTAACCAAAACACCGTCCCCGGCAACGGCGCCAAAAATTGACAGGTGTCGAACCTGTGCAATAATAAATATTAAAATCCTAATTACCACCACAATTAATTATAAAATAATTCTGAGTACTGGAGCAGGGACTCCGGATGTGCAATGGGGGTTACTGGTTTCACCCTGATTCCAAGGAGTATGCTACACCCGATATACCAGAATTATCTCTGAGAAAATATTAACTTGCAGTAGTGGCAAGTAAGGTCGTCTCCTCAGGGAACGGTAGGAAATTGTTTCTTTCCAGGTCATAGTAAAATGGGGGGTTTGGATGTGATAGAACTGGAAATAAAATAAATAAAATAAGTAAATGAAAAATGAAAATACCAACTAAATAAATCACCAGAGAACGAATAGAGAATAATTTAATAAAAATGCAAGTAATGAAATTCTATCCAAAGGAAGAACTTCTCAAGCACAGTCCAACCAATTGATCATTGATGCATAAATATTTCATTAATTTGTCACTAGGTTAGTTATAGTTGCCAACAAGCTCTGACAACCAGCTTTTCCTTACTTTTCGACCAACGACCGTTATTTGCTTCTCTAACGGATAACAACCCTAGTGCGACCATAGGAATTTAATTACCCAATTGCATTAAAAGCTAGAAAACCCAACCCAACCACGAACACGCTAAGAGGGTTCATTTAAGCTAGATCATACGTTTCCCCAACATAAAACCAATTATGGTGGTAGCCACTAATATTAACTAAATGAGCGATTACGTATTCAATTAGTTAATTTGACAGTAGGCTATTAGGTTAAATTAAATATCCGGCCGTGATACTCAATTAACAAAATAACCCTCAATCAATTAATCCAGAAAACGTATGAATAGTAACAAATTAAAAGAAATAATAAAACTCGATTAGATCTCACAAATGATATGGACTGCGCCTTCGAGTCACCCTTTGAGTAGATAAGAGATTTAGCTGCTCCTCATGGAGAATCGCATCCAAGAATTGTTTGAGAAACTTTCAACCACGATTAACCAAAGGAATAAACAAGAGAAAGCAACCTACGAAGGAGTTTTGTTTTCTAGATATTGAGTGGAGTTCCTACTCTTCTCCAAGCGACGGCTTGGCTCATCCTATATAAGAAAATCTAAGATTCCCTATTTAACTAGGAATTTCAGTCCTAATTGGAGTCTAACTTACTAAAAAGCAATAATAAAGTAAAATAGGGAAACCAATTACAACTTCCCTAAAATAAAATTGTCTTTTACCAATTCCTAAAAATAAAATAAAATAAAGTCTTCAATCACTCTTAGGCAGGATTTTTTCCGAAATCCTTCTTCACATCCAAATACTCGTCCGCCTTTTCCTTGGGAGTTCTGAAATTTCCACCAAATTTGCACTTTGTAAGCTCCAAATAATTCCAATGACCTAAATAAATGCCAAGAATCAAATATGAGTAAAATCAAGCAATTAACACAATTATCTTGGCACAATAAAAGGGAAATCTCCATAAATTATGTGCACAATTAAGGACTTAACAACAGCCTTGCAAATTCAAAAATGCATGCACAGAAACGTCAAATGTGTCCCTTTTACTGTGCTTGGTACCAGGGTCCTATGCCAGCCCCATGTTAATTCGAACTGATTTCTCGAAGTTTGTGAATTTGTAAGGAAAATTCCGAAGAACTGTTCTTTTAATTTTTTTTTTCAAAAGGGTTAAAATATATATTCAGTGAATGCAATGTTCACTTTTGCAAAAACCTAACATGCACTTAAGGCCTCTCTTAAATCCAGCAACCATTGGCAAATCCTAATAACAAAACCTCAAATTTCTGACATGGAAGGAACAGAGAAGGCTAAACTATACATTATTCTATTAGTATATGTCAAGCCTGCAACAAAATTTTTTTCGGTGTAGAAGACAATTACTTTGTCAGATACCTATTTCGATTTTTTATCCCCATTATGCCTTGGAGTTTTTTTTTTTTACCAATAAACAAACTATTAGTCATAAGTCATAACACTAAAAATATGAGTTAAATTTTCTTCAATGATACTAGAGTATACAAATTTTAATACATGACATTTAATTTTAATTTAAATATAAATTCTAAATCCATCATATACAGATAAAAAAAAGTCCTTCATATGCGTTATGCATAAAAAATCGCTAATATATACATTATTAGTACAAGAAAAATACAGCGGCGATTTCGAGAAGCATTTCAGGTATTATAATCTCAAAAATAATATATGAAAATCGGTATTCATATCATTTTTATGATTTTAACCATTTCTTATTTTTACATTAAAGGGTGCTATTGGTGCACTTGATGGCACTCTTGTAAACGCTGTTATACCACGTGCACAGCAAACTCCTTATCGAGGGAGAGGACAAGGAAAGTGCAACCAAAATGTGCTTGCAATTTGTGATTTTAATATGGTGTTCACATTTGTATGGGCTGGTTGGGAAGGAGTGGCACATGATTCTAGAGTGCTAACAGAGACTATGCGAGATCCAACAAGCAATTTTCCTTTTCCTCCAGAAGGTAAAATCATCTTTAAGGAAATTAATATTCATTAATGCTCTTCTTAATACAATATGTATTATTGCAGGAAAATATTATTTATGTGATGCTGCCTATCCACTTACACGTGGTTTCATGACTCCTTATCGTAATACATGCTATTGGTTAGCTGATTTTCAAGGTGGGTGTCGTCCAACCACAAAGGAGGAGAAATTTAATCAGGCACACGCAAGATTAAGAAATGTAATTGAGCATGCTTTTGGAGTACTCAAAGCTCGTTTTCCAATTCTCAAATTGATGGCACCATATCCTTTCCCAACCCAACGGAACATTGTAATTGCATGTGTAGCCATCCACAATTATTTGCAAAGAAGTGGTGTTATTGATACTTGGTTTCATGATTTTGAGAATGAAGAAATTGTGGTACAAAATGAGTAACATACCGAAAACAACACAGAAAATGCAGAACAAGAAGGAGGATCTCAACAAGCTGATCAAATTTTTATGATCAACTTACGTGAGCAAATTAAAAATCAACATTTTTAGCATTTTAGATTAATTATATTAATAGCATATGATAGACTAGCATTTAAATTTTGTCAAAAAAATTTGTTATATTAAAATTTTATTTCCATTTTTAGTTCTTTTTTTGAATAAATAGTTCTTATTTAAATTAAATTTACTCATATGTGCTACTTGTAAAATATACCAATATAATAGCATCATTTATAAATAAATGAATATAAGGACAAAATTGTAAAAACATAGGAAATTCAGCATTCAGTCATATATGATTATGAAACAGAGATAATACATTCAGTGTTTAGATTCAGATAAAAGTTGCGTTAGATTCACCACTTAATAATTCAGTAACTTAATGAATTCAGATTTCAGATTTCAGACTTCTGACTTCAGATTTGAGACTTCAGTTTTATCAAACGCACCCTAAATGTGATTTGGGAATCTTGTCCCACCAGGAAACAGAATTGGACTATTACTCAACTTCCCTCTTCGCCAATCGTGCATTCCTTGTGTATATAGGATATCTCCTCTTATTTTTCCTAATTTGTTGTCAAAATCTTCTCTGAAGATATTTCCTATTCAAACATAACTTCCAAACACACACCAAAAGTATCAACAAGTGTCTAGGGTTTAGCTTTCGGGGGTCCGTCTCTTCAGGCCTCACTTTGAGCTTTCTGGCGTGGGCACGCTCTGGAATGAATGGTCTTCTAGAAATTCACCCCTAAATACACTTTACACACCAAGTGCCTACAATTGACACTAAAAACCAATTATGAAGAGTAACCCAACACTTTGCACAATAAGTGGCCAAAATTTAGATCAAATACCAACAAATAAAATGTACAATTGGCTCACTATCATTCCGTAGAAGTCCACCTGCTCCTGCCTTTGCAGCAGTCATATTCGCTGCTCCGTCCACATTCACTTTGATCCAATCTTCTTCTGGCTTTTCCCACCTGATATTGACTATGCTTTTCGTATTTCCTTCGGGGTTCTCTAGCATGCAATTTTTTGCCGTTTCATCCTTATTTAAGATCATCTTCTGCCTAATTTGCAATTTGTCTGCACTTCCTGTGGCACAAAATTTGTTTCTGCTAGTCCAGATGAGGTGCAGGGTTAACTAGAAGATGATTCGCCAGCTCATATCTGATGTTCCCACGTTTTCTCCCCTAAATTCCAATCCACCCAATCACTTATATTCAGATCCCAAAACTCCCACCAGTTGCTTGGCTTGATCAACTTTCTCCAGATGCTCTTTGCTCGTGGGCATTCCCTTAGCATATGGCTAATTGTTTCAATTTCACCATTATAGATTTAACATTTGTCACTTTGTGTTAGATGCCTCCTACATTTCTCTTGGTTAGTCATTAGCCTTCCATGTTTTATCAACCAGGACAAGCATTGCCATCTTTTCGGCCCCTGTTGATTCCAGACTTTGCTCCACTTTCTATCCATAACTAATTCCTCTGATTCTTCTAATTCTTTCCCATAGGCAAACTTTGTTGTGAACTTCCCAGATGCCTCAAGGCTCCATGTGGCTCTGTCTTCGTTCCCTTCAATCTCACAAATGATCAGTCCAGCCAATTTCTCGAATGATACTCTTGGCAAATATTGGAGCAGCAACGCGACATCCCAACCATTATAACTACTCCAATACTCTATTGCTTTCTTTCCCATTTCATTCTCTGGTAAATCCATTGTTGCTATTTCTTCTAAAGGGTTGTCCTTTAACCATATGTGCTTCCAAAACAGGATCCTCCTCCCATTTCCAAGTCTCTGTCTAGTTCTTTTCTCCAGTATTTTACTTCCTTTCCTAATGCTCCTCCATGCATGGGATTCACCAGCTTTTCTTTAAATTCATTTGTATTTCCTCTGTACTTGGAGTTCAACACTGAGACCCAGAGAGAGTCGTTTTGCTGTGTCATCCTCCATCCCATTTTTGCCATGAGAGTTCTGTTTACTATTCGTAATCTCCTCACACCTAATCCTCCACGTTCCTTTGGTTTTGTTATAGTTTCCCGGTTAATGAAGTGTGCCTTCTTCTTTTCATTTGTGTCTCCCTATAGGAAGCCTCTAGCCATTTTCTCTCCTTCATCTATGACTGTTTTTGGCAGCAAGGATGTTTGCATGGTGTATGTTGGAATTGCAGATATGACTGATTTCACCAATGTTAGCCTGCCTACAAATGACAAACTTCTGCTTTTCCAACCACTGAGCTTCCTTCTGACTTTGTCTAGTATCTCCCCATATGTTCTTTTTATGACTCTTTTGTGCAGTAATGGCATGCCAAGGTATTTCCGAGGTCCTTGGTTAGGCCTATCCCCATCTTTCTGCTAATCCTCCTTGCCAACTTTCTCTTTACATTTGGCAATACAAACAACTTCGACTTGCTCAAGCTTATCTTTTGGCCAGATTGGCTGCACAACTTCTTTAGGATCTTTTCCACTAATTTTGCTTGTTCCGTGCTAGCTTCATTGAACAGAATCAAGTCATCGGTGAAGAACGGGTGCAAGATTTTTGGTCCCCCCTTTGCAGCTCTAATCGCTTTCCAGACACCGTTGTCTACTGCTCCTTCTATCATTTGACTAAGGCATTCCATGCATAATACAAATAGATAGGGGGATAGAGGGTCCCCTTGTTGAGGCCTCCTCGAAGGTTTAAAGGGTTTTGTTAGTTCACCATTCCAACAGATCTGCATTGACGAGGTCTCAACACAGTGCATGATTAGCTCTGTGATATTTCTGAGTAATCGAACCATCTCCAGGGTTTGTCTTAGGAACTTCCAATTAATCCTGTTGTAGGCTTTCTCAAGGTCGATTTTTACTGCCATTGCTCCCCTACTTCCCTTCATTCGTCTCATGGTGTGGATCAATTCTTGTGCAATCACTATGCTGTCACTCGCCTGTCTTCTAGGTATAAAGCTACACTGGCTTTTCCCAACTAACTCCGCGAGGATTGGTCTAATGCGTTGTACCAAAATTTTTGAAATTATTTTATAAGCAACATTGCATAGTGATATGGGCCTAAACTGACTTACGATCTCTGGGTGCTCCACCTTTGGTATGAGAGTGATTATCGTCTTGTTTATGTTACTAGGCATTTGTCTGGATCTGAACACCTTTTGCACAAATTTAACTGTTGTCTCCCCAATTACATCCCAAAATTTTCTGATTCATTCTTGCATGTAATCCATCCAGTCCCGGTGCTTTGGTGGCCGGTATGCTTTGTATTGCTGCCTTGATTTCTAGTACTACCGGATTGCATTGGAGAGATCTCAATTTCCTCTCATCAATATGTGGAATTAGGCTATCTTGCGGATCCAATGGTCTATCCATTCTATCTTCCCTACAGAGTTGCACAAAGAAATTCGCTACCAGCTCCTTTACTACCTCCGGGTCTTCCTGCCATCTCCCTTGTTCATCTTTTGACAGCTTGATCTGATTCCTTTTCCTTCTAATAATGGTGCTAGTATGGAAAAATCTAGTATTTCGGTCCTCAAACTTCAGCCAATTTATTCAGGATTTCTAGAACCAATGAACTTCCTCTTGCTCTAATATTTGATTGTACTCTTTGATCAGTTTATTCTCTAGCTTTACTAATTTGGCTTCATAACCCACCGATAACACTTTCTGTACTCCTTGGAGTCTGGCTAGGCACCTCCTCTTTCTTTGAAAAATGTTCCCGAATTCCTCTTTGCTCCACTCACTTAATGCGTTAGTTAAACCTTTGATCTTTTCATCCATTTCCCCATCATTTAGGTTCCATGAATCTGCTAATTTGTGCCTGAACTGCGGTTGTGTGAACCATGCCATCTCCATTCTGAATGGTCTCTGTCCTCCTCCATGGTTTCCTATTTTCTTGAACTCCACTAGCAGTGGATGGTGGTCAGCGTGTGTGCACACTACGTGTTTTATTACTGCCTCTGGGAATGCCATTCTCCAATCCTAGTTACATAGTCCTCTGTCTAGACGTTTTCTAATATGCGCTCCTCCCTCTTTGCCATTGGTCCATGTGAGTGCTGGTCCTTTGAATTCAAGATCTACTAACCCGCAACTTTCTATTACTTCGACCAAACCCAGATTGCCATAACTCCCTGCTTGTCTTCCTGCCAATTTCTCATTTATCTCCACTATTTCATTAAGGTTGCCTATTATGAACCAAGGGAAGTTGATCTTCTCTCTGACTTCAACTAGATATTCCCATAATTTCCTCCTGATTGTTGTATTCGGCGACGCATATACGGCTAACAGGAGCCATTCTTGGCCCCCTTTATCTTTCACTATAGCATTTATTATTTACTTTTTCATCAAAATCACCTTTACCTCGACCTGTTACTGGTTCCAGTATAACCATATTCCTCCATAAAACCCTTCAGCTTCCACACAAGCTCTATTTGTAAAATTGCTATTCTGCATGATATGCTCTCCCTTTCCACTATGCGTCTTTATCTCCATCAAAATGAGAATTTCTAGGTCATAGCCCTAATCATCTCTTTTAGGTTCCTTCTGAACTCTGCGTTAGCTGCACCTCTACAGTTCCAGCTTATTAATTTTCTTAATCCCATATGGACAAAATGAATTGGTTGGGCTCTGAGCCCTCTCTGACTCCGGCATCATTGCCACTCGGTATTCTATCTCCTCCGTATTTGATGTATTTTAGGCATCCTCTATAGATCTTTCAGTTCCCTATACCTTCCAGTCTTCTCCTCCAATATCCACCCCTGGATTGTTCATCTTTTGAGTAGCTATTACTCTTGTTTCTCCATATCCTATCTCTTTTGAGAATTCTATTTCCAACCTCATGGGGCTCTACTGCTTTTCTTTTTCTTTTAGCTTTGTCCAACCCCCCATTCTGCTTATTCAGCCCTACTGAGCTACTTGTTTCTGTTCTGGGGGATCTTCTCCATGTCTGATGCAGGTGCCTATTCAAAGGTAATTTCCTTCCTGTTTCCCTATTCCATTTGCTTGTTTCTCTCATTAATGGTTAATGGTTGGTTTCTATTTCAGTTCTTTCTTTCTCCCTTTTCTTCGCTTTCCTTACATCTGATTCGTATCTTGGGCTTCTAAATACCATGTCATAGTAGGCCCAGGAATTTCATCCAATTTTTCTTTAGTGTTTCACGTGTATTTTTTTTTCTCCCAATCTATCTGATTTTCCACCTCCTCATATATAGAGCGCCGAGAATCTTGATCCTGATGTTTCCCCGATCTGAAATAAATTGCCCATTGGTCCCTTTCCCTTTCCTCCAACATATTGTTGCCCTCTAGTTCCACTGTTTCTTGTTTCTCTGTGGTTTTGGCTAACTTCCTTCCATGGACCCATCTCCTATTGTTCAGTTTGCTTCTTAGGATATTTACCTTGGCTTCGTTGAGTCACAGGACTGACAGGCCTATTTTCTAGTTTCTGGAATCGGGCTTCTTTAAATTCTCGGTTACTCCTTCTACCTTTCCTCCGATCTGCCATCATCCAAGGCCCATATGGGTTTGTCTCCGTAGCTGAGTCCCTGTTTAGTTCTCAGTTTTTGCTGCCCTCCTTCCACGTGTCTCCAGCTTTCTCAACTCCAGTGTTTGAACTACATTTTCCAGCATCATGCCTGTATTTGCCACAAGCGAAGTAGATTGGATGCAAACCTTCATACGCTATTGGTTGTAGATCTTGATTTATCGAGATGTATAGCATCAGGGGTTTCTGGAAGTCAATTTCAACACACATTCTGGCATATTTCCCCCTTGTAGCCTTAAGTCTTTGTCCATCAATTTTGATTGCCTTCCCAAGTAGATTCCCTAGTTTGAGCAAGAATTTCTCCGAGTAGAACTCCACTGGCAGCCCTGGCAGCCAAATCCAAACCATTGTGGTTGGGATTTCTTCCTTTGAAGCTTGAAATCCTGGCTCCATTTTCCCACAGTTACGTAATGCCCATGGATGATCCATGGGCCCCCGTCCAACACCTTATGGTAGTCCTCCTTGCTTTTGAAGCGTGTTACAAAGGATCCCTTCTCTAGATCCGTCAGTTCAAAATCCTCCCTTAGCTTCCATATTTCCCTCAATTTCTGCTCCAGAGTCCGGTATCCAACCGCTTTCTCCAATACTTTTAGGATCAAGCTTTTCTTCCATGGCTTCCAGTTCTCTTTGATTTCCTCTCTTGGTACTATCATTCTCGGGAACTTTGAGTTGGTGATTTCCTTGTTTATCTCCAAATCTGCTTCTTCTGCTTGCTCCTCCTCTACCTCCTCCATATCATCATCTGAACCTTCATAGAACTCTTCTGAGATATTAAGACCTTTCAATGCGTCATAGAACGAATGCTTTCCCCACTGACCATTTTGATTCATCTGCTCTGTCATCGGTGTACCCGTAGATTCATCACTTGGGTTAGGTATTAGAACCGCTTCCCCGTCCGATCTCCGTTTGAATTTCTTTTTCGTCCTTCAGTTGATGTCTCCCTCATCCTTCTCTTTGTTCGCTTGGTTTGGATCTACATTCTCCATCCCTATCTCCGTGCTCCATCCCTATCTCCATGGAGGAGAAGGGCTGGATGATCTCAGCGCCTTGGTGGTTTGATAACAGTGTTCCCAGAGCTACTTTCTCTCAAACTTGGGGTCATTAACGATAATGTCGATCATGTAATTTACTTCTACTCTCGTCTTACTCTAGGCATATATTGGTACTGGAATTTCATTTTGTCCTGAAGAAAAAAAAAGAAATGAAGTGAAAAGTCCAAGAATATTTCTTGAAATTAAGATAAGAAAATAAGTTATAACATTAACTCGAATCCACATGCGATTACAATGTATTGATGCATCTAGATTATCAGAAAATTGCTGAGACAAGCTGACCATTGAGAGATTGGCCCCGGACTTTTTTGAGAAGTGAGAATAACGACAACATTGTCATTTCCTGCATCTTTTTGAAGGCAAATTTTATAAATTGGAGAGATGAAGTGGTTGTGTAAACTAACAAGGGACCCATTGACCATTGAACAATGGAGGGGAAAAAATTAGAGATTTTAAGTTACAAGATGACAACCAGTTTAACTAGAAAGAGGTCTCGCATCTGCTTTGAAAAAATTAGACATTATTATTTGCCAAATAAAATTTTCTTGTATCATCAATACAATTTTTAACATTTTTTTTATTTCACATAAGTCACATCAAAAAAGGTGGTACAATATTTTCTTTTCCAAATAATCTACTATTGACACACAATTTCCATGAAATGTTGTCTTCACCTAATCCCGAGTCACTGATACTGGAATATAATTCAGATTTCAGCTTAGATGCCTCAAGCTTAATATTGAATTTCATTTAGTAGCATGAGCCACTTCTGCAGCCCATTTGGACTGCTACTTTGTAGAGGTTTTTAAAAAAAAAAAAATTACTGTAGTGATTTGATATATATGAGATAAAAATATGACTAAAAAAATGTGTTTATAGAAAAATTTAAAAATTTTTTAGAGAAAAAAAGCAATCCAAACATGGTAGGATTCTTAACACCTTCCATTTCATAGAAAATTTAAGATTCGCATTGAAGGTTGTTCATCTGTCAATTAGTGCTTTTATTTTATTTTATTTTATTTTATTTTATTTTTTCTTTGGACCGTGAATAAATTGTTACCATTGAAAATAACATAATATCATTTTTTTTCCAATCAAGAAATATTTTACAAATTTCTTTGCCTAACCATTTCGATGTATAATTGTGAGTTGGTCCCTGTATGTTTATTTCGACATAATCTAAGAGTACGATCTTATTTCCTTGTAAGATTAATGACAATACAGATGCTATTATGTGGCTTACTAGTTGGCCACAACATATCTTTTTTTTTTTTTTTATAAAACATATTTCATTAACATATTGTTGGAAATCGTCTAGCACGATTGGTATACACCGCTACCTAATGGCAGGTAAAACATGCACTAAAATGATAGATCTGTCATTTAATAGATACAAAAGATCTGAAAAATATAGAACAGATATAACAAATACAAGAAATTATAAAGTCATCTTCTCATAGGATAAATTACTGCAACCTATTTTTGTGTATGTTGCAATCGCCAAATCTGCTAATGAATAGTTATAAGCGCTAACAATAATGATGAGATTTGTCGAGATAGACCTAAGATCTAATAAAAATTCAAATCTGACAACTAAATCTAAAATAAATTTAGATCTAAATAATAGAACAAGAAAAAACAATACAAAATCTCCATAGGAACTTCGAGGAAGACAGAAAATTTCCACTATGAAACCTTAGGAGAAACAGAGATTTCTGACTAAGGAAATTTAGGAGAGAATTTATTAGAAAATAACAAAAAATGAAATCTACAGGAGAGAGACCAAGGAGACCATGGTCGTCTCCCTCCCGATGAGAAAGGGTTTCAGAGAAACGGAGGAGTAGAGAGTTTTTAGAGAAAAGGAGTAGAGAGAAGTTGAGGGTATGACCACAACATATCTTTCTAATGTCGAAGAACTTAAAGTTAATTGATTTTAAAAAATCTAACAAATTATGAATAGTTTTTAAGCTTACCATAGTCTGCAATGTATAACACCTATGAAGATTTCTGTGTAGGGTTAAACTTAAAACCAATGTTCTCCCTTCAATTTCTAGAACGTGCCAAATTGTTACACTGATAGGTGGTGAATCTTCTACACATAGGCGTAATTAAATTTATATCTGTAATCGGAGGTCAAGGGTTCAAAATCAAGGTATGAAACCAATATAAATTTGGAGAAAGCAATATGAAGTCCAAAAGTACATTTCTCCCACAACATTTGATTCTAGTTCTTTTTTTATCGTTACACCAGGGGGGAAAAAAAGAGAGCTAGATGGTTATTACACCTTGTTACATACTTTCTCAAGATATTTTTGTACTCTCCTCTTCTGGTTGAAATTAAGCTCCTAAAGTATATTGCAAATGTATCAACCCACGAAAACTAACGAGAAAAATTAAAAAAAAAAGGTAGATGGATGATGCTTTTGGCCTAATATGGTCTCCTTGTCCATGGATGTGCGTCCCATGTATTTATTAGCATAACGTTTTATTGCTGTTGTATCCTAGTGTTGATTCTGCACATTCTAATATGATTTGTACACACCATGGAACTATTATTGTTTACGGAGTCATTTCGTGTATATCTTCACAAATTTTACAAGTTGACTAAGGGAGTCTGCCTCCAATTTGGCATCACAATGCACTAATTCGAACGGCACCCAACAAAAGTTCTGTTTATATCAGTGAGTTTTGCTTGTACTGCCTTTTATTTTGGGCTAAATTCTGTTGCAATTCGGTCAAGCAACCAGAATTTACACATTTTTTTCTTTGTTTTCTAATCATATATATATATATATATATATATATATATATATATATGTATGATAAAGTTGTAGTCTCACACTTATGAGTTTTCCTATTCTCTATTCTACTTGGCTTTGAATAAATAATGGGCTGAGTGTAATCAGTTTATATCACCGTGTGCTAAACCAATCTACGTTGCTTGTTTGTATCATGTATTGTATTGGTGTGCTTGTCTCTATGAAGTTGTAGTGTGCTAACTTCCCCGAACCGCTGTGTATAAGTTGTGGTGTGCCGGCTTCTATTTACTTCTTTGTATTGCCTACTCCCAACTCATGCAAAATAAATTTTATTCCAAGTGTCTACAGTGTGCATTGTGAAACTATTTGAGGATGCCATACTACTGCTGTGCATTGGCTCAAACATTGTTGCATGGTGATGTGAGAAGTTATGGCCCCTAACTGCAAAATTAGTAGTTGTAAGTATAGATTATAGAACTAACAATCCATACGTGAATCCTACCTAGTTCCCACCAAATTAACAATCCAAACTAGATTCTGTTTTTCAAATAAGATCAAATTGTTTGACCAGAAAACAAAAAAAATATTTAGGAGAATACTACCAATCCATACTAGATTCTTTTTCCATGAATATATTTCCCAATTATATTTTTACTTTACATATACTAAATCGCTACAATACAAAACTTTTTTTTAAAAAAAACTTTAAAAAATAGCAATTCAAATGACTTAAAACTTGCACTCAAGAATAACTTGTACATGTGGCCTTACAGATGCATGGACTCCACTAATTCTGTTATGAGATATGCTCCATACATGTCTCCTAAGTGTACTGATCTGATAATCAACATAGAATCATGTTGAAATTATATGACTGAAGAATGCGAGATACAACACTGAATTGTTTTACTTACTTTGATCAGTGGAAATCATATGTTGCAGAAAAAGATATGCAATTCTATGATTGAACTGGATGAACATATTTTTAGATTACCAAAGTTAGATGATTGTAACTTCTAGTGGACTTCTTTGGCCAGTGAGTGCTGGATGAACATATTCGTTAGATTACAGGATGCCATTTCTATCACTTTGATGCTTTAGTCCAAACTATGATGGCGTCATGTATAGTTTTTGAAATTAAAGGAGGATTATATGAAGAAGTATTAAACCACACGGGGTAAAGTGTAATTTGCCATTCGTTTAACTTTTAAGTGGGAAAAGCCTGGCTATTTCTGTATCAAATATTCTCATTCAATTAGGACATTGACCCAGCTAAACAGGTGTCTAACTGCTTTATATTTGTCAAGTACATGTACAAGTCTAAAAATTGGTGAAACGCCAAAGTCTCTTTTGGTGAGAGAAAATTCTCCCTGGTCTAGAGAGGGAAAATCCCCCAGGGTGGGTGTTTCAAAAATTTTAAAAAAATTCAAAATTTTCAAAATTTCAAGCTCATCAGACTCTCATCAGCTTGTCTTCCAGAATTCACCATACCTAGAGTCTTTTAGTGAGCTTGCACATTTCAAGTTCACTATAGAATCTGTGCTCTTAGAAATCTTCAGACTAAATTTCTCGTTTTCCTTGTCCTTTATAGTCTTTAGTTAGATAGTAGAAATCTGTTAACAAAATATCTGGTTGTTGGTCTTGTCCACTGAAGATCTGATGGGTACCTAGATAAACAAAAACACAAGCGATCAACGTTTCCTTCACACTTTATACTATAATATTTTCTGTTTCCTCAGTTATGTTGTTTCTTTTGTTTGTGCTTGATCCAAGGAAAAAAGAAAAAAGAGGTTCTTAGAGTGGTAGTAGGAGTCTAGTCTTTATTTGCTTTCCTTGTTCCAATCTATTGTCCTGTTCATAGTAGTTAGTTAACGCAGTTTTCTTTCTATTCTGTGTCTAGTTTCCTTTTCCTAATCTGTGGTCGCTGGATCCTGGGTGACTAGTTCGAATCGTAGAAAAAGCTCTCTCCCCTTCAGTCTTCAGAGTGGGGTCGGAAAGGAAATTCAAGGGCAGTTTAGTCAGTGAAATTTTCCTTAGGAAAACTATGGAGGATTTGGAGAATATTATGAGAAATTTTGTTGTAACTGAGAAGGAGCATGAAGGCATTGCCCTTAACTTGGATGATGTAAAAGAATGCAGAGAGGAATGTCGTGGAAGTTTGATTCGGAAGATTTATGGGGATAGGGTAGCAAATGTTATGGGAATCAGACGTTTCACAAATACTATGTGGGCATTTGCAAAAAATGTGAAAGTAGTGAAACTGGGAATTAACATGTTCTAGTTTACCTTCGGGAATGAGACAGGACTGGGGAAGGTTCTAAATGGAAGGCTTGGAGGGGAGGAACAGAAGAAGATCAGGACGGTTTTAGTAAAACTCTGGCTTGGGTCCAAATTTGGAATCTTCCATTTCATTGGCTCCCCAAGGAAGCTGGTAAGAAAATTGGTAGGATTTTTTCCACTATTAAGGATGGTGTTATTCCTAATGTTGGTAGTAGAGATGGTAGACACATGAAATTGCTGGCTGAAATTGACTTGACTCAATCTGTTATACGGGGTACTATGGTTAAAATGGATGGTATTATTAAATGGCTTGCTTTCAAATATGAAAAATGTCCTGATTTTTGTTTTAATTGTGGCATTATAGGTCATAATGAAAAAGCCTGAAAGGGGAAAGGGGAAAGGGAAAAATCTTGATAAATCATCCCAATATGGTAACTGGCTTAGAGAGAATGAGGAGGTGGTGGTGCAACATGGGGAAGGGTTCAAGAGAGTGAATGGGAATCTACTATTAACCTATCATAATGCTCCTAATAATATACGTAAGGAAAGTGTAAGGAATTGAGAAGAAGGAACGAATACTAGGGGTCAAGAACTTACTAATGGGGAAAATAAGCAAACTGATTAAAATGAAAAAGAATGTAAGAAGACGATATGAAAAGATTCAAGAGGTGGAATAGGAGAGAGAAATGATAAACGAAGGGGAGACCAAATAGAAAGTAAATTGAGGACAACCGCAAAACTTATTGAAATGGGAGGAAGTGCTAAAGATTCAGGGACCATGAAAGGAATTCAGATTATGGAAATTGGAGGGGGGGATGGGGACAGGAAGGAACAAGGAATTTAGGAAAAAACACAGGAGTTTGATAATATGTGGATAGATGGGGTAGAGCGGCAAAGTAAAGAACAAGAATCTGGTACTAAGGGGAAGGGAATTAGAGAGTTAACCATGAGAATAAAAGGGAAAGAAAATGGTAATGGTAGCTCTTGGAAAAGAAATAAAAGTTGGAAAAGACTTGTTCATGAGGTAGGAAGAAGAAAGCTTCTGATGGAGATTAAAATTAATCAGGAAAAAGGAACTGAGATAGAAAAAAGGTAGTTCTCTTTGATGGATGAAAATACCATGGATGAAGATGACTATAAACAAAAGAAAAAAGGTAAGAGTGCTGATTGTTTGAACATTGATTTTTTACCTTTCCATGCTGTGGAGTCCAACCTAAATAGGACTCCCTTTTCCAAATGAGAGCTTTGGTGTGGAACTGTCAAAGTGCTCGGAGCCCCTTGACAGTTTCCCCTTGACAATTCACCCGCTTAAGGAGGCTGTCTTCCCTCTACTCCCAGCAACTTATTTTCCATTCTGAAACAAAAAACAAAGAAGTTTTCATGAATAAAGTTATAATGTGGGTTAAATTTGACAATCTGTTTGTTATTGATCCTGTTGATAAGGCTAGTAGTTTAATCATCTCCAGGAAAAAATGAGCTTTCTATTGAGAAAATCCTTTATACTGATTTTACAATTGAACTTTTAATTGATGATGCTATGACCAATAGGAAATGGTGGGGTGTGTGTGTGTTTCTGCAAATTCTGATGATACCATAAGGAAAAACTAGTGGAATGTTATTACTCAGAGGAAGTAAATCTAGGGAAATAATTGGATTTTAATGGAAGACATGAATGATATTATTTCAAAGAAAGAAAAATGGGGGAGAAACTATAGACCTGAGAACAGTTTCAAAGTGTTTGGAAATTTTATTAATGAAAATCAGCTTATAGATTTGAGTTTTGAGGGGGTGCCTTGGACTTGGTGCAACAATTGAGAGTCGGGGGGAATAGTTAAGGAAAGATTGGATAGGATTTTATGCAGCCAGGGTTGGAGGGACGTGTTTGAATATGCCAAGTGCAAACATATTTTTAATGAAGCCTCAGACCACTGTATAATCATGCTGGATACTAATCCGTGTACAAGGAGATGGAAAAAGAGATTCGAGTTTGACAGAAGATGGGCTAAACACAGGGAGATAGATAGAGTTATCAGTCAAGCTTAGAAGGAAGAGCATGAGGGTCAAGAATGTACAAACTACAACAGAAAATAAAGAAGTGTAGACTGGCTTTATTGACATGGAACAGGAAACTGAAGTCCAATGCAAAGAAGGAGATCCAGCGAATTAAACAGAAAACTAAGGTTATGTAGCAAATGAGTACACATGATAGAAGATCCGAATTGGATAGGCTGAACAAGGACCTAAGAAAAGCCTATGAGAGAGAAGAAATATATTGGGGTCAGAAAGATAGAGTGAAATGGCTAAAAGAGGTAGACAAGAATTCAGCATACTTCCATGCAAGTGTAGCAACTCAAAGAAAGAAGAATGGTATATCTATGCTTCAAAGAGAGGATAGGAGTTGGTGCAAATCTGAAGAGGAGGTGGAAGAAGAGATTATAAGTTATTTCTAGCAGATTTTCTCCACCTCAAATCTTGTGGGAGAAGAAGAAATCCTGAGGACAGAGACCATTTCTGCCCAAATGAACAAGAGACAGACCAGACTGCCTTCAAAATGCATCCTAACAGAGCACAAAAATTTGATGGTATGCCTCCTTTCTTTCTTTAAAAATTCTGGAATACTGTTAAAAATGATACTGTGAGTCGTGTTTTGAGCTTTTTCCATTCCAGAAAAATTATGAAAGCTTTCAATGAAACACTCATATCTTTAATTCCTAAGGTTGATCATCCAGTCCTAGTCTCTTAATATAGGCCCATCAGCCTTTGTAATGTGGTTTACAAGATAATGACTAA